>LPNX010851083.1:28444-166396 GCA_001517045.1 Pseudotsuga menziesii
GGTCTCGATATTACCTGTTCCCCAGAACTCCATGCAGTTCGATAATAAGACTTTCTTCCTGGGAGAGAATGTGCCTCGCTTCAGATCTGGTCTCAAGTAGTTGATCCATCGAAGCCTGCAACTCTTCCCGCATCGCTGAAGGCCTGCGAATAACAGACAAAAAATGGAAATTATTTAATGGCAATGGGATATAATTCTTGTTTTTTTAATTCTATTATTATGACGTCATTTTGCCACATGTCAACCCAAATTCAGATACCAAATCCTAAGGCTGACATCATCTTTTATCCACCAATCAGAAGTTGACAAAAATAGCTTTTTAACAAAATTAAAAAAAATATTTTACAAACCTCTATGTCTTACTTTGCAAAACAGGTTTTGATTTTTTAAAACTGCCTCAAAAAGCACCAAGTAATAGCAAAGTCAAAGGTAAGTCAAATATGATCGATTACAATATACCTGCTGAGGCAGGTATAAAAAATGATGTATTTTTAAATGTGACATTTTGAATAATTGTTTTTAAATGGAATAAATTATTTGATCTTACTTAAATTTCAAGATATATATTAAAAATTACTTTTAAAATTAAATTTCACAATATATATTAAAAATTATCTTTTAAATTAAATTTCAAAATGTATATTAAAAAATACCCTTTTAAAATTAAATTTCTACATGTATTAAAAATTACCTTTTAAATTAAATTAGTAGTGTATGATTTTAAATAGAGACAATTTGTCTTTTGCTCTCCCACATAGATTTTTAAAAAATATATTAAATATATTTATATATGATTGACTTTTAATTCAGTATTAATAAATCATTTTAAATGTTTAAATTAAAATAGTAATGTATGGTTTTAAAAAGAGACATTTTGTCTTTTGCTCTCATATATCATATATATAGATTTTAAAAAAATATTAAATATATTTATATATGATTGACATTTAATTCAGTATTAATAAATCATCTTAAATGTTTCTTTTAAAGGAAGATAGTGTATCTTTTACTCTTCCATTTAATTAACTTTGGATTTCAATATTTTAAAAGAAGATAGGGTGTCTTTTAGTCCACCATTTTATACTTTGGATTTCAATATCAACAAGGCGTAATATCTCATTTTGACCTTTAAAATATGTTGGCTTAATATGTAAATATTGTGTATATGCGGTGTATGAATTTTACTAGAAAGAGGTGAGGGATTGTAGGATTGAACCATGTGTTTCCAAGTGTCATCTTGAGAACCCATCTTGACTTCCCTTGCTCGAATTGATTTTTGTTATAAGAAAATAGTTGAGAAATCAGATCATACATTAATGGAGAATGGACAAACCAAAAAAATTGAATAGTTGGGTATGTGAATGGTTTACTTTACCCATAAGAAATTCCTCCTCATAGAAATTCGTTTTCCATCATCCCCATCCCATTGTTGAGGAACCAGATTGTCATTCTGAGTAGGTTGTGCATTCCCAACTGTGGAAAAAACAAAAATCGCAACTTGGGAAGAAGCCACGTTTTGAAGAGCCAAAAATGCCCAGAAATTCATGGGAAGACTCGATTTTGAAAGCCTGAAAGTTGAAATTCGCGATTCACTGTCACATGGCTAGAATTGGGAAAAATAAAAGAAATTGAAATTGCTTGAAAAAGACCAGTGAAGGCACAAATCTCTGTTGGTTTAGTAGTCAGGACCAACCATACCTTCCCAGGTCGGCATTAAGGGAAGGCGTGCCTGAGGGATTGTGTAGCAGAGAAGGGGACCTTACTCAGACTGAGATTGGAGGTGATGGTGGTGCTTGGGCTATCTGAAGCCAAATTGAGATGCTATAGCTCAGTGGTTGAGCTAATTAGCTTAACATTCTCATTCCCCGCCCCCTACATGCTTGACAAACCCAACGATGTATTGGCTTAACATGAGTCATTATGCCTGTGGATGTGAGTGAAATTGAGTAGTTCCTCCATAGTGGATACATAGCCCCAACTCGTGGGTGGTTTCTGAGTGCTAAAAGAATATAGGCTGAGCAGAGACCTATGGTTGGGTGAAATGATGCTCTTTCGTAGCTAGTTGTGTGCACAACTTCAATTAAAAGATAACTGGTTACTGTATTTTTAAATATTCATAATTTTTGTTTTATGAATGCTTATTTATTCACATCAATTTGAACGAAATGGCCAGCTTGAATTATTCAAGAGGCGGCATGTGCATAGCATGAGAATGATATTAATTATGTGTGCTCTTGTTTTATTATTATGCATGTGATAAAAATGTTGATATATGCATGCTACGTGTGCAAAGAGAAACTATCTTCCGTTGTGTGTTTTATTGTTACATTTGCACACACATTTAGAAGTTAATGAATTCCTAATATGGATGGCCTACAAGAGAAATTTATTACCCTGCATATTGTTTGTGTTCCCTCCATTGGTTTGATTGATGGGAGGGGACGTGATAGAGTGGTATCAGATCTAAGAGTTGCAGCATTGGGGTTGTTTGGGCCAAAATCTACACCTACATATAGGAAATTTGAAATGCATAGGGAGTGATGATAGATATTTGGTAAAATTGCGGGTTAAATCATGACAAAAAATCAAAGTATTCAAATGTTGAAAAGAATCACAACATTGCATAGAGATCGTCGAGAGCTTTTCAATGATTCCTATTATGTAAAAATGGCTTCAGGGTGAAAGATATCAGCATAAGAAGTTGGCAGTAATATGGGCATATTGTCGACTTCCAACTTTCAAATTCAGAATCGAAATGTCAGAAGGTTTGTGATATTACCATTTGGATAGTGCTGAGGAGTCAATGTCGAAGTGCCGACTTTCGACTCTCAACGTACATAAGGTAGTCGACATTGTCGAGAACTTAGAGTAGTATTATTTGGAAGTCGTTTGCAATGTCGACTTCTGCCTCCCGACGTACGGAAGGTAGTCGACATAATTGAGAAGTCAAGGTAGTATTATTTGAACTTCGTTGGGCAATGCCAACTTTTGTCTCCTAAAATATAGAAGGTAGTCGACAGAGTCGAGAAGTCAGGATAGTATTATTTGGGAGTTGTTTGGTAGTGTTGAATTCTGACTCCCAACGTACGAAAGATAGTAGTCAAAGTCAGGAAGTTAGGAACGACTCATTTTAGGTCAGTTGTGTGTTCTGATTTCCAATTTTTGATTGGAAAATTTGGAAAGGCTTGGAAAAAGATGGGATCAGCACGTTGAGGTCAGGAAAAAAAGTCTATAGCCCAAAATTTGTTTTTTCTATAGCAGGAACAGTTTGTATCAGAATCGGATGAGACTGAAGGGTCTCGGACACCATTAAAAAATTCCACCATTAAAGCCTAGCACCTGGAATTAAAGTTATACTTTTTTTCATCTTGCAGAATTTTATTCTTATACTTGTATTTTCTGATGTTATCAGATTATAGTCTCACTGTATATTGTCTCCATTCTGTCTGAATTTCCTTTGTCATCAAAAAATCTAAAAAAAAGTCGTTTATTTATTCAGATTCTTGAACACTATTGACCCCATAGTCTAGGTAGCAGACTTTAGCGAAAACATATCACTTGGGGGTGGTTCTCTCATAATTATCTAAGAATGATCATTGAGTTGACTATGAATATGAGTGTTCTTATTCATTTTAGAATTGCTAATAAAAATCCCTTCCATAATGCTTGAATTTCAACTTGGTTATTTGTTGCTACTCCAATTTTCAAACATAAGATATGAAAGCTCCTTATTTCATTCAGGATCATATAGCATTGTTGGCCATCCCTTAATATAGAAATTTTATTAAAATTGAAATATTATAATAAATTTTAAATCTTAGTTTTATTAATGAAAAATATCTTTCATATATTTAAGTAAACAATAAAATAAATAATGTTAAAATTATACTCAAAGTTGATAAATTTTATAGTAAAATAGGTAGTTACATTTATTGAATAATATTTTAAATTGAGCTAAATTGTGAAATTCTGATATAAACGAGATTGAAAAGGAGCATAATGTTCTTTTAATCTATCTTTTTCTTAATAACATAAAACTTAATCTTATCAAATTTCATATTTATTATATTTTAATCATTTACATTTTGATATTTTATTTTTTACTATGTTTAAATATAAAATTGACATTTTAAAAAGTACTTAGTATGGTTTTCTTTATTTATTCAATAAACTTTATTCATCTTTAAAAAAGAGTAAATAACATTAACACTTATATTGCAAAACATTAATATCTCTTATATATATAGTATTGTTGATTAATATGTATAATTGTTTTCCCTAAAAGACATTTCTCATTGAATATAGAATTCTAAAACAATCCACTAATATATTCATGGAAAAAAAGAATCCACTCATCTAAGAGATGCAAATAATAATTAACCTGGATATTAACGAATGCGATGCCTTCAGAAAAACGAAAAAACCATTTCCTGTTTTCTTTGGCTAAATTTTGCTTCATCAAATATCATCGATAAAAACAAATACGAGAAAAAATGTTCTTAAAACAGGGCTCGATGCTATCTTCTCCTTACATTAACTACAGAACAAGACTGTTGAAAGCAAAAAATATGTAACAAGACTACTAAAAGCATGTAAGGAATTTTGAAGAAACTTATGTAGGAGACAACTTGCATTGCAATGAAAGATTTATGGCAGAGCAAGCCAGAGCGGTTGTTGTCTACTTTGAATGAGACGTAAGTATTAAGCGGACGAAGTACATATACCAATCTATAAAGAAGATGAATGCGCGGTGCCTGAATGCTCTATTTAGACAATTGTGGGCAGATTCAAAAGTCGATTTTGTTATCCAGGGCACTCATCGAGCTGGTGGGCGGAGACCAGGACACTCAGAAGCAAACAATTGTGGTAGACAGGTGGAAACACGACACAAACACGGCGGAAAGATATATTTGGGTGGAGGGACGACGGCTGCTACAATGTTTTAGAACCAAACCTCATAGACAAAAATGCCTACAACGTAAAAATATTAAATATATTTATATATATGATTGACTTTTAATTCAGTATTAATAAATCATTTTAAATGTTTTTTTTAAAGGAAGATAGTGTGTCTTTTACTCCACCATTTAATTAATTTTGAATTTCAATATTTTAAAGGAAGATAGTGTGTCTTTTACTCCGCCATTTAATTAACTTTCGATTTCAATATTTTAAAGGAAGATAGTGTGCCTTTTAGTCCACCATTTAATTAACTTTGGATTTCAATATCAAGAAGGCGTAATACCTCATTTTGATCCTTAAAATATATTGGTTTGATACCTAAATATTAGGTATATGCGGTGTATGATTTTCTAGCATGGAGCTCAAGGCCAATGCCTCGCTAGTTAATGATGTGCTTTTAAAAAGGCAAGGATTTCATATTTTGATAGCCATATGGTAGTAAGCCATGGGAAATTGTAAAAGCATGTATATAATTATAGTGCAAATAAAATACCAAGGGCTAGCTATGGAAGCAACTAAAATGAGGGGGAACTGTATATCCACTAAGGAGAGGTGAGGGGTTGTGGGATTGAACCCCGTGTTGCCAAGTGTCATCTTGAGAACCCATCTTGACTTCCTTTGCTAGCATTTATTTTTGTTGTAAGAAAATAGTTGAGAAATCAACTCATACATTAATGGAGAATGGGAAAACCCAAAAAATTGTATGGTTGGGTATGGGCATGGTTTACTTTACCCATAGTTCATTCTTCCTCACGGGAATTCATTTTCCATCATCCCCATTCCATAGTTGAGGAACCAGACTGCCATTCTGAGCAGGTTGTGCGTTCCCAACTGTGGAAAAAACAGAAAACGCAACTTTGGAAGAAGCCACATTTTGAAGAGAAAAAAATGCATAGAAATTCGTGGGACAGGTAAAATCTAGTGGGGAATCCAAAGATATAAACCCCAAGGTGAATTTGAGAGTGCCAAGAGCCCATAAATTAGTGGGAAGATCCAATTTTGAAAGCCTGAAACTTGAAATTTGTGATTCATTGTCACATGGCTAGAATTGGGAAAAATACCATAAAATTGAAATTACTTGACAAAAACCAGTGAAGACACAAATCTCTATTATTTTAGTAGTTGGGACCTTCCATACATTCCTAGGTCAGCACTAAGGGAAGGGGCTCCCAAGGGATTGTGTAGTAGAGAAGGGAACGTTACTCGGGCTGAGAGTGGAGGTGATGGGGGTGCTCGAGTTGTCTGAATCCAAATCGAGATGCTTATAACTCTGTGGTTGATCTCATTAGCTTAGAATTCTCATTCCTTTCTCCCTACATGATTGACAAACCCAGCAATGTGTTGGATTAGCATGAGTGACTGTGCATGTGGTTGTGAGTGACCTTGAGTAGTTCCTCCTTAGTGGATACATAGACCCATCTCGGTGGTGGTATCTGAGTGCTAAAAGAATATAGGTTGGGAAGAGACCTATGGTTGGGTGGAATGTTGCTCTTCCATATCCAGTTGCTTGCACAACTTCAATTAAAAGATAAGTGCTTATTGTGTTTTTAATTATTCATAACTTCTGTGTAACACCCTGGTTTTGACCCCATTTGCATTAGAAATGTATATGATGTATATATTGTAATTAATCGTGGTGTGGAGATAAGGCAAAAGCCCCACCATCGATCTAATGTTTTATGTTTCGATGATTAAAATCGTTGCCGATGGTATATTCGTGCTAAACCGGAACATTATAATTTCCGCATCATGTAAATATGCATTTTAATTCAAATACCCACAACTAGCTATGTCAATGCAACAACAATGAGAAGGGGCATGATTTTCCTAAGGATAAGGAGGGGTGAATATTTAACCTTTGGGGACATTGGGGAAAAGCCAAGTGTCAATTGATAAACCCATTTAGTTGTCACATATCTTTTGTCTTACTCACCCTTTATCCATTGTCTCATTCAACAACCTTTTTGTCTTAGTCTTGTCTCAACTACCAAATTAAATCCTCTGATGTTAGGTGGGGCAGTTATTGCATGGACAGTGGTGTGTGGTAGGACTGTCAGTCCTTTCCCACACACACACTCCACCAAGGAGCACGTTCATCCTCATGTGGGCAGGAGGAGAAGAGACTACGACCCCCATTCTTCATTTTTTTCGTCATGCAGAGAACGGGGAGAGCTGCGTTACCCTCACGATTTTGCTGTGTGTAGTTCTCATTCATGATTTTGGGCCCTGGACGTTTTCCCCCATCATCAGAAATCCATGTTGGGCTCTCTCTCAAACAGATGGAAGTTGTTGTGTGTGAATTTTGATTTTGGATTTGCTATGTATATTTTTCCCTGACATGAGCATACGTTCTTCATTTTTCTTGAGGCTAAGAATTTCATTTTTGTGATGTTCTTGTGGTTGGGTTTCTTCCCCAACGTTTTCTGTTACATTCCCCACTGTTTGTTAAGCTGAAAATTGTTTTTGTGTTGATCTACGATTTTGAGGAGAGACCACATCCTCTTGGGTGTTGTTGTTGATTTCGTTTTTTGGCCACGTTAGGGCCAAAACGTCCCTGGGATACGATTTGATGTTAGTGGGTTGTTCTTACCCTCCTTGGCAATTAATTTTGTGGCTGAACTGTTTTTCTCAACCCAGAAATGGTGTATATTGTTGTGTATGAAATTTGCATTTGGATTATGTAGGAGTGGAAAGGACTCTACTTGGAAAACCTATTGTTTTGCAGGAGCCTCATAGACAGAGCTAGAGGGATGGCTCTCTTCTCTACACCCCCTGAATAGCACTGGAAGGGAAGTCATGTCCTGAGGGACTATGCAACAGAGAAGGGAATGATTCCTTGTGTTGGGTGTGTGTGTATGTCTTAGGAGTCAAGCTAGTTTTGTTGAAGGCATCCTTAGCTCTTTAGTGAGCCCACTAGCTTAGCAAACAATGCTTCCATCTCTTGATAACCTGATAAACCCAACTTGTTGTTGTGTCCCCTTAGCAGTCTGATAAACTCAAACCTAGCTTTGGCTTGGCTAATTTTTGACATATATTTGGCTATGTCTGAACCTGCTTAGTTTCCTTTTCTTTGGGAAATCATGCCAGGCTCGAGGGTGGTAGTGTTGCTAAGGAATGAAGAAGCACATTTTCCTATGGTTGGGTGGAACGTTGCAGCGACATAGCTGGTTGCGGGACAATCTTCTCCATAAGATAAGTATTCTTGGCTATTTCACCTCTGCAATTGTATTTGTTGTTTAATGAAATGATGAACATGCTAAATGCTTGAATGAAAAGTAGTTTGCTTCCATTATATGATAAATAATTTATTCATATATTCATGTTTATTTCAAAGCATTTCATTTTATGTTCATGGGGCTAGTTTCCCGGGTAGATAGCAGCAATAAGTAGTGTCCTCTTCGTCGGTCGGAGGGTCAGGGATGTTACATTCTGTCTTATGAATGTTTATTTATTCACGTCATATTGAAAGAAATGGTTAGCTTGAATTATTCAGGAGGAGGCCTGTGCATAGCATGAGAATGAGATTAATTATGTGTGTGCTTGTTTTATTCTTATGCATGTGATAAAAATGTTGATATATGCCTGCTACGTGTGCAAAGAGAAACTATATTTTGTTGTGTATTTTATTGTTGCATTTGCACACACATTTAGATGTTAATGAATTCCTCATATGCCCTAGGGCCTAAATTTATCACCCAGCATATTGTTCATGTTCCCTCCGTTGGTCTGATTTATGGGAGGGAACATGACAGAGTGGTATAAGATCTAATGGTTGGAGCACTAGGGTTGTTTGGGCTGGAATTTACACCTACAAGCAGGAAATCAGAAATGCAAAGGGAGTGATGATAGATATTTGGTAAAATTGTGGGTTAAATTGTGACCAAAAATCAAAGTCTTCAAATGTTGCATAGGATCACAACGTTGCATAGAGCTCATCAAGATATTTTCAATGATACATATTTTGCCAAAAATAGACTTCAGAGTGAAAGATATCGACATGAGAAGTTGGCAATAATACAAGCATATTGACAACTTCCAACTTCCAACTTCTGACATTAGAACCGAAATGTCAAAATGTTCGTGTTATTACCATTTGGATAGTTTGAGGTGTCGATGCCGAAGTGCCAACTTTCGACTACCAATGTACAGAAGGTAACTGATAAAGTCGAGAAGTTGGGGTATTCTTATTTGGAAGTCATTTGGTAGTGTCGACTTCTGAGTCCTGACATATAGAAGGTAGTTGATGGAGTCGAGAATTCAAGGTAGTATTATTTGAAATTCGGTTGACAGTTGCAACTTTCGACTCATGAAATACGAAAGGTAGTCAACGAAGTCGGGAATTCGGGGTAGTCTTCTTTGGGATTTATTCGGTAGTGTCGAATTCTAACTCCCAACATACGGATGTGAATGGCTTGGCTGAGTAGCCTGATAAACCCATCTGTTAGTTGGCTTGGTTGGTCCTCAATGTGAATGTTGGCTTGATTGTCGGCATTCTGATAAACCCAACTGTTAGTTGGATTGGATGAGTAGCTTGATAAACCCAGCAGTGTATTGGCTTGCTTGCCTGCATCATGATAAACCCAATTGTGTATTGGCTTGGCTAGAGAGTCTGATAAACCCAACTGTAGGTTGGTTTGACTGTGTTTGATATGTTTTGGCTATCTGTGAACCTGTTGTTCCCTAGTTCCCTATGGAAATCATGCCCAGCTCGGGGTTAGAAGTTGTGTTAAGAGATTGATGAACACAACTGGCCTATGGTTGGGTGGAACGTTCCAACGACATAGCTAGTTGCAGGATAACTTCATCTTCAAGATAAATATTCTATGTTGTATTATTTCTGCAATGTATTTGCTTATGAATGTACTGAATATGTTGAATGCTTAATAAATATTTAAGTAGAGTTTATTGTTGTTAAATGTCCCTTCATTTTTCATCTGTATATTCTTTGTGTTTTCCATTGAATTTTGCTTATGATCATGGAGGTTGGATACCTAGCCAAAGAGTCAAAATGTGGCTATCTTAAGGTAAGATGTGTTTTTTCTGCACTCTGGGATCCACTTGTGGAAGGCAAAATTTGAAAGTCAGAAGGAGGAAAATGGGGGGAAAAGACAAGGTAAAGTGTATATTTCCACACCCTGAGCGTGCTACGGAAGGAGGAAATCGGCATAACAGGAAAAAGGTTAAGGAAAAAGGTTTTTTTTCCACATCCCGGTATCGTCTTGCTGAAAGTGGAAGGTTGGAAGTTGGAAAGCGGGAAACTGAAAGACAAATAGTGATTCTGTGGATTTTTTAAGTCCGCAGTCCAAAGTGAGAAAGTGGAAAGTGAACGAGTAAGGGTATTGTAGCTCGAATTTTCGAAGTCCGAAGCCCAAAGCCAGAAGTTGGAAGTTCGAAAGTCAAAAAGTGGAAAAGTGACAAGTGAGCATACCGCATTTTAGAATTTCCACTACCCGAAGTCGGAAGTTGGAGGTCGGGAAGTTGGAAGTCGGAAAGCAGAAAGGTGGCAAGTGATCATACCACATTCCAGGATTTTCGCTACCTGAAGTTGGAAGTCGAAAGTCATAAAAGTCAGTCTCCGTATGGAAAAGAATTTTCTAGTTGCAGAGTGGATTTGTCCATTGCAAAATGACTTTTATAGTGGTGTTTATTCTTAAGCATGAATGTTAAAGGATGAACATGACCCATGACTATGTTTAAGGAGATAGTAAAGATAAATTTTAAATTATCATGCATATCAGTCAGGTGTATGGGAACTTGGGCACATGGACAACGTGGCTTCAGAGCGAGAAGTGAAGTCGCATTCCTCCCTTATATGATGATGTAGAGGGGAGGGGACGTGACATCTACTTTAATACATGACTCATTTTCATTACAACTATATAACATCAAATCATGGAGAATAATAGACACTAAGGCAAGTGATTGGTTACTATAGGGTCATCTTCTTCTCTCTTCTACTCTAGTATGTGATTCATTGTCATTACAACCATAGAACATCAAATCATGGAGTACAATATACACCAAGGCAAGTAATTGGTTACTAGAGGGTGATCTTCTTTCTCTCTACTCTAAAATGTGACTCATTTTCATTACAACTATAGAACTTCGAATCATGGAGTACAATAGAGACTAAGGAAAATGATTGGTTACTAGAGGGTCATTTTTGTTCTCTCTTCTACTCTAATATGTGAGTCATTTTCATTGCAAATATAAAACATCAAATCATGAAGTACGATAGACACTAAGGCAAGTGGTTGGTTACTATAAGCTCGTCTTCTTTCTCTCTTCTACTCTATTATGTAACTCATTTTCATTGAAACTATATAACACATTATTAGGAAAGAACTCTATTTATATGTTTATATGTCCACTAACTACTATGTAGATCGAAACATATTAGATACAAATTTCCATAACATAACTTACACACCTAAACTTTAATGAAAATGTTTTTTAAATAATTTGAAAACTCTCACTAAATACTATAACATTAAAGAAACCAACACTTTAAACTTCCTTTTAATATCCAAGAAACTCAATAACCTAAATCACCAAAGCAAAATCAACCATAAAATAAACTCAATATAACTATAATTTTGATTTTCCTATCTATAAAAATACCTCTATACACAAATATTTTCACCACATATATCAACCAGAGCCACCCACTGGAAACCTGTGTAGGATGTAGAATGATTAAACAAGAGCCACGAGATGGAAATGTCCCTAACATTGCATTTGCGTTGGATTTTTGGTTATTAAAATTGCAATTAATTCTTTATAAGGTTTACAGATGCAATTAATGCATCTATAAATCTTATATCCAAACACAAAACACTTCCCATAACATTGGGTGTAACATTTCTTTTCTTCATCCATTAAGCATCCGAGTTTGCTTTAACAACTATTGTTGGTAAGTCACAGAAGCCACCATGCTAAGTAGAAGGAAGCCACTTTGGAAGCATTTAGCGGTTATTTTGACTAGTGTTTTATTGTGGGATTTGAATGGAAAATCAACGAATCCGTCCACTTAATAAGCAACTTGTGTAAAAGATTCAAATCAATTTGAAGAAGACTTTGAAGCAAAATATGCCAAGCAATATAACTTGACAAGTTCGTTACTATTTTATATTAATTTTAAAATTTGAATGAAAAGATAGTGTCACTATTATTTTATTGTCATTGAACAAAGTTTTAACACTGGTTGGTGTATTTGAATTCTATAAAAATGGCTAATTTAACCTATATAATGTTGGAGTCGAGTTGTTTTAATTTAAAATCATGGAAATAGAAAATGATTCTTTCAATACATGTGTTTGAACAAGCTTGTATGGGAAAATAAGTGTGGAGTAACAATTCTATGGATTCCCAAGCAAAGTATGAGGAAAATAGTTAAGAAGTAGTGATGTTGATCAAGTTCTTTACCAAATGAGATGTTTTACCACAAGTTCAAAATGGTAATGATGTTTTTATCATGTGGGGAATTTACGGAAAATGCATGAAACCTTAGTTATTCTTGATTAAAATGGAAGAGCTTGGCTTTTTACAATATCATTTATTAAAAATACATGATATTATAGATCATTGAAGAGAAAATGGATAAAGAAGAAATGGTGATTATAACTTTGAAGTTAAATTTTTAATGTAAATGTTATTGGGACCTTGAACATTACTAGAATTACTAGCATTGGAATGGGATTTTATAATTACCCATATTTTTCTCATTTTTCTATGAACATTTGACTTTTTGCGTCAAACCTTGCTTATCTTTTATTGATAAATATGCATTTTCATAGTTCCTGAAGGTATAAGACATTGCTAGTTTGCATGAATAATTTACGTAGCCTATTGAATGCATGTGATGTACTTTGTTTCTTAGGTAATTTTGTGTAGGCCAACACACATTTCACTTATGAAACTAATATGGTTTCAAGTCCAAGAATGCAAGGATCAAATCACTAATGTCCTCACTGATGATTACAACAACTAGAAGCATAAGGAGTATTCCTAGGGATTTTGTTCCTCATTGTTGCTCCCAAAGTTGCCAATGTTCAATGATACATTAATGGCCCTAGGTAGCCCAAATTGCCTCAAGAGTTCAATTTGCACAAGTATTCTAGGATTCAAGGAAACACAAATGCAAATTTATAAGAGTAGCTCTCTGTTGGCACGCCAACAACTCCCCTTGATTTTTTTTTGCAAATGATGGGGCCCCCATTATAATTTTTGTAAATATTTAGTCTTTCATTTCTTTTAGTTTTTCATATTTGGTTTTGAGAAGGTGATTCCATGGTTTTCCTTACCACACTGATCTTGTGGCTTCTTGGTGGCTTAAATGATAATTGCATACTTTTATTTTTGAACTTATCCAAGTTGATTGCATTGTGCAAATTGCTTAATTTGAGTTTTATATGCATTCACACCTCTTATGACTTTTTAATGAAAGTATTTTTAAGTGAAGATCTTATTTATTTTATCCTTTTGGATAATAAGTATTCATATCTTCCATATATGGATTCTCCAAAGCATTGCTTCATTTATAAACTTATTCATAAATAATTAAATTTACATATTGATTTCACATATTTAAGTTTATACATTCATACCATTAGATAAAGGTAAACATACTTTATGAAAAATATTTTTCCTTTATCATTTTTTTAAAACTTAAATGTATTAAATCTCATATCAAATTCATTCAATTACTCACCATAAGATGCTTTTGAATAAAGTCATCTTTAAAATTGAATTCGTTTGAAATTACCTCTTGAATCCTGTGCACTTATGCTTATATCTTTTTATTATCATTTCATTTTGACTTTATTTAAAAAAGGGATGTTGAGGATTTTTCACGTTTTCATAAGTTTTATAAAGAGTGTTATATGGATGATTAACATTTTCCAAAAACAAAATGACACATCCTTTCATTAAATGGTATGGGATTGAAGTTAGCAAATGTCAAATTGAGATCTCGATCTTGTCTGAGACATGTAGAGATCGACAATTGCATGCATGTTTATTTGGGAAATGTAGTTTTCTAATATTTTAGAGAACAATTATCATTTGATAAGTTCACCGAAATATAAATAATCCCAGTTTCCTCACTATGAACCTGACACAATTGTTTATTCAATCACCGGATCGATGAAAGTGGGAAATTAGTGAAACAACTATTAGGCCACCAGTCCACTTGTCTACCAAATTGGATGATTTATCACCAAATTGAACAAGAAATGCACCAAAATCATTTATTATTTTGCAGTTTGAAATAATATTGTAGAGGTTTATCGTGAGCTTACGTATAGAAGGCAATATCACAACTAACTGCATGTGAATTAATCATAAGAACATCACATATTGTGAGGAATTTGCCAAAAGAAATGCCATGTGTTAGCCATAAGCTCAGAGATCGAGCATAGATCTATTTTTCTGCGGATACTGAAGATATGTTGTTATGATTCTGGGCGGAAGAATTGCCAAATCACAAAGAATTTGCACTGCTGTTAAAGAAAATATGAATCTAGTAGAAGGGTTTTCTGCCACCACTACACAAATTCATTACTAAACATATCAGTTCCATAAAGTACTAAAACAACTCATTGTTCATTAAATTATTGCACAACAAACGCATAGTATCTGTCAATTTTCGAAGCTATTGATATGTCCGTCAAATTTTTCAAATAATTGCGATTTGGGAGAAGATGATTGAGGATACAATATGAAGGTTTGATAATAAAGATAATAGAATTAATCTTAAATCAAATTTTGTTCTCCCACAACTAAACATGCCATATTATTACTGAAATTTCCACCTGTCAAATCGCATTTGCCACTTGGTCGCTCAGCATAAAATAGTTTCGCACCAGAACACAAGTTTTAAGGAATTGCCAATTAGTATAAATAATCTCAGTAAAAGAGAATTAATGCGTAGAGAAGAGCAAAAATGCATGAATTGGATAAATCACACCAGGAATACAAAAGCATGTGAAGGGACAACAGAGTTAAAGGGAGATAATTTATGTCTTTATACCCCGTTCTTTTACCTCTTGCACTAATTTTATATTGATAATAATTTTGATGCGTTCACTTAATTTTCTTTTTACTTATGTGCAGAGATAATGGGTAAAGATCAGAGCAAGTTAGACGGTGAATATAATGCTACGTGATCTCCTAGAGGATGCGATTTAAGTCTAAGATGTCATCTTTCAAATAAATGGAATAAAGGACGCAATAGAAAAGGGAGCAATCGATTATTCCAACAGAAAGGAGAGACATCGCATAGCCTTTTAAACAACTGACCATTGACTGCAAAAGGGAATGGGGGGAAAGCGCTCGACAGAATGAAAAGAATTTCTTCTCTACATTTTGTATTTTTCTTTGTAATCTTTTATGGAACAGAGAAAGAATGATGTGTGGCCACTCTTAGTTTTCTTATGGTCATTGATCATACTTTGTAAATTATTTATGAAGCTACAATTAAAGGCCAGAGATTGCTCAACGATTATTTTCATGCGGGCAATTGTAATCAGCTGTGTTTTGTAAGATTTTCATATAATTTGCACAATTAATTACAATTTCAATTTGGTTATCTTGACTCATGTTTTTCTTGTGTTTAAGATTTTCAGGTTTGATTGTTTGAAATGATCATGCTTTCTGATTGCATAAATAAGTTGATTAAAGATCAACGATAATTGTTTTATTTTATTATCTTTGATTAAATTGGTGTTTTGGTTCAAACAGTTATTTACTTAACTTTGTTTAGGTAAGTCAATCATGAAAATTTCTTTTATGCAGTAAGAATGATAATATTAATCATGCTTCGGTGCAGGGGAAAGCTCTCGATAGGGCTGATGAAAATTTATCTTTCTGTGCTCTGTTTTTCTCTTTGTTCCATGTGTTTGTGAGAGTAGGGAGAGAAAGATTCTGCCAGAAGTGATTTCTAGACATGTAAGGAGATCTGTAATTTTCATTTAGAGAGTTTTATAACCAGGGATCGCTATCAATATTGTTCCAAGACTCATTCAAATTGTTTCAGTAAGATTGCATTTTATTGTTCTTCCTCACTCATTTGAATAAAATTCAAATACAGTTTCTATTTTTCATTTTGGCACTTAAAACTTTTATGTTTATCTATCTAGAGTGTCTAATTTTATTGTATTTGATTGTCTAGAACAGTTTCAAGTTTGATGTAATGAGCAATTTGAAATAGATCAGTAGTTACTTTGTTAATTACTTGGTTTTTGAAAGGTTGATGTGCTTAAAGAATTACATTATATTTTAATATATTGTAATCAAATCATACTTCTCATACGTTAGACTTATATAAATTAATCACGCTCCTGTGAAGGATAGTTTAGAAAATAGATTAGGTATAGTTAGTTTTCAAGTTATATTTTAAGTTTTAGTTCATAGTGAAAAGGTGTAGGTTGGAAGCTGCTAAATCTGTGTGTTTTAGCAGCTATTAAATCTATGCGTTTCCACCTATTGAAATTTGCATCTTAGTTTATTATTTATGAATCATTAAGATCTCATTGAGAGACTCTCCTTAAGAGAGCAAATTATAGTTGGATATAAATAGTAATTTTAATTTAGTAATAGTTGAATAGATATTTCATTTTATCTATTAGCATAGTTTGTAGGTAAGTAGTTTGTTTTAATTTAGATGTTTTTATTAAAATTTAGTTTAGTCTTTAGTTTGTTAGTTAATTTAAGAAAACTGTTTCTAAGTTTAAACGGTAGGACTCTAATTAAGAGAGTAAAACTTAGATGATAGCAGGACCACAACCTGTGAGGATCAACTAATCCAAACACACCCGAAGCTATAGTAAGCGACTTATGTGGGTTGATTCTCCTTAGTTGGCCAGGTCAGAAAATCCGGCCAATAAATGGCGCTAGAAGGAGGGCCGAGGTAAAACAAATGGTTAATTTTATTTGATTATTTTCATTAACCATTTATCCTCCATCTCTTTTATTTCAATATTTTATTTCTAATTCTTCTATGATGTCATACATGCACCATAGGGATGGCTAGATGGAAAAATAGTCTAAGGTGAGTCGATCTTTTGATATTTTATTAATTATGTCTCATTCACATATCCCTGCATGGGAGTCGAATAATGTATTGAGTCTCCAAGGCCCTTTGCATGAACTTCCACGAAAGGCAGTAGATCTTTTGCCAAAATTCAATGGTGAGGGAAACGTGTCAGCTAACAAGCATATTAGAAAATATTAGTCAATTATATGCCTGCTTAATGTTGTTCATGAAGATATTGTTTGCAGCTTATTACCACTCACTTTTGAAGGTAAGATTTTTAATTGGTTCAGTGTTTTGCCTACTCATTCAGTTCATAATTCATCGCAATTTAAAAAGTTGTTCGAAAATGCTTTTGATAATTATGATCCAATTAAGACTCACAATGATCTTTATCAAATGCAACTGAACAATGGTGAATCAATCAGTGATTTCAATATTCGCTTTCGACAGGTATTTCTAAGCTTACATGAGAATCATAGACCTTCAACAGACATTATGTTAAAATGGTATGTACAATCTCTTCCCAAAGACATGGCTATGTTCATTTTACAAAAGGGCATAACAGATTTACATGAAGCATGTGAGTATGCTCTAAAACTCGAAAAAGATTTCAAAAGATATTCTTCTGAAAGTTCTTCTCATTTTTCTTTATATGATGAAAATGATATTGAAGACAAGTCCAAGATTTTAGAATTATCTAGATTAAAAGAACAAGTTAAGGTTTTATGCCATGAAGTAGTTTCTTTACAAAAGGGAAGAATTACACAGAACAGAAAAAGTGAAATAAATTTAAATTTTTCTTCCTCAAATAGATATGTTGAATGTCTTACTTCTGACCTTCATTGTCTAAAATATGAACCCGCAATTTTAGAAGAAAAACTTAACTCTAATACTTTGAATTTATCACATAGCAATTCTACCATATCTGATCATTTGCCTATTTTTGAGTTTGATCACACTATGGACGAGAATAGAATTGGGAATAAAGATGATTTATTATCTACTTTACATGATTTGGAAAATCTTCTTTTAACAGATGATAAGCATCAAGATAATTTTACCTTCCCATTTGATCAATATATACATTCTAATGTTGATGAAGATCTCGGAATCATTAATCGAAACCTTCAAATCACTAGTTGTAGTTCAGATTTTGAAATACATAAATTGGATCCTTTTTATTTTCAAAAATCTGAATTAGACAATCAATTAATTGAATATCGTTCATCTTTATCTACTAGATTAGAATATCATTAAGAACATAGTGAAGATAGGTCTTTGGAGAAAGAATTGGCTGAGTTTGAAAATGAATTTCAGAGTATTTGTTCTAGTTACAACTTGATTAAAAATCAAATTTTTAAGGATAAACTAATACAGACAAATATTTTGAAAAACAAGAAAAGCCATGCTTTTGTCCATTTTAAGGAAGCAGATGATAGTAATCAATCAAGCCCTATTCATAACAAAACACATACCTATGATGTTGATTTGGTCGTTCCACAAAACTATGAGTTGGAAGAAAAACCTATTGATAGTCTACCTTGTATAAATTTCACCAATGTAGAAGATTTTGAACACACACGCGTTTCGGGAAATATGATTGATAAGAATGTTTTATATAATAATAAAATTTCTTTAAATGAGATATCCTCTATTAAGACTTGTCCCGAGTCATCAAATTTTCTGCGTCTTTATGATGAAATGTCTAAACATTTCATTGAATCTTATAGTTTCCAATCTAATTTCCATGATCCATTTTATGCATGGTTGGAAGAATCATATTTAAAGAGGTTCCATTTTCATTTTCCTTTCTTTGAAAATAATGGATTTGATTTAATTTTTTCTATCTTTCAACATGAAGCATCTCGATTCCCAATACTAATATTTAACGAATTCTATTTTTCAGAATTGGAAATGCTTCAATGGCTTCATTGGTTGTTTGATTTTACTTAATCTTTTGTATATATGTAGTTTAGCTTAGGATTAGGATAGCTAGTGAATAAATTAGTTTACTTGTTGTTTCAAATAAAGCAGTTATCAAGAATTTTGATGAAAGGTGGTCCACCATCCAAACATGTTCAAGGAAATTTTCTATAATTTATTTAGTATTCTTGTTCATACTATTTTTCTTAAAACATTTCTTATGTTTAATTTAACATGATGGCACAAGAATACATATTTTTAATTTTTCTTATGATTTTATCCTTTGACATGGAATTTAACATGGATCTCTTATTTTAATTATAATCATAAACTGCGCCATTTTAGATTTTGCTTCATTTTTATTTTCTTCTTAAAAATTGATCTCGTTTATTCGAACTTATTCATTTGAAATTGATCACAACCTCAAGAAAAGGAGAAATTTTACAATTGAAACATTTTTACGATAATGAGCACAAAATTCGACATTATGATGAACTTATTAAATTTTTGTATATTATAATATATTTTTCCTATATGCATATTATATCACTATCTTCCTTTTTCTATCATTAATTTGACCTTTTGATGAAATTATTAAGAATTCAATTCTTTGTATTACTATATCGTGGTCAATTTAAATATTGGGAGATTGGTCGTCCTTCTGTACGCATATCATCATTTCATGATTTCTACATTATTTTGTATAGCTCGTCTCATAGAATACGACCATGTTTTAATTTTGAATTTCGAGTTTATTTATTTTCTTCGATAACTAATTGAAATTTCGATAGATTTTGCTTATCATCGAAGAAATTTACCATCTTTGTGAATACTTAATTGTTCTTTCCTTTTGAGTTGTGATACATACCTTTTGGTTGAGATTTGATTTGATTAGATCCTATTTTGTATATAAATATTCGGATGCTCAGGTTCAATTAATTTTTAAATTTGTTTGGTTGATTAGTTTTTAGTGGTTTTAATATTCTAAGCTTTCTGATTTTCTTGTTTGTTTTTAGTAAATGAGCATTGTAGATAAATAATACTATGATGGCATTGTTGGAGACATTTACCACCATACACACTCATTTTGGTCAAATTTTCCTAGTTAAACCACTATCCTAAGTATTATTGACATTAATAGAAATCAGTGGAGCATTAATTGACATCATCCAGTCACACCCATGCCTACCTTCAGTCAAGGAGGCTAACTTAGCCTTCTCCTACATTCAGGGAGGCTAACTAGAGCACTTCAGGGGTGATCTAAGTGATGTTAATGCACCTAATTGCTAAACTGATGGTTACAATCAGTTAACAGGGAAGTGAAGGTGCCTCCTTTCATTTAATTGATTATTTAATGATTAATTAATGAACTAGAGTCAACAAGGGCGCCTCCACCAACTTTTGATGTTCAATTCAACTTCAGTTAACCTCATCCGGGTTCATTGGAGTCATTGAAGCACTATCACTTGATGGTTGGCTTGCTATGACATGTGTCTGATCTCTTTCAATTGAGACTCAGTCATTTATTGCACTCCGACTTCAGTTAGGGATCAGTTGAGTCAATTAGGGTTTTGATCAGTGGTTAACTAGAGTGTTGACTATGGCTTACATTCAGATAAGCTAGACTCACTCATTAAATTCGAATGACCTCCTTA
Organism: Pseudotsuga menziesii; assembly: GCA_001517045.1. Classification (NCBI taxonomy): domain Eukaryota; kingdom Viridiplantae; phylum Streptophyta; class Pinopsida; order Pinales; family Pinaceae; genus Pseudotsuga; species Pseudotsuga menziesii. Next base: position 49,019 of record LPNX010851083.1, read on the forward strand.
AGGATTCAAATTTCTCATTCATTCATGCTTGTAGCATGACATGTATCATATTATCATACTATCATCTGATTATACAGAGAAGCTACTCATTCTATAGACCGATTACACCATTTCATGAGTTATTTGTTGATTAATCTTTGATGAGACTGAATTTTAGTCCCTAGATCAATGTGCAAGATTAATATGGTATCAGATCTCACGGAAGGATGAAGCTCTATCTCTCGAAAACAAGCTTTTTGACAGATTTCTACATGAAAATTGAGCAATAGCTCAAAAATCCAGCACTGCACCAAAAGCCAAGGCTTACCACTTAATACCCCAAGTAAAGAACTTGTTGATCAAGCTTGCTTGATTGACTATGTTGGGTGTGATGAAAGCCTAAAATGTGCAGGCTGTTCGACCTTACATTGCCCTTTCTGTTTTGATTTTCAGGTTTTCTACAGGTGAAGCATTCGCTTCAACAGATCTAGATGGCCTCCTTGGTAGATATTTTGACTCCATACAATTTCCACTCATGGAAAGGTGATATGGAGATTCAGTTGTGCTCCAAAGGACTCTTTAGAGTCACCATGGACATTGAAGATGAGCCCAGTTCAGCCATAGAAAAATCAAGATTCTTGAACAAGAAGGATGAAGCCTTCGGTTTTTTGTGCCTCTCTATTTCCTGGGATCTTCTTTTCCATCTTGCGAGATTGAAGACTCCAAAAGAAATATGGGACAAATTGGAAACTAGATATGGAAAGCATGATGACTTGAGGTTTTACCATCTCGAAAATGAATTAATGTCTCTCCAGCCCTCCAATTTCGAGACTCTGAATGACTTTTTCACAAAGTTCAAGCATATTGTTTTACTCTTGAAGCAATGCAAAGTGGAGAAGGAGGATGATCAGCTCATCCTCACCATACTCTCCAAGCTTGGGGCTGATTATTCAGTTTTTGTTTCTACATTCCGTGCGGGAAAGATCACAATCCCTGGATGGAAGATGCCTACACTCAATTCCTTCATTGAGTCCCTAACAAGTGAACATGACAAGCTTGTCTAGATGAGGATCATCAAATATTCCCGTGATCAATCCCTCCATGTCTCGGGGCCCAAATATCTGAAGGGTAAAGGAAAGCAGCAGAAGAACCCAAAAACTAAATTTTATTCTCCTAAACCTAGACTTGAAAACCAACAACATGATGAGTCTTTCGGCTCAAGGAAGAACAAAGGAAAAGGGAACCATGTTAAGGAAAAAGTCAAGTGTTCTTATTGCGGGAAGGGATTCCACACTGAACATGCCTACATGAAGAAGAAGCTTGATGAAGCAACCTCTCTCCTTGAGATAAATCACATCAATCTTTCGGAGAGCTTTCAGAGGAGAGATCAGCAAGATCGGGAACCACAGCATGAAAAAGGTCATGCCCTCATGGCAAGCACTTCAAATTCCAAAGCACTCTTGATTGATTCTGGAGCTTCGAACCACATGATGGATGAAAGAGACTCCTTTTCATCCTTGGAGACCGGAAAATCCATTCCCATCCACATGGGAGATGACTCCGCCATCATTTCAAAAGGACAAGGTACTGTTAATCTTGCAAAAAAAAATTTCAAATGTTTTGTATGTACTGTCTCTGGCATCAAATCTCCTTAGTGTCTATCCGATGACACATACAGGAGTGCCTAAGAGATTTTCTTTCATCCCAAATGATGTTGAGATAATAGAAATTGCATCCGAGAAACTCATTGCTAAAGGCCCTACAAACCATCATGCAAAATCCTATGAGTTCTCTCACTTTGTTGCGGATGCAAAGCCCACCACTCTGCTACCTCATGGAAATGAGGTTAGTAGGCTGTGGCATGAGATATTTGGTCATCTTAATTTCAAATATTTGCAGAAATTACAGAAAAACTCCATGGTTGAATACCTCCCGGTCATCAAGGCAACCACAGGAATTTGCAAGGGCTCTGTGATTGGAAAACACCCTGAGCACAAGTTCGATCGGGGGAAGGAAAACCGAGCTACATGCATATTGGGGCTGATACATTCTGATATCAGCGGTCTAATGCTTGTCACATCCATGAATGGATCAAGGTATATTATTAATTTTATTGATTATTTTTCAAGGTACACATGGGTCTTCTTTCTCAAAAAGAAGTCTGAAGTATGTGAAAATTTTTATGAATTGAAGGCCTTGATCGAAAATGCCTCTGGGTGTAAGATCAAGATCTTGAGATCTGATAATGGAGGGGAGTATATCAATAATGAGTTTCTACACATATGCTCCCAAAGTGGTATTCAGGTCCAACATTCAATTCCCTACACTCCCCAACAGAACGACGTAGCTGAAAGGAAGAATCGGTCTCTCAAGGAGATGACCAACTGTATGTTGGATTCCAAGAATCTTGCTGCAAATTTGTGGGCTGAGGCCATTCATGCTGTAGCATACATTCAAAACAGGGTGCCACACTCATCTGTGAAAGGGAATACCCCTTTCAAAGCATACTTTAGACATAAGCCGGATGTGTCGAACCTACGGGTGTTTGGGTCCACTGCATGGGCCCGGATTCTGCTTGATAAAAGAAGGGCTTTGCAACCGCAAAGCATAGAATGTCTATTTATTGGGTATAATGATGAATCTAAAGTTTTAAAGATTCTAGATATCAATACCAAATAGATCATCATCGAGAGAAGTGTCAAGTTCGATGAGCCTCTTCAGGAGGTGGAACTAGTGAAGGAGAAAACTGCTTAAATTCCTTTCTATTCTACTGAATATTTGGATGATGAAATTGGGGGTGATGACCCTAATTTAGATCCTCTAATTTATGATATCAGTGTGTAGAAATCATCAGATGCTGAATCAGAACCTGAAGTGCAAAATCATCTTCCTACATGGGCCTGACAGACACTCTCCTCCGCAGGAGACAACATTAGAAATCTGGATGATCCAAGGAGAACCCGGTCTGATTTCCAAAGAGAAGGTATTGCGCTCTCTTGTCCTGATAATTTGCTTTCCAAAACTTGATATTTGATGATTAGTTCAGATCTAAAATCCTACTATCATGCTCAGAAGGATCCGAGATGGCAAGTTGCCATGGATGAAGAGATGAATTCTCTTAAGAAAAACACTACTTTGGAGCTAGTTTCTCTTCCTCCGGGAAGGAAATTGGTTCAATGCAAGTGGGTGTTTCGGACCAAGGTTTCTGCTGATGGAAGAACCTAAAAATATAAGGCAAGGCTAGTGGAAAAAGTTTTCTCTCAGTTCCAAGGTGTGGACTACCATGAGACCTTTGCACCGGTTGCAAAAATGGACTCCATCCACCTTGTTTTGGCAATTTCAGCATCCAAGCACTGGGAAGTGCACCACATGGATGTTAAGTCAGCCTTTCTGGATGGAGATATTCATGAGGAGATATAAATGAAGCATCCTGAGGGATACATCACTGATCCATCTTTGTTTTGCAAGCTAAAGAAGTCACTATACAAGTTAAAATGGGCCCCAAGAGAGTGGTATTCCAAGATGGATGCCTTCCTTCTCTCGCAAAACTTTCAAAGGTGTAGATCAGATCCAAATGTGTATTTACAGTAGTTTTATGGTCATATAATTATCATTGTTTTATATGTTGATGACTTACTGATCACAGGTAGCACAATTGCCTCCATTTCAGCCATCAAAACTGCTCTCCACAATGCATTTGAAATTAGTGATTTGAGGCTTCTAAAACCATTTTTGGGGCTCAAAATTGAGCAAAATTCTGATGGGATTATGGTCACTCAGTCCAAATACATTTCATACCTATTATTCAAGTTTAACATGGCTGATTATAGGCCTGTACCATTCCCTTTCCTTTCAGGGATCAGCCTTGAAGAAGGAAAAAGCACACCTCCCATGGACTGCACTATCTATCAACAGTTGATTGGTAGCTTGTTGTACTTGACACATTCTCGATCTGATATATGTTATGCCATGAATTTTGTATCAATATATATGCAACAGCCTCATGATATTCATTGGAAGGCAGCTAAGAGGATCCTCCAGTATATTCAGGGAACCAGGACCTACGGCATTCACTATGCTGCAGACTCCGAGCTAGAGCTGGTTGGATACACAGATTCCGATTAGGTGGGTGATTCTATTGATCAAAATTTTACTTCCAGATATGTATTCATGTTTGGTGGTGGCCCCATTTTCTGGTCAAGCAAAAAGCAGGCTGCCATAGCACTATCTTCAGCAGAGGCCGAGTATCGAGTAGCGGTGAATGCTTGCATCAAAGCAGTTTGGTTGCAAGGCATTCTTTCAGAGTTTGATCTTGGTAGTACATTGTCCACTGTCCTCTTTTGTGACAATCAAAGTGCTATTAATATTTTCACAGATCCAGTTACCAGGCAGAGGACCAAGCATGTAGATATCAACATGCACTACATCAGGGAGCTAGTGCATGACAGGACCATCATTATGCAATATTGCCTGACTGATGAGCAGATTGCAGACATCTTCACCCAAAGCTTTATAGAAAAGAATTTTACTTACCTCCATTCACTGTTGGGGGTGAGTTCATCAGGGTGATTCAGAATACTTTCATTGTTCAGCTTGAGGGGGGGTTTTTCCCACTGGGTTTTCCCTCTTTTCCTCACTTAGTTTGTTTTGAGCATTATTTCAATTTCAGCATTGTACAAGGTGACCTATGGCCTTAGTTGCCGGGGCCCTAGCATTTATATGCATTTGTCCTTTCTAACTCCTCCTGAGTATAGCTTAAGGGGGGGTGTTGGAGACATTTACCACCATACACACTCATTTTGTTCAAATTGGCCTAGTTAAACCACTATCCTAAGTATTATTGACATTAATTGACATCATTGGAGCATTAATTGACATCATCCAATCACACCCACACCTACCTTCAGTCAAGGAGGCTAACTTAGCCTTCTCTTACATTCAGGGAGGCTAATTGGAGCACTCTAGGGGTGATTTGAGTGATATTAATGCACCTAATTGCTAAAATGATGGTTATAATCAGTTAACAAGGTAGTGAAGGCACCTCCTTTCATTTAATTGATTATTTAATGATTAATTAATAAACTGGAGTCAACAAGGGCGCCTCCACCAACTTCTGATGTTCAGTTCAACTTCAGTTAACCTCATCGGGGTTCATTGGAGTCATTGAAGAGCTAGCACTTGATGATTGGCTTGCTATGACATGTGTCTAATATCTTTCAGTTGAGACTTAGTCATTTATTGCACTTCGACTTCAGTTAGGGCTCAATTGAGTTAGTTAGGGTTTTGATCAGTGGTTAACTGGAGTGTTGACTATGGCTTACATTCAGATAAGCTAGACTCACTCATTCAATTCAAATGGCCTCCTTGAGGATTAAAATTGCTCATTCATTCATGCTTGTAGCATGACATTGTATTGTATTATCATTCTTTCATCTGATTATACAGAGCGGCTACTCATTCTGTAGACTGATTACACCATTTCATGAGTTATTTGTTGATTAATCTTTGATGAGACTGATGTTTAGTCCCTAGATCAATGTGCAAGATTAATAGGCATACTGTTGGGTGTTCATATGTTTCTCTACTAATAAATTTAATATCTTTAAGTGAAACCATTATAAGGAGTTTCTTGCCATATCAAATGTTCTTACTGTGACAGAATCACTCCTAGCCTTGAAAGATTTCTTATGAACTTAGCTAATCAATCAGTTGAACTCACGGTTATTATCCTTGGACTTTATTTTGAGAATGATATCATTATCTAGGCAAGTTAATCTGTTGGGAAACTTTTCTCTCAGAATATTTATGAATCAATGACATTATCCATCTTTAGGCCTTCCATGTTATTATAGGGGTATTATCTTGATTTGTTTCTCATTCATTAGAAAAAAAATTAAAACTAAACTAAACTTTGATTGAAGAATAGGAGGTCTCATCACAAGCCGACCTAATCATGATCATCAGCCCTGTCAGGGATAACATCATTTCTTATCACCAAGGTGATGGCTCTTGGTCATAAGATCAAGGGACATGATGTCTCATCACGAGCCGAATTGTTTACCTCTGGTAGCTCTTGTGAATGATGCTATCAATATCTGGTTACCAGGCCAAGATAGTAGTCTTGAATCAAAGATATAATTAATATATTTAAAAAAAAGGAAAAGAAAAAGAAGAGAAAAACAAATTTTATCTTTCAGTTATTTATATTTAATGGATGAGGAACTTATCTAGATATCTTCTTAAGGTATGGAGGTCATATCTTTATGCTGATGTTATTCAATTATCTTTAAGCTGTTGAGAAAGCATTCTTGATCAGGTTTATTTGCTATGCATATATTTCAAAGTCATTCATTTTTATGAAGTCTCTGAATAATAGTTGGGATAATTCATTTGATTATGACAGCACTTTAAGTTCAAACTTTACTATATAGGCTAGTGATGTGAGAATGCCATGTGGTGTGAAATTTGATATTTTGAGAAAACCTTGATTTTGTTTTCTTATATATATATAACCTTCACATAAATATGCAGAGATAACTGCTTCACCCAGCATGTCTCCATTTCTTGGCACCCCAACAACTCCCCTTGATTTTTTTTTGCAAATAATGGGGCCCCCATTATAATTTTTGTAAATATTTAGTCTTTCGTTTCTTTTAGTTTTTCATACTTGGTTTTGAGAAGGTGATTCCATGGTTTTCCTTACCGCACTGGTCTTGTGGCTTCTTGGTCGCTTAAATGATAATTGCATACTTTTATTTTTGGACTTATCCAAGTTGATTGCATTGTGCAAATTGCTTAGTTTGAGTTTTATATGCGTTCACATCTCTTATGATTTTCTAATTAAAGTATTTTTAAATGAAGATCTTATTTATTTTATCCTTTCGATAATAAGTATTGATATCTTCCATATATGGATTCTCCAAAGCATTGCTTCATTTATAAACTTATTCATAAAGGATTAAATTTACATATTGATTACACATTTAAGTTTATACATTCATACCATTAGATAAAGGTAGATAAAGGTAAACATACTTTATGAAAAATATTTTTCCTTTATCATTTTTTTCAAACTTAAATGTATTAAATCTCATACAAAATTCATTCAATTACTCACCATAATATGTATTTAAAATTGAATTCGTTTGAAATTACATCTTGAATCCTGTGCACTTATGCTTATATCTTTTTATTATCATTTCATTTTGACTTTATTTAAAAAGGGGATGTTGAGGATTTTTCACCTTTTCATAAGTTTTATATAGTGTTATATGGATGATTAATACTTTCCAAAAACAAAATGACACCCTTTCATTAAATGGTACGGGATTGAAGTTAGCAAATGTCAAATTGAGATCTCGATCTTGTGTGAGACACGTAGAGATCAACAATTGCATGCATGTTTATTTGGGAAATGTTGTTTTGTAAGATTTTAAAGAACAATTATCATTTGATAAGTTCACCGAAATATAAATAACCCTAGTTTCCTTACTATGAACCTGACACCAATTGTTTATTCAATCACCGGATCGACGAAAGTGGGGAATTAGTGAAACAACTATTAGGCCACCAATCCACTTGTCTACCAAATTGGATGATTTATCACTAGATTGAACAAGAAATGTGCCAAAATCATTTATTATTTTGCAGTTTGGAAGAATATTGTAGAGGTTTATCGTGAGCTTACGTATAGAAGGAAATATCACAACTAACTGCATGTCAATTAATCATAAGAACATCACATATTGTGAGGAATTTGCCAAAATAAATGCCACATGTCAGCCATAAGCTCAGAGATCAGGCATACATCTATTTTTCTGCAAATAGTGAAGATATGTTGTTATGATTCTGGGCGGAAGAATTGCCAGAGCACAAAGAATTTGCACTGCTATCAAAGAAAATATGAATCTGTTAGAAGGGTTTGCTACCACCACTACACGAATTCATTAAGAACATATCAGTTCCATAAAGTACTAAAACAACTAGATAGTATCTCCTAATTTTCAAAGCTGTTGATCTGTCCGTCGAATTTTTCAAATAACTGTGATTTGGGAGAAGATGATCGAGGATACAATATGAAGGTTTGATAATAAAGATAATAGAATTAATCTTCAATCAAATTTCAATCTCCCACAACTAAACATGCCATATTATTACTGAAATTTCCACTTGTCAAATCGCATTTGCCACTTGGTCGCTCAGCCTAAAATAGTTTCACACCAGAACACAAGTTTTAAGGAATTGCCAATTAGTATCAATAATCTCAGTAAAAGAGAATTAATGCGTAAAGAAGAGCAAAAATGCATGAATTGGATAAATCACACCAGGAATATGAAAGCATGTGTTGGGACAACAGAGTTAAAGGGAGATAATTTATGTCTTTCTACCCCGTTCTTTTACCTCTTGCACTAATTTTATATTGATAATAATTTTTATGCATTCACTTCATTTTATTTTTACTTATGTGCAGAGATCATGGGTAAAGATCAGAGCAAGTTAGATGGTGAAGATAATGCTGTGTGACCTTCTAGAGGATGTGATTTAAGTCTAATATGCCATCTTTCAAATAAATGGAATAAAGGACGCAATAGAAAAGGGATAAATCAGTTATTCCAACAGAAAGGAAAGATATCACATATCCTTTTAAACAACTGAGCATCCACTGCAAAAGGGAATGGGGGGAAAGCGCTTGGTAGAATGAAAAGAATTTCTTCTCTAAATTCTGTATTTTTCTTTGTAATCTTTTATGGAACAGAGAAAGAATTATGCATGGCCACTCTTAGTTTTCTTTTGTTCATTGATCATACTTTTTAAATTATTTATGAAGCTGCAATTAAAGGCCAAATATTGCTCAGCGATTATTTTCATGCAGTCAATTGTAATCAGTTGTGTTTTGTAAGATTTTCACATACTTTGCACAATTAATTACAATTTCAATTTGGTTATCTTGACTCGTGTCTTTCTTGTGTTTAAGATTTTTAGGTTTAATTGTTTGAAATGATCGTGTTTTCTGATTGCATAAACAATTTGATTAAAGATCAACGATAATTGTTTTATTTGTTTATGTTTGATTAAATTGGTGTTTTTATTCAAATGGTTATTTACTTAACTTTGTTTAGGTAAGTCAATCATGAAACTTTATTTTATGCACTAAGAATCATAATATTAATCATGCTCCGGTGCAGGGGAAAGCTCTCGACAAGGCTGATGAAAAGTTATCTTTATGTGCTCAGTTTTTCTCTTTGTTCGATGTGTTTGTGAGAGTAGGGAGAGAGAGATTCTGCCATAAGTGTTTTCTGGACATGTAAGGAGATATGTAATTTTCATTCAGAGAGTTTTATAACCAGGGATCGTTATCAGTATTGTTCCAAGACTTATTCAAACTGTTTCAGTAAGCTTGCATTTTATTGTTCTTCCTCACTCATTTGAATAAAATTCAAATACAGTTTCTATTTTTCATTCTGGCACTTAAAATTTTTATGTTTATCTATGTAGAGTGTCTAATTTTATTGTATTTGATTGTCTAGAACAGTCTTGTCACATACCCCAATTTTGTAAAATAATGTTAATTGTTTTAATTATATTCCTAAGACATTATGTTAAATTTAATGTAAAGTAGGAACTGATGACTCAACAGAGTCAAAATAAGTGGAACGTAATTCTGAATATTTTATTATTAATAAATAAAAAGTGGAGACAACAACATTGGTAGAGCTGTTAATAAGAGGTTACTAGTCAAACTGGTGGATGGAACTAGGTGGAGGGAAAAAGACAAGTGGCAGCATCCTCAAACACTTCCTAAGTTGCAGGTGGCAACTTCCCTATATTTGGGGTCATGATTCCCCAAGAAAGTGGGATCAGAGCAGGTGGCTCAATAAATGACAACTAACCCAAAAATACCTAGGCAATCTTTTAAAAGTACCCAATGAATAGAGCTAAGGTTGCTCAGATATTTTCCAGAGAGGAATCATTCAAGTGGAATGATATTCAGGAAATTCATTGGGGAAAAAGGGGAAAAATAGTAAGGAAGTTGTGCTGAGAGGAATGCTGCAGTAACTTGGTTTATTATAGCTTGTTAGCTGGGAGAACTTATTGATAAGTTCAGATTTGATACTGAGTCTGAAGACTGGTATTTGAATATTGCTGCACCTAGTTCCAGCCAGGGAGACCAGAGCAAGCTTGGGGGTCCTGAGGAGTCGCTGTTTGAGCGCTCTCCAAGAGTTGGTAGGGAGGAACGGCCTCCCATTACTGTTGTTGTCCAAGTTCAAACAGGTTCTATCCCTAACTGTCTCTGTTCTAGTAACGGTGAATGGTTGGATGTTATGCTAGTAGTTTATGATATAAAGATTTAGATGGTTTAGTGATGTAAGTGTTTTAGTTTATCAGTAATAGAATCTGTCGATGAAGAATAAGAACCCACTGTGTTTTTCCTCATCTGGGTTTACCAGACCGTACTCCAGCACAAGGATAAAATTATAAATAAGGATGATATGATGAGAATGTAGAATAGTAGATTGATTCTTTATCTATTTTTCAGAAGGGATATTTTATTGATAGTTGTGTGAGTTCATAGATAAAAACTATTTCCTTGTACAGTATTTGCTTTCAGTAGTCTTATCATTTAAAACAAATAGAAGAATATAATAGTCGCAGTGAAGAAAGGTTAGACTAGGTATACCTGCGGTTAAAACCTTACAACTGTTTTGTTCCAGTTTAAAGAATTTAACTTCTATATGTTCAAATAACAACACTAAAAGTAGGAGTAATTAAATATTGTTTAAATTCTACAGTTAAACCAAACTGTGTTAGATTTTTTGTAAGATTAGTGATGTAATCCTTTTCATCATTTTCCTTTCTTCTTATTAGACTAATCTCGAACAATATCTAGAACTGTTATTCTATTTTTTATAAGTTGTAAATGAATGCTACTATATATATATTTATACGAGATAGATCCTAAGTAGTATTATTTGAGTTTTAATATATATAAATACACAGATCATAACCAAATAGACAAACTAAACATTAACAGAACTTTATTAAGTATTTAGCATAATTGGCACAAGAAATAGGTAATAGAATGCTATAAAATAACTAAATATTAACCATGGAAGCATTGGTACTCTTAGGAGAGATAATATCTTTATTGTATTAATAACATTAAACTTTTATTACATACAATATATGAGTATTATCATTGTTGAACTGAAGGTTTAATGTTCTTATTATACTAATTGCAAACTTGAACTATTTATACTTTCTGTACTACAAGGTAAATACACAGTACTTAAGAACATTATTTAAAATAAAATAAAAATATAAAGACCCTATATAAATTGAAGGGTATAAACTGTATGTGTTAACACTTACAAATTCTTAATAACTAGTAAGTCAAGGTATAAATCAGGTACAGAATCCTTGACAATAAATTTTACAAAAGAAATATCAAGAGTCAAAATCAAATGCATGTCTGTATAGGAAATAAATGCCAGAAGGCAGAATGCTCGACCTTTGAGCTTAACTATATTTATATAAAACATAACTGGAAACCCTCATATTTGCAGAAGCGCAGTGTAATTAACAGTAAGTTTTGAGAATACATTAACAACAGGTTATTTTATAAATAGAGAACAAATTATTATCACCTTATATACAGAACCTAAGCAGAGCTAGCAACAAAAGTAATAAGTATTCCAGGTAGGGTAACATTGTTATTATAATAAGTAATAATTACTATCCTATCATTTACTGTATAAAAATAATATTATTTGGAAATCACAGTAATGTCTTAACCTATTTTTTGTTAAACAGAAATTTAATATAAAACCTGTACCCAAGGTTACACTGATAGTTACATAAAGAATATTATTAAAACATTAAGACTTTATAATTCGAAAAGTATAACCGATATAACAATATATATATAATTCTTTGAGTAAATAAATCTCCCAATATATATTATTAATGTACAGGAAAAACCCTACCTATTAATGCCATAAATAATTTACAGATAGTAAATGAGGCATATATCAAATTACAGGAATCGGAGGTATCCGAACTCAGAAAGGCACATAAGGTCGAGCTTACACAATATATATATATTTAAAAGAACACAAGTAAAACTAATTGGTCCAAAACTGTAACTGTAAATAAGATATATTGTAAGAAGACTGTATAGACAGCTTCATATTTCCAAGTTCAGGGTAAAAACCCTACCAAAATGAAAGTATACATTGGAGCTCATTAAAAGGAAGGAGTTACACCTCACGGCTATAAACATGTTATACAAAATGAAGCTTATACAGCCTGTACAAACAGTAATACATATGTATACATTACACAATAAACAAATAAAGACTTAAAACCACAGTCTCGGTTTCAGCCCAAGATCCCATGCTAAACGAAGAGAGGAAACTCTTTTAACATCGTTTTAGGTTCACTAAACTGAACCAAGGTAACCGCAATGGTTACAAACCACGAAGGCAAAACCCATGACTGCCCTAAAGGACCAGCAAGGAGGAAAATGCCATGGATAAAACCAGGCTTACCGAGAGTAGCCAGCCGTTGAAGTCTCGCACCTTCCACGCCAAGGAGAGAAGGCCAACCCTATAAAGAAGGAAAAGCATAATATCAAAACCTTGCAAACTGCTATTTATTTAAATTATTTCCTTTGAAAGAAAAACGAAGGATAAACCCTGTACATTACCTTAATGATTTACAAAAATTTGACCTCTGAAGAACAGCAACACGACCACAACTATGATGAAAATAGAGTCCTTCATTTACAGCAGAAGAGAAGGAGTTCGCTGGAATGAAAAGTAACCAGTCACGACGGAGGACAATTCACAGCACCAAGTTAAGGCAACGACCTACACAGTAAAGAGTTTGGGGAAATGGGTGCAAATGGCGAAACCCTAAGAGAATCAACACTGCTCAACGTTCAAACAAGAAGCTGTTCATTACAATCACAACACAGTAGACGAGCCCATGAGGAGCTTAACCAGTATATTGACTGCTAGCAGACAGTGCAAGCAACGGAGCAGACAAGGAGGTTTTTGCAGAGCGGCCGGAGGCCCGAAGGCGGTGGAAGAATGATGATTTAGGGTTTGAGTCAAACCTTTTTAACATGCCAGTACATGGCTGGAAAGAGCCCACGTAATCCTTTTAATAATTAACATGCAGTGGGTAGGAACATTATAGTTCCACAAACAAAATCTCCAATGATTTTGCAACCCAAATCATATAGTGGAAGTTCTACAAGGTTCGTCACACCATAGTCAACCACCTGCATTATAAAATCAATCACGTAACATTAGAATGATGTTTGGAAAACATTTTAACGTAGAGTCTTTTCATTGTTTGGTTTAACACTTATACACTTGGAAGATTATCATGTTTATCGATGGGTTACAAGAGTGAAGAGATTTAATAGTTACATGGCGCGGCCTATATTTTATAAACTGATTTTCTATATTATATATTGCCCTAGTTCATAAATGAAGGTAAAGGGAATAATAGTATAAAGACTATGGAATTATAATAATCAAGTTAAGTGATCAATTGATCATGATTATGGTTTTACTCTTGACCTTTATGATAATCCCTTGCATTTAAAATAACAACCCTATTACTAGTTATAGAATCATTTTGTGACAAATAGTCTTTTTGTCAAATTCAAGCTCAAAGGTTATGAAAGGTATTATAGAGTCATTATATGATAATTAGCTTTTGTAAGCTAACTTCCTTTGCTTGATAGTATAGTTATGAAAATCATAAAGTGGTATTTGAGTAGGATAAATCTGGAAATGATCTATAAGTTTACCATCTAATTATTGACCATGAAATAGAAATAGTATCCCAAACAATACAGATCTTTAAATACTAAAGGAAGACTTTAAAAGTGACTTGTACCAATGTAGTAAACCTTTTAATTCTTGAATTAAGAAAAGTATAAGTTTGGTACTTAAACCTTCTTATAATTTTACACTTGCAGTTGCCAATTAAATCATGGCGTGATCCAGAAATTATGAACAATTAAAATTAGATCTTTGACTTTGTGATTCCGCCATACTTACGATGCTAGTAAAGAAATATTTATCGCATTTTACACTTGCAATTAGTATGAACATCAAATGGTTTCATACTCCGTAGGAATATTAAATCCTGATTTTATGAAGGAAAAATAGTTGTCATCTTTACTAGTAGAATTCAATTCTCTATCAGTAAGATCTAAAAAAAAAGAATCACAGTTAATGCTTTACCTCTATAAGCTTGAGAAATCTGACTAGCATGTATATTCTTCTACTGAATTAAATTTTGTACAACGAATCTTTATTGAATACTTTAGAATTTCGTTAGCAGCACCCGAACCTCTTACCTGTATATCTGTAAGAGAAGGAAAACTTATGTGTTAGCTCGGAAGCTAAGTAAGCCCAGTTTTCATGACAGTCCCACCTTGTGGTCGCAAGAAGAAAACAAATCAGTAACGGAAAAGAAACTATTCTATAAGGATACGCATAATCAAAAGATAAATTCAAATATGAATCTAGTAACAGATAACTAATCAAACAATTAGTGACCGCATTTATTGAAATTATATGCATTTAAAAAAATTTAAATTTTTCGAAAAATTTGGGGTTTTGACAAGTCTCAAGTCTGATGTAATGAGCAATTTGAAATAGATCAGTAGTTACTTTGTTAATTACTTGGTTTTTGAAAGTTTGATGTGCTTAAAGAATTACGTTATATTTTAATATACTGTAATCAAATCATACTTCTCATACCTCAAACTTATATAAATTAATCACGCTCCTGTGCAGGATAGTTTAGAAAATAGATTAGGTATAGTTAGTTTTCAAGTTATATTTTAAGTTTTATTTCATAGTGAAAAGGTATAGGTTGGGAGCTGCTAAATCTTTGTGTTTTAGTAGCTATTAAATCTATGTGTTTCCACCTATTGAAATTTGCATCTTTGTTAAAAAAAAATTGTCAAATAGTTTATTATTTATTAATCATTAAAATCTCATTGAGAGACTCTCCTTAAGAGAGAAAATTATAGTTAGATATAAATAGTAATTTTAATTTAGTAATAGTTAAATAGATATTTCATTTTATATATTAGCATAGTTTGTAGGTAAGTAGTTTGTTTTAATTTAGTTGTTTTTATTAAAATTTATTTTAGTCTTTAGTTTGTTAGTTAATTTAGGAAACATTTTTCTAAGTTTAAATGGTAGGACTCTCCTTAAGAGAGTAAAACTTAGATGGTAGCAGGACCACAACCCGCGAGGATCAACTATTCCAAACACACTGGAAGCTGTAGTAAGCGACTTGTGTGGGTTGATTCTCCTTAGTTGGCCAGGTCAAAAAATTCATCCAACACTCCCATCAATCGAGGGGTTAATGGAGTATTTATTTAGATTTCCATTTATAGTATAAATAAGAGTATTTAATAGCATGAAGATTTTCACATTTCATCACTAATATATATTTGGTTTCTAGATTTGACTATGTGTAACTTTCAAATTCCAGCGTTTTGGGTTCACACACCACCTATATTTAGGGATCATGAGAGCTCAGTAAAATGATCCTTGAAGATGGGTGGAGTGTCCACTTGAAACGTCAGACTCGTAAATTTGCACACAACCAAGTCAAGAAATCAAATATATCTTAAGGGTATTTAAGTTGATAGTTGAATGTTCATAAAATTCATTTTTATGTTATTATTTCTATGAGATCTTTTGAAATTTGAATTGTAGAAGAGAGTTACTTTGTCTTGATATTCTAAATGGAGTTTGAATAAAAGAGAAGTTAGTTTGCTTCATACTTAGTCTTTTGTTTTAACAAGGGTTCTAAGAGTATCCTTGAATAGGTTCCACTTAAGGAAATGAATGATAACCACTATATTTATATTTCATTTGCATTTGAGTTATGTTTATTTGTGATTTTATATTTTTGTAGTAAAATTACAGACTCCGACAATAGCATTCCAACCAACTAGTTTATGTGTTTTTTTAGCATTTATTAGCATTGATTTTACTAGTAAACAACTTGTGTAATGTTTTATTACATATACTTCATTGCCATGTTTTATTCATGATTTTCATCACTTTACAATACGTCCTTTGAATCTATGTTTCATCAAGGTTATAAGAATTGATTTGCTTTGAAGTATCCTAAGGATTCTAGATTGATTTGATTCATTGGAGTCACTTCACTAGCTCTTTAACCCGACTCTAAGATACCCATCTACTTTGAAAATTGTAAGAGGAGATAGGGGTGAAGGTCTTAAAACCAATATGAGTGGTTAAAAAGAGTGCATTGTTGAAGTTGAGCATTTCTATTTAGAATACTAGTTTTAGGTTAGGCCTTTGAAGTTGCATACATATTGCAAACACCTCATAAGTTTACACAGGCCTAAAGTTGATCATTAAAGTAAATCCAAGGATCTAGTATTTATTATTGCAATTCATTGGCCCAACACATAGATCAAGATCCAACATTCAAGCAATAGAGCACTAAGCTCTTACAACAATACTGATGGAAAAAACACTTTGGGAATAGCAATGTGAATGAGGATTTTTTGATAGCACTTGCAACAAAGTTTTAATAGCAAGGGTAGTAATATAGAAAAGAGGATAATGGAGACTTTTATGAGTTAGGTAAAAGTTGAAATGCCACTACATGTTTTTATTGAGGCAAGTTACACCACATAAGCAAAGTTTGCATAAAGCAGTTGTGGGATCAAAACACAACTCAAAGCATTGTTTCAATGATCAATTCAAATAAACAAAAACATGATGTTAAACACAATGAAGAATAATTCTGAATTCATGGACAAAAAGAAGGATTCAAAGAGTAGTAAGGATGATTTTTATGTTGATTGAGAAGCATTTAAACATTTTACTAACAATGTTGATTGATATGTTAATTTTGAAAAGATAAATCTCAATTTGATTCTATTGTGCTGATTAGTAGAGAAGAAGACAAGGATACAAAAACCAGCAGGGCCAATTTCTTAAATAGTTATTACTATAACACTAAAGTTATAGAGAAAAAAAAACTAGTTTGTTTGATCTTTAGCTTACTTTGATTATCAACTAAAGTTTAGAGAAAACCATTAATTTATTTTTGGTATAAACATCTCACCTAATATATACTTTGATTTATAAAAGGGAATTGATGATAAATGAAATTAAAGTACATTATAATACTAAGGCATGATTTAAACATCTAATTATAATAAAATTAATCTACCCCCTTTGATTAATTGAAATTTTAAAACTAGATACATTGATCTTGAAAAGATGCAAGTTAATTAAAAAGGTCAATATGTATGACAACATTTTGCATCACAATATGTGTCATCTTTGTTGTATCACAATATGTGCTAGTAGACAGAAACACCATCAACCTTGATCAATGTATGAATCTTATGGGCACATGCCTATAGCCCATCATAATAACACCATCAACTTTGATCATTGTATGCCTTTATCCCATCATATCATATTTTAAAGAGGAAGAACCAAAATTATGACGTTTCAAAGTTCCATAATGAGTTTAATATGTCAAAATACTGCTTACCCCAATCCCCATTGAAACAACGAAAATTATCATTGATTTATTTAAAGCATATATTGTCTGAGTATTTGTCATTCTCAAAACAATCTAATTACAAAGAACATAATGGATCCTCATCAGATATGGATTCTTATCATACAATTTGCATAAAATTTCAGCAAATCCATTAAAGTAGAAGGATAACGATATCAAAACTTATCATACAATTTAGCATAAACTTTTAGCAAAGCCAATAGGAGAACAATATTAAAACAAAGAGAAAAATGATGATTACATTCTTATCATGGGCCAGATACATGAGTGAATCACATCTTCGTCATTCCTCGTATGCCTATTATAATCAGATACAAATCAAAATCACCAGCGTTAGAACTGGGCAATCTGCACAATCAATTTTTTCAAACAAATTGAATGAAAGTTTAAAAATTGGCCAATGAAACACAGTTTAATGCCATGTTCACCAGTATATATATATAATGAGCCAAAACTCTAAATTCAAAAGTTAAGTTGCAATTTATCGGCACAGTTTAAATGAAAAAGATAAAAATTCTACCAAAACTTTAAATTCAAAATGTAAGTTGCAATTTATCAGCACGGTTTAAATGAAAAAGATAAAAATTCTACCTATGCCTATCAGCACAGTTTATCAGTGTGGAATCGCACAGTTTATACTGATCAGAAATTATATGAAAAAGATACAAATTTTAATTCACAACTCTTGCACAAGGTTTCCAAGCATTTTTTGGTTTCATGGGATACCTATTTTATGTCTTACGAAACTAAAGTTACGTTCCAGGTTAAGTTCTGAATTTTCATATATTTGCTGGAATAAATCATAATAATATTACAACTATTATATTCTCATTACTCCTACATAATTTTCATGGAGTAAGACAGAATTAGAATTGTTCTATTCTTCTCATTTTGGTTGTAAAAATAAACATGGAATACACTCAGTTAGCTTTATCACCAATGAATGAAAGAAATTATGAAAACAATCAGGTAATAAATTACCAAACCCAGGTGATAAACTCAATAACTAACCCAATTTCCAATCGGGTAATCAAATCAATTCCACATCCACCTGATCGATTGTGAATATATGTAATCTTTATAAAAAAAATTAGTTAAAATTGAAAACAAATACATTTCCAAGGCTTAATACAAAGATCCAAAAAGACTCTCTCAATCCAAAAAGACATTAAACAGATTCAAATCTCCATATTTGCAACAGACATAGCAAATCCCTCAAATTTTCAAGGCACGTAGAGTTCATTCAACTCTTCTGTTGACATAGAAAATCCCATTATTTTCTTTAATCAATGGAGGTAGGGACCCTCTAATCCTATATCGAATGCCACTACCACAAACATGAAAGCAACCACTGACAACATCTTCACAGATACATATGCCACCCCGTTTTAGGTGCTCTTTGTGGTTGTGGTGGTAGAAGTTGCTCACCATAAAATTCCCATTTTCACTAAATTCTGAACTATATTCTCTCTAAACAGAAGGAAATATCGATTAATGAGACCAACAAAATAAAGGAGGAGTCCTGACCTGTAGACGAAAGAGGAGTTGAAGTTATAGTAACTACCCGCATTCGTTGTTGCACAAATCACAAATCCCATAAGGAAGATCAAGGAATGAGAAGAAGAAATATGAAATGCAAGAAGAAAAAGGGTTGAGAAGAAATATGAAAAGAAACTCAAGAAATCATGGTGAGGGGAAACACTTATTGTTGTTGCATTGGTTGGCGCTATCATTCCTGTCACACTTTATAGGCAGCCTTAAGGCTTGGGTAACATTTATGTGTGTGTGCGTGTGTGTCTTTGAAATTGATGTTTCTTCCACTAACATATTGACATCCATTTGTATTTACTCAGACCTAATCATACAGATTTCTTGGATTTTGGATTTCGGAGGTCACATCCTGATGGATTTTTTCAACATGAATGCACCCACCATTGATGATGCATTTGCAGTCGTGTTACAAACATTTGAACAAATCGAACACCTTTATTGCATTTGTAGCCTCATTTGAAACATTTGAAAAAATCGAACACCTCTACATTCAAGGGTTTCCAAATTCCATTTAGTTCCAAGAAGATCCTTAGCAGCACTGAAGTCCCCTTCATATTGTGAAAGGAATGCTAGAAGTTGTCCAAGACAATCCACTGATCAGTTTTTTGTGCCCACAAGTCTTGGAAAGTGAGATTGTATTTTGGTTCTACAGTCAATGCAACTCCTTAGTAATAGGATTCATAAAAAATCAATGTTTGAAATGAATAATTCCTGCCACAGTCAATGAACTCTCATGGAAAGACCGATCGAGACTTTGCACGCCAGGCGCTCGCGGGCCTGAATCATATGATTATTAAGAGTTTACAGAAAACTTAGTTGCTCTATAATAAATCATGTACCCTATTGGTGCAGTCAAATAAATCCCCGATACCCATAGTATAGAATCTATCTATTATCTTAATCCAATCCAATCCAATTCAATTTAATATATATATATATATATATATATATATATATATATATATATTAAACATTGAATTTCAATTCTGAAAATTATTATTCTGCATTTGATGATATATATTTCTCGATAAAATTGCATGCCATTCCATTTGATGATATATATTTCTGTGTAAAAATGCATGCCAATCCACTTTTTATTTAGAACACAACACATTTGACACATGTTATTCAGAACACAACACATTTGGCATGTCACTACAGGAGAAGCTAGGTCATAGACATCTAAGAAAACACCATGTAGCATCTGAAGCTAGGTCATAGACATCGAAACGAACACCGTGCAGCATCCCAAGTTACCAGGCTGAAGCAATCTCGCCGTCGGGTCTTGGGACACAAATATCAACACCAACGTCACATGTCTTGGCCAATAGAATGACAATTAATTACAATTTTGAAAAATTACACATAAATAAATAATACTCCAACTATAGTATAACTTTAGCAAAATTGAAAAAATTAAAATAAACAAGATGGATTAATAACTTTGAACAATTTATATATATCCCCTGTCAGGGACATAACAAGATCAATTTAGTTTAAGTAATCGATATTATTGAAGCGAAGAAACATGGTAAAAGTGTGAAGAAATTCACTCAACCGATTTAGAGAATAAAAAGAGCAATGCAACTTGAATGGATTCTGAGATATGAATTATAAAACAATTGAAAACCAAATAAATAAATAAATAAAAACACCACACAAAAATTCCACATGTTTATTTATGATAAGCATCTTGATATATTCAGGGAAATTGGACACTTTCAAGCTCGGATTTGTGTGACCGGAGAAGAATTTGAAGTAGTAGATTGTGAAATAAAATGTTGTTATGTTGCATATCTCTTATATGCTACTATGAGAAGAACCACATGAATAAATCTATCCACATAGCCTTCATTTTCATTTGGATCTTCATTAATATAACTTTCGCCAATGTATGATGGAGCGAAAACACACTATCTTTACTTCTGCTAATGGGAATACAAATTCAATCTGGGGAAGTCTCTTTCATGATGCAGATATTTAAAAGTTTTCATATGGAGACTAATTAATCGATCAATTAATTTTCAACCACTAAAAATGAAAAGATGTCAATCAAACGAGAACAATCAAAGATACAAGTACACCGCCCGACGCCTTGACACAGTTGTTGTATTTATGCCGAAGGCATTTTTTAGGGGGTTGTTTTTCTTTTAGTTTCTTCAGTATGTCGAGAAAAAATGAAAACCTTCCATTTGTAACCAAAACATTAATGTGTGTGGCTACCTTCAATAGGAAGTAGAGATTTGGAAAGCGTCTGGACAACCTACGATAGCTAATGGAGTATGTCGTCTGGACTAATAGGAAGTAGAGATTTGGAAAGCATCTGGACAACCTAGGATAGCTAGTGGAGTATGTCGTCTGGACTAATACTTCAATATCTAGGTACTTCTCTCAGTGTGGACAGATGGATAGATGAGATTTGACTTCAAATTAGGAATCGAAGACATCAAATCATTGATGTATGCATTCACGCCAACCTTCTACTAACTAAACTGAATTGAATGTAAGGTATACCGATAAAACTTTGACCGAATATGTTTATATTAGTTTTGGTTGCCTATATATATTCATTATTGAGATTCTTAATCCTTCCATCACTCTGCATATGCCAATCTTCTCAAGTAATACAAATTTCCAGCGCATCCTAGCTATATTGCAGTTATCAGGTATTCTTTCCAGCTTTCCTTGTTATATTGTTTCAGTTTCATTCATTATTATCACATATTTAGGAAAAATAATCACCTATCACCTCTGTTGAATCTATATATCGGTCATCTAATAGATCAAAAAACAATTAAATAGATCAAAAGCAATTTATAAAGTTTTTTCTTTCTGTAACAAAGTATAAAACTAAAGTGTATTCATAAACAGAAGCCTATTATGCTATAGCAGAGTAGCATAGTTATCATTCATCAACAGAGTATTTTAATTAATGAACAAAGGATTAATATAAGAGAATGTAAAGAAAGGGAAAACATGCAAAAGTTATTCCTTATTCCCAATAAATGGACCATACATTACCGAATAACAATTTGCATGCATAATTACTGAACACTTCAATAATTCAACAACATACCTCAGTAAAATCAATGCACATAGGATTGCATGCAAGTCCAAGCAAGAGAAAACTCACCCATGGGCTCACATCCACGCTCCAGGAGTTGTGCAATAATCAACAGTAATGGATTTCTACTTCTCCAAGAGTAGAGGATACAATGAATGGTTAACCCTAATATTATTCCTCCACCCACCACGTTTTTCTTCTCATGTAATCAAGCCGTAACGTGGCCCATAAAAATCCCTTTTATATGTAATGACTCCATCTGTAAATTGGAGGAGAGAAATTACTTCTCTGTTTTTCATTTTTAACTCTATTTAATTTATCAGTCATGACCTTCTGTAGTTTCCTTTATACAACATCCTTTCTGCAACAAATGTTTTCCGCATTTACCTTTTCACAATGAACTTTCCACACTTTGCAATAACTCATTCCTTCCACAATTGCGGGTTTCAGATTGCGGATGTGCACTTTGACTCTTCTCAGAATTTCTTCTGTATTTATCTTTCTGCAATGAACTTTTCAAAATCAAAAACTAATCAGCAAACTTCACTGATTAAGTCTTCTTCTGCAAGCTCAATATTCCCACAAGGTTGTTTCCACAATACATACTTTTGCAAATCTATTTCGGTAGTTCTGGTTCCACCACTCTGTTTCTACAAATCTCCCTTTCGTAATTTCCTTTCTGCAATTGCGTATTGCATATTGCGGGTTTGCAATTCTCAGTTTTAAAAAACTAACGGACTTCTACAAAATTGTGGCCACAACGATCCTTTCCGTGTTCAAATTGCAAATTGTGGATTCTCCTTCCCACTTTTCCAAATATGGGCTTCCAAAATTTTCCTCCCGCAACTCAATTTTCCACAACTTTAACTACCTTTCAACTTCGCATTGCAGAACTGATCCTCGACCGTTGATCTCCGTGGCTTCTTCTTTTCCCATTGATCTAGAATCAAGTGTGGATCTTCACCTTGTCTTTGCGGATCTATTATTTTCCCTGCACCTTTCTCTTGTGGAATTCCTCTAGAGCTTCAGATATGATGATGAGCAAGATATAAACCCTTCATGCTTATGATGCACCTTTCAATTGCAGAATCTTTTTTAGTCATTGGTATTCCCCTTCATGACGTTGGTCATCCGTTCCCTCTTTCTCTGCTGGCAAGTGTCTCCTTGTCTGCGTCCATTCTCTTTAATTTTGGGATCCGCAATGTTGCATGCCCACTTCATACATTTTAGTTGAATCAACTATTTCTTCTATGGATACAGACAAATGCTGGTATGTTGCATGCCCACTTACATTTGAAGATTGAAAGTGCAAAAACAAACTCACACCTATTGAGGATGGTATATGGAAGTGTCAAAGGTGCAATCAACATGCATTTGAATGTGAATACAGGTACATATTCCAATTCACAATTGAAGACAACACAGGGAAAGCTGATGCAACTACATTCCAGGATGTTGCAAAACAAATTATTGGCATACCTGCTTTGAATCTTTCTGAATATGGTTATGAAGGAAATACTAAAGAAACCACAACCATCTTTTCCAAGCTTTTCTTCAACCATTACTTGTTCAAATTGGTAGTACATGAGGAAACATTTGTTTCTATAAACATATCAAAAATATTGTAATTCCATGTGATAAAATGGATTGCATGAAAAAACCAAAAGAAAACATACCCATACCTAAAATTTTGATTGAATAGTTAAGGCATGTGTTATGCCTTTTTTTCCAAAAACAAATGTAAAATTCTGGTTTGTTGGGCCAGGAAAAGAGCATAAGGAAGAACTCGAAGCCCAAGCACAACATAGAGGAAGCTGCAAAGAGGATTGGTGCGATGGGGAAAAGTAGACCCAGAGTCAGTGGGAAATTAGCAGGTAGAAGGAGTTAAGACTGAGAACTAACAAGTCAAAAGACTACAGAAGTCAGAGTTGGCGGAAGACTAAAGGACACATTTTTGTGACTAGTTACAACATGTACAAGCAGGATGAAAGACATTTCCACAGCTAGTTATGGTCGTGATCAATGTAATACATGACCTTTTCGGCCAGTATGGCCTGTCATCAATGTAAAAGAAGATATTTTGTAGCTACTTCTGAATTTAATAATTGAGTTGTACTCAGTCAACCCTGCACGGTCTTGTAATATCTATAAATAGGAGGAACCCACTCTATATAAGGGTTAACTTCATTAAGAGTAGAGAAGGGTAGAAGTATTGTAAAACATCAGATAGGATTCTTATAGTAATAGGTTGTTGAGCAGTGAATCTGTAGCTAAGCGTGCATATCATTTTGTAGGAGTTAATCTGCAGCTGAGTGCACAGACAGTAAAGTAGAAGAGTCAATCCAGGTTGTGTGCAGATCAGTAGAAGTAGCTAGAATAATAAACTAGAGAGTATGAGAGTAAGAAGTGTCTAAGCCAAATAGACATATCTTAAATAGTATGTAAATCACAAACTGCAAGGTACTATATATATTTCTCATTCCATATGAAAAGCACCTTGGTATTTTTTACCCAGATGGGTTTCCACTTTATTTCCTGTGTCGCATGAATATTGAATGAAGAATGTGAATGGTTGAATTTTTAATGGTTAATGTTGAATGTTTGATTATATTTCATTATATATGATTATTTCTTGAATGAATGTCACAATATTGATAAAAATAGTGAATGAATGAATGATTAAAGAATCATCGAGCACTTGGTATTATCTCATGTTAAAATCTAGTTAAGATTATAAGTCAGTCGCATTGCTATCATTTACATTTAAGTAATCAATTTCATCGCATAGTTGCACCAGTTGTTAAGATTGATAAGGACAAGGTTGTGTCATGCGTCGACTATGTCACACTGTTGCACTGTCATCGAGTAGTAAAAGACTCCATCCTTTTGACTCTGTCGAGCGCCTTGGCCATGTGCCAAGGGACTGTAATCCCTCACCAAATTTGGAAGCATGGTTTTGGTAGTTACCATTAATAGATCACAGGTGAGACTGCGCCTGCCTCGTGGGTTTTGCCGACTGAGCTTGCTTCGTCGGGCCGATGTCTTCGGGTGTTTTGTTGGTATTGTGTTGTTGTTGAACCTGGTTCGTGAGACTAAGAAAGAGTTAGGGAGACAAATGGTTTCGTTTCCAGGACCTACTTAATCATTTGAGTCAAGGGAAATGTTTTGGAATCCGACAAAGAAGGAAATATAGGATTGGTTGGAGTCTAAGACATTGTCATTTGTGCAAGAATAAAGCGCAAGATCGTGGTTGAGCGCAAAAAACTGGTTAGACTGGTACATATACTCTGATATTCATGAGATGTTCTTTGCAGAGTTTCCTACTATGCTGCATGAGCGGTTGTTAAGATTGGCAACTCAGCATACAAATTTCCAAAGATGAGAAGCAGTTGAGTGGAGTGATTAGTTAGTCCGCGAGATAACCATTATAAGTAACTGCATCTCTAGATTTGTTGATTTTTGGGTCGAAAATATTTTGCAAGGATATATTACTAATTTTGCAGTAGAGATGATAACCTCATATAGTGAGGCTGAAAGAAATTTTTTCCAAGGACCTCGATGAAAGTACTTGTTGTCTATAAGTACATGGTTAAATATGCTCGTCTATGAGAAGGGTATTTTCAGTTGAGCGTTGAGTTGCATATCCATAGGAGGGGATATGTCATGGATGACCATTAGAGAAAATGGGAGATGGTGAGCTGAGCTGTTCCCAGGAAGTACAGAACCTGAACTAGAAGTTGGATTCCTAAGGAGTGGAAGAAGATTCCGATCAAGAAAGAGAAGAAATATAGTAGGAGGTAGACAACATCGTAGTATGTTCAGAGAAAGTGAGTACGAGATTGAGTTGCGGCTAGATGAAGGGTCTTGCGATGAAGAGGAACACTATAGACCAATTTTTGAAAGAGTAGAAGAATCTGAAAAATCTATAGAGACACCAAGATTAGGACGCAACTACACCATTCCAAGAGTATCACCAGAGGTAAGGTCTAGATCCTCATCTCCTGAAAGAGTTGTTAATACTGATAGTGCTAGTACTACAACTAGTATGCAAGGAAGTCCATCTCCATCTAATTATTCATTAGATAACCTTGATGCCAACTCAATGGCTGGCATAGATATTAGATTACCAACATTCAATGGGAATGGAGCAGAAGATCCAGATCAACATTGTTTTCTTTGTGAAGCTATTTGGATGGTTCATCTAGTTCATAACGCAAACTTAAAGAAAGTGCAGATGATCATGACTCTGTGGGGTTGCGCGCTGGACTAGTTTATGAAGTTTTTTGTAGTACCGATAGGAACCCCACAGAAGACCCTTGATGACGTCTAACTCATGATGATCTATGAGTTCATAAGACCTAAATCTGATTCGTAGTGTAGCACTGATATCAAGGAGATAAAGCAGTTACCAACAGAGTCTGTATGGGATTTCGATCAACGATTTAAAACTTTGATGGCCAAAGTTAGTTTCCAGATGTCGAATGTGCAGCATAAGGAGTGTTTTATTAATGCGTTGTTACCACACATTCGAGCTCCTTTGTTGCAACAAAATCTTGTGTCATGGACAGAAGCGCTAGAACTAGTGTTGTAGTTGGAATCCTCACCGATCGGAGATGGTGGTGCAGGTATGATGCAGATTTAGTCGCAATTGGATAATCTGACAGTACAACTTCAAGACATCAAGAAGGGAAAGGAAACATGTGAGGAATTTTGGTGCATGATATGTCGAATGGATAGACACACCAAGGATAATATTTTGTTGTATATGAATTATATTTCTTCGGGTGCGCCAAATCCATTGAATAACCACGGGATACCCTGGTGCCGCATATGCCAGACTAGAGGACATCGCAACTAGGAGTGCCTATACTTATAGAAGATTGTAAGTACCCCAGCCAACCTTTTCTGTAAATTTTTTAAATCAGTAGGGCATGAAGAGAAGGATTGTAGAGAATATCAGCTCCTAAAGGAAAATATAGTAGGAACCTACTTGATGAAGAACGATGGGCAAGTTCAGGATGAACAGGAACCAGTGCATTACCAGCCCGCACCTTTCCCCATAACCAGTATTAGAATCAGTATCAGCCTCAGTATGTTCCTCAGAACCAATATGCACCAAATAATTAGTACCCACCGCAACAGCCACACCCTCAAGGAATGGGGGTGGAAAATTCAGAGGTAGAGGAGGAGGAGGATTTGGTAGAGGAAGAGGTCAAGTTACATGCTATAACTATGGAAAAATGGGCCATTATGATAAAGATTGTTAGGAACCTGCAAAGACATCTTCATGTTGCAAATTGCAAGACCATAATGTGGAGAAATGTCCTCAGTTGATTGCAAAGTGGAAAGCTCGGACTGTCGTAGGTCCTAACCCTGTGCGGAACCCGAATCCAAATCAAAATTCGAACCTAAATATTCAAAAAATTGTTGCTGAGCCAAGAGAACCAAGCATTGTTGTTGTAACATGTGGAGGTACTGTGACTAGAGCCTATCAAGATATACCCCAAGAAGAGCCGCAGGTGCAATGCGCAATGCAAAAGAAAGTACCATTTGACGTTCAAAAATAGAAGCAAGTCTTTTTGGACGTGCGACCAGAATTTGTAGACCCAGAACAACCATCGACATCAGCTGAAGTAAGGGATATTCCTGAATGCTTCCAACAGCTATTCCAAAAGCTGATTCTGAAAAAGGTTAGTAAGATCAAGTCATTTCTATCAAGTTTCTTAGCAATAATTCAAGATAAGGATGTTATCGTAGAACTACAAGCATTGATAGAAGAAACCCCAGAAGGAAGGTTAGCCATGTCAAGAAGAAATTCAAAACGAGGTGTGAGTTAAGAATGACTACGCAAATTGGGGATTATGACATGAATTACATCATTTTAGATCTGGGTTCGGACGTCAATATTCTAAAGCGATAGACTTGGGAGAGCATGGGAAAGCTACACTTGGACTGGTCTCCTATCCAATTGCGACTTGCAAATAAAGCGAAGGTCCTTCCAATTGGTAGGTTGAGTCAAGTACCTGTTGACATTGAAGGGTTGCGCACATTCATAGACTTTGAACTCATCAACATTGTCGATGACACGAACCAACATCCCGCGCTTCTAGGGATAGATTGGGCCATAGATAATCAGACCATTATGAACTTCAAGAAAATAATCCTCTCGTTCGAGGATGATGAGATGAGGGTAGTGTCGCCCATTGACCCATTGGAGGGATAGAGGTATGTCGAACCTATCAATAGTGAAGGGCAGGGTTCCTATCTAGACAATATCTACAATGTCAACGCCTTAAAAGATGATTATGTAAATCCTACAGTGGATGGAAACTTGAGCTAGAGAAGTGCAAGTTCCTGTACATCAGACTTGGGAGAGGTATTAGAAAATTGGAAAAATAGATTGTAGTTCATTAGGAGAAGTGCCAGAGTTACCCGAACAGTGGGACGGCTGGAAAACCAGTTGGGGGATTTACTCACATATGAGGGCTTGCGTAATATTGTGACCTTCCTCACCGAGTTTGAAGGACTGGTAATAGAATCGCAACACTTGTCTACGTTGGACTATGTATTGAAGGCTACGTCTACTAGATGGTGGGGTACACATAAGCAATCCATATCAAAATGCCCACAGTGCAGAATATTGCTAGAGGTTAGATTTGGTGCGAAAGTCACAGTCATGATTCAGAAGTACACAGGGATATCAAACCCTATTGAACACTTGAATCATTTTCGCAAAACATTTTCAGAATACCCACGATAGGAATGGGTCCATCATTTAATTCACACACTGGAAATGACACCTTGAATCTTGTATACGTCCATAGAGTTGTGACGAGAAACTCAGGATTGGGACGAGATGATCACATAGTTTACGCACACCTATGAATTTGATGATGACCAGCCGACAGTGGATATTACGCTTCAAATAATCAAGGAAAATATATTTGATGAAATCCCTATCACGGTAGCAAGTTCCCATCAGTGCAACCAGACCATTTAACAGTGGATAACCTGTTACAATCTGGCTGGAGAACCATATGATGATCTGACTAACATGAACATACTGGAGTCAGAGGGTACGCATGAAGTCGAAGGAATCGGTATTTCGAGCAACCAGTTCCTCAAGCCACTCAAAGTCAAGAAAGTGAACATTGGTTTGCCGGAGAACCTGAAGTTCGCCAATATAGGAGATTATTAGGACGATGCGACGATATCAAAGATCATAGACTTGTTGCATGCATTTCAGGACCTATTTCCTACCAACTTCTTAGAGATGAATGGAATAGTGGGAGACTTGGGAGAAATGAAAATACCCCTGAAACCAGATGCTAAACCATTTAAGCAGCGACCTTATAGGTTGAATCCAAGGTATAAAGAGAAGGTAAAACCTAAATTGGATCGCATGCTCAACGTAGGAATCATTGAACCTCTTGAGGACTCAGAATGGATCAACCCTATAGTGATCCAAGATAAGAAGACAACAGGCAAGTTTCAGATCTATGTCGACCTAAGGAAGTTGAATGACGCATGCATGCACGACCCATTCCCAACACCATTTACAGATGAAGTACTTGAAAGCGTCAGAGGGCAAGAGATGTATTCATTCACCAATAGCTTCTCTGGATATCATCAATTCATAATCATGAAGGAGGATCGACATAAAAAAAACCTTCGACACAGAATGTGGATGCTACCATTATACGGTAATGCCCTTTGGACTCAAGAATGCACCTGCTATTTTTTCTAGAATAGTAGTATATTCTTTTAAATATTTCATACATAAATTTCTTAAGGTCTACGTTGATGATTGTACTATGTTTGGTCTAGTAAGAGACCATATTGAGAGTCTGCGCATGATGTTGAGCCATTATCGCTAGTATCATAGCACGCTTAATTCAAAGAAATGTATTTTTGTGCACCATTTGGTGTACTACTGGGTTATGTCATGTGTCGCAATAGAATTTTGGTCAACCTAGCAAAATTTGTGATTATCCTTAACTTACCACCACCTACATTAGTCACGCAACTCAAATCAGTGTTAGGACACACATGCTATTATAGAAAATTTATTAGAGGATACGTAGAGATAACTACACCCATGGAGAAACTGTTGAAGAAAGACGTGAAGTTTCAGTGGACGGAGGCTTGTCAAGAAAGATTTGAAAAATTAAAGAACAAGATGGCCACTGCACCAATACTTGTATTCCCAGACTGGAAGAAGGAATTCCATGTTCATTTTGACGTGTCGTTTGTCGCGCTTGGCATAGTCTTGACACAACCAGGTGAGGGTGCGCTTGACGACCCTATTTCTTTTGCTAGTAGAAAATTGTCGACAATAGAGAAAAACTATACAACGATAAAGAGAGAAGGCCTCGCCATGGTCTATGCACTGCAAAAGTTCTGACACTATCTGTTGGGTGGACATTTCAAAATGTACACTGATCATTCGTCTTTAAAATACCGGGTAAACAAGCAAGTGTTGGGGGGGAAGATCTGTCGAGGGATTTTCCTATTTCAATAATTTTATTTCGAAGTCATTGTTAAACCTGGTCGACTGAATGTCGAACCTAATCACCTATCGAGGATAGAAAGTGGTAAAGAACCAACCATCCTGGAGTATAATTTACCGGATGCGCAACTATTTGTGGTCACTGGGATGGATGATTAGAATAAGGATTTTAAAGTTTTCATCCACTTCCTGAGCACAGGCTATGCACCTGAAGGATTCTCCACTACACAGAAGAAACATTTGGTCATCAAATTCGTTGATTATACGTTGATTGCGGGACATCTATACAAGATGGGCCCTAATAAAATATTGCGACGATGTGTTTTTTACTATGAACGATAGTGGGTGATGAGTGAAGCACATGCTGGTGTCGAAGGAGAACAAAATGCCGGAAAGGAAACCATGCATAAGATACTGCAAGCAGGATTATGGTGTCCAACCATACATATGGATACCAAGAGCTTCTGTCGATGCTGTTATATCTGGCAGAGAACAGGAAAACCGTCGCGCCGCGACGAGATGCCACTTGCACTATAGATAACCCTTAAAGAATTCGACAAATGGGTCGTTGACTTCGTAGGGCCAATCATTATGCCAAGGAAGAGGACTAGCACATGCTACATTATCACTACAACAGACTACTTAACCAGATGGGTTGAAGTCGTGCTTGTTAAATATTGCACTACTACAACTGCGGCAAAGTTTTTATTTGAAAATGTGGTGACTAGATTCAACTGCCTGAAAATTATTCTCAGCGACCAAGGTACGCATTTTGTTAACAAAATGATTTCTGAACTTACTCCAGAATTATAGATTTAGCATATAAATATGACACCCTATCATCCTCAAGCGAATGGAATGGTTGAAGCATTCAACAATATCCAAGAGAATGCATTAACCAAGGTATGCAATGTGCACCGAGATGACTGGGACCAAAATGTTTTAGTTGTGCTATGGGAATACCGCATTACTTGCAAGTGACTGACAGGGAACAATCCATTTAGATTACTGTATGGGAAAGAAGTTGTTGAGTTGATGGAATATATTCTTTTGAGCTTACAAATTGTTGCGCTGACAAAATTGACTGATGGATATGTTGTCAAGCAAAGATTGTCGCAACTCGTTCATATGGAGGAGGAATGCTTCGTCGTAGGATTCCATCAAAACATAAAGAAGCAAAGGCAAAAGGCATGGCATGATCGCAATATCAAGACTAAGAAATTCAAAGTCGGAGGACTTGGTTTGTTGTATTCCAGTAAATTTTTCAAGCATCCATGAAAATTAAAGATGCATTAGCTAGGGCCATATGTGGTCACACACATCACTGACGCGGGCGTAGTGGAATTTCATAAGCTAGATCGAACTCCAGTCTCAGGAATGGTAAATGGCATTTGCCTGAAACATTACTATGATGGCCGCGACATGCCTGGGTAAGGTCGCGTTGCGTGAAAAAAAAGTAGGAAAGGAAACTGGTATGTCGTACGTCTATGAAAGAAGTATGCAAATTGTCGTAAAGAGCGGGAATGACAACTCGCCATCATTAAGGCACAGATACCTGAAAATATTGAGGCAGTGAATGACAGCAAAGCATCATTAATTCGAAAAAATACAAGGAAAATGGCGGCGTGTTTTTTTGGTCCCATCAGTCATCTCCACCATAACTTCCTTGACAAGCACAGATCAAAACTCAAGTATGTGAGTTAATGTTGGAATGTGTCGAATGAGAAGCCCATGTGATCGACTAGACATCGATATACCATCGAATGATCACATACAGGACAGATGCATCCCTATAAATATGAGGCTTCATCGTCAAGGTTCAGTTTACTTACATAGAGAGAAGAAGAGCAAACTAGAGCTTGTGAGTGAGAGAGTCGAAACTCGTGGTCATTGATATTTGTAGCACTAATGAGAATTCATAAGTTACCATTGTCATTTCCCCTCCCCTCGTCCCGACAATGAAGAGGACACGACCAACACCGCTGCTGTCAAATGGGAAATCTAGCCCCATGAACATAACAATTAAAAATGCATTGAAGAGAAAATACATAAACAAATGAATTATACATGTAAATACACAGCGGAAGAAAAACACATTCATTCAAGCATTCAACATATTCATATTAATTCATAAAACAAATAGTTTTCAGATATTAAGCACAAGAATACTTATCTTGAAAACAAATTGGCCCGCACCTAGCTATGTCGTTGCAATGTTCCACCCAACCATAGGCCAGTGTGCTCATCAATATCTCAGCATCACTGCCACCCCCGAGCTGGGCATGATTTCCCCAAGGAACTAGGGAATAACAGGAGTACACACAGCAATACCATACACCCACAGTTAAGCCAACACACAGTTGGGTTCCACATACTATCGATCCAAGCCAATACACAACTAGGTTTGACAAGCTATTAAGGAAACAATAAAATTACATAGGGGTTCCTTGGACTTACTCATCCAATCCAAAAATCACCCCCAAACACATTCAACCATCTATAGATGCTTTTCTTAGACTTACTCTACCAAGCTAACACCAGGATGCACACAACAACAAAATGCACATGCTTGGTATGAAGGAAAACGTTTTGCGACCAAAAACGATTTGGTGAAAGGGAAAAAACCCTCCAATAACAAATACAATTTCACAAAATGTCCATGGGTATTATAGGGGAAAAACGACCTCCCTAAATCCCAAAATCGTAGATCTGAACTCATAAAAATGTCTATGGCACTATGGGAGCAAAAACAACCTCCCCAAACCCACAGATCGTGAACCTCCTCTGGCCATTCATGCAGTAACAACAAATCGGATTTCCCATCTTGGAGAAGGTGAGGAAACGATAGAAGAATGTGAGGGAAGCTGCTGAATTTCTCACAGGGGCAAAAAAGGCCTCTTCCAAACCCCCAAATCATGATCCCCTTCTTCCCATTCACCCAACATCACCGAAAATGAATTCTAGACATGGAGAATGAAGAAAACAATAGGAAATCGTGAGGGAGAAATCTCAGCAAGCTTTAATTGTGTGAGGGAGCCCAACGTGAATAAGAATAATTGAGGAATGAAATATATGGGTGAATAATAGCTTTGGCATTCATTTCCAAGCATTTACTTGCCCAAGAGGTCAAAAACACATTTTCCAAAAACAGTTGGATTCCCAAATTCGAATTTGACCTCCATACCTTTCCCATCCCAAGGAAATAACTTCTTCCAGCACTTCTAGATGACTGGGCACAAAAGGACAAAATGTGTAGTTGAGCACTTTATGTGTTTTCCCGTATACATTTGGATTTTTCCCATTGGCTCAAAGGTTTGAATATTTCCCCCTCCCTATTCCTTGTGAAATCATGCCCCCATCTCTTTAATGTCACGACGCATAGCTAGTTGTGGTATTTTTATTAATTTTCATTTTTACATGATGTCTAAAACATATTGTGCCTGGCTAGCACATAAACCATTGGCATCGATTTTAATCACCGAAACATAAAACACTAAATCCATGGTGGGGCTCTTGCCTTGAGCTCCACACCACAATTTATTAATGCTATTTACATCATATGCAATTTAATACCATGGGATCAAAACCAGGGTGTTACATCCCCCTCCCACTTCAACAGCACTGTCCTTGGTGCTTTACAATAATTTAACAAGATGTTACACTAGCACCGCCCTTAGTGCTCTGCAAAATTGAACCAAAAACTGGTTACGCCAATGACATGGCATCCTCCAATTCCCATGTATCCATATCAAGAGCGTGGTGCTTCCTCTGCACCTTTACCTATCCAATGGTACGATCTCAAACTCCTCCTTGGTTCCATTTCGTGGTTGACTTTCATACGACCTCCTACAAGTCCTTGATTGCATGCATTAGTACACACCACAGGATATTTTTCTGGGTCTTGGAGAATCCTCCTCCTCAGCTTGGAACATTTCCAATGTCTTTGGCAACCAACAATACCTATGCTCAAGCCCCAAGCAATGAGTCAATTCCCATGTCAGTATTCACAAGATTTTCCAAAATCATAGATGAATCACATGCATATGTATATTGACATAAAATTAACAAGAAGTTTCCAAGTGAACCAAATACTTATCTTGCATAAGTATCTTCTTTTGGTTCCACAGGTGTCTGACTGGGATTTATACAACTATGGCACTCACAACCCTTTCCCACCCCACAGCTGGGCATGCATTAAAGGGTAGCCAAATTTCCTGAAGCCTCGGATCACCTGAAAATACCTCTCAACCGAGGTCTGACAGCTCTATTCTTGATCCCAACACCTCTTCAGGTGCTTCAATGGAAGTTTTTCTCAAGAGCCTGCACCTCCTCTAGGTGCTTACCAAGATCAGGTGCTTCCTTTCTGAACACCACAATGATTTTAATTCACATGTTAGATTCATTCCTATAGGATGCAATCTATAACAATATTTTCAAAACCATGGCAGGATCATATGCTCATGTATATTTACAAAAAATCAACAACAACAAAAGTTTGATAAGTAAACCAAGTACTTATATGTATAGTGTCTCTCAACCGAAATCTAATCATCCCTGATTCAGTGCCTAACACCTCCTTGGGTGCTCAATGGAAACTCTAGTTTACAGGCCTAGCACCTCTTCCAGTGCTCACCAATTCCCAGGTGCTTCCTTTCTAGAAACCATAACAGATTAATTCACAAGTCAGATTCATTTTCGCAAGATTTATTTCTTAACAAGATTTTCAAAATCTTAACTGAATCATTATGCACTTATGTAATTATAGAAAATCAACTAGTATTTTCTAAGTAATCCAATACTTATCTGTATAGCATCTCTCAACCGAGATCTAGTCAGCCCCACTTCAGATCCTAACACCTCCTTGGGTGTTTAATGATAGCTCTGGCTTAAAGGCCTAGCACCTCCCCCAAGTCCTTACCAATGCTCAGGTGCTTCCTTTCTAGACATCATAATACCTATGGGTTACTCCCTTCGTGGATCCCCCACTCTCGTGACAGTCCCCTTATGGCATGAATTTGTGAGGAAAGAAGTCTAGCCGGATGTCTTACACCATGGGCGTCCCCAGTGATGCATACTGGTGCCTAAATGGTAGGGGGGAGAATCTATGTACCCAAGTACATTATTCCATAGAATCCATGTACCCCAATTACATTTTTAATCGTCTCACCTGCGTTGCATACAGGAATGCAATTCACATCAGATGTCATCATAAAATTTCAATCATAGGTTTTCAAACCTGTTCCGAACACATCCCTCCAAGAAGCCATGTACACCTAGTACATCCTTTCGAGGAGTCATGTACACCCAGTACATATTTTCATTATCTAACCTGCGTTACATGCAAGCATGCAGTTCATATGTGATGTCATCATAAAAAAATTCAATCACATCCCTCCGAGAAGCTATGTATCCAAGTACATCCTTCTGAGGAGCCATGTACACCTAGTACATCCTTCCAAGGAGTTATGTATTCCAAATACATCCTTTTGAGAAGCTATGTACTCCAGGGGCATACTTCCATCATCTCACCTATGTTACATACAAGTATGCAGTTCACATGAGATGTCATCATAAGAATTTCAATCATAGATTTTCAAATCTATTTCATGCATACATGATTTCCCAAATATTGAACAATCAATAACATTGAAAGTCAAATAAAAATATGAGTTCACAATTCTACTTCCTGTAGAAAATCATATTTTTGCAACCATGACACCATCCTCATATTGTTTGGAGTTTGCAAGTGGGAGTACTTATCCCTTACTTACACATGCTGCCCAAAACCTGGACATCCACATATGACATGTCATCTTGACACAATTTTAAATCAGCCAAATAGTGATAGTTAGCAACAAGAAACTTTATAAATCAAGCAATGCAAGACAACCATTTCCATTGTTATCATGATTCAAAACCATCACAGGAGATCACAGTCTCCCATAATCAACATAAAAACTTGCAATCTAAAGTTTTAGACTATGTTCTTAGTCATGAGATCCTTCCCATGGCACGTGGCAGCTTCCTGCCCTGGGTTTCATTGGGCATAACCATACTGCTCTGCTCAGGTCAATATGCCTGAGTCTTCAGGAAGTCCTCATATGTATGCTCATACACAAAAGGGCCTTTACGTCATGAAACTATAAGTTCACATGAAAGCCTCCCAAACCTATACATAAGCTCCACATTACCTGCAGAATCTCCTTTAGTGAACTTCCTACAATACCATGCAAGTCCCACAAAAGATCTTACATCTATTAACTTTCTTGGAGCAAGCCAACTCCTCATGGCCTCAATATTTTCAGGGTCTACAGATATTCCTTCATCTAAGATACTGTGACCCAAATAATGAATTCTATCTTTATAGAAGTCACACTTTCTTAACCTTGCATACAACTTATAGTTCCTGAGCAATTTCAAATTCATCCTCAAATGTTCCTCATGTTCTTCCTCATTATTAGAATAAATAAGAATGCCATCAAGGAGAAAAAGAACTAACCTATCTGGAACTTACTGAAAACATTATTCATGAGGAACATGATTGTAGCTAGTGCATTTGTGAAACCAACAGGCTCCACTACAAACTCGTAATGTCCATACCTTGTTCTGAAGACTGCCTTATGAACATCTTCCTCCTTGATCCTTGCCTACTGGTAACCAGACCTTAAGTAAATCTTGGAAAATACCTTCGCTCCTCTCATTTGATCAAATAGGTCATCAATCCTAGGCAAAGGATACTTGTTCTTCATGGTGACTTTGTTCAACTGTTTGTAACCAATACAAAACCAGAGTGTATCATCTTTCTCCTTCTCAAACCAAATTGGTGCTTCCCATGGGGACACACTTGGCCTGATATGCTTCTTTTCCCACAACTCTTGCAGTTGCATCATCAGCTCTAGCAAGTCTGGCGTACTCACTCTGTAGGGTGTCTTGGTCACTAGTGCTTTACCTAGAACAAGTTCCATTGTAAAATTGATGTCCCTTTTTGGAGGAAACGCTGGAATTCCATCAGGAAAAACATTCCTGAATTCCGGCAACACATGACATCCCTCCAACCTATGAGGTTTCATTATCTGTTTCCTCCAAAACATGAGCTGCATATACTCTGTAACTTTTCCCATAGAACTTCTTCAGCTGCAAGGCTGAAATCAGCATAACAGAAATCACCTTTGGAATACCTCATACAACCCTTAAGTTTCCTTCTTCATCTAAGCACTCAAAATCCTTATTGCAACAATAATTTTTTGCTCTATGTGCTTCCAACCAATCCATTCCGATGAGGACATCATAGGGTCCAAGTGGAAGCACATTCAGATCTACACAAGTGATTAACCCATCTATTACCAATGGACATTTCCTTACCACCCCACTGACCTTCTTCTTGGTTCCAGTGGCTAGTTGGACTAACCAAGATCTTCTATGCCTTGAATTCTTCAAAGTGCACAACTCAACAACTCCAGGGTTGATATAGCTGTGAGTGGATCTAGTTTCAATCAAAATAGAAATAATCTACTCAGCAATCTCACCCTCAACTTCCACCACAATTGATTTATGACCTTCCTGGTGGTCTTCTAACACTACACAAATTTTAGGAATGGTCCCTGCTTCTTGACCCACAGTTTCATCTTCTTGGGTGTTGGGGACTTGACTTTCATTTCCACTCTGATGTGTACAACACTTAATTAGATGGAATCCTCCGCACCCCCAACACTTGAGTGGGTTGCTTGACCTTTCCCTCATCACTCTAGATGTCTTAATCATAGCTTGTGATGCCTGTTTTTGCTGCTTCAGAAGGTGAGAAGGTTTGAAACCTTTCTTCCTTGGTTCAAGCTTCACATCCTTCTTATGGGAATTTCTCCTACTCCCTTCTATCTTTGTTAACTGATGCCCAGATTTTATCTTCCTTTAGAGGTCTACCAAACTCTATAGAATGACTGTAGTCAACTGGTTTTACTCTTTCTAGAGCCTTGATCATCCTTTTATTTTCCTCTCTGCAACTCTACAAAATGTGTCTAGGAACACCATAGGCTAGCTGCATAACATTCTTAGGAATTTATAATTTACTTTCCTGCATTTCGAAAAATCATATGTTGACATGTTGTCAAAACATATACCTTTATTTCACAACAACGGTTGTCTCAAGGGGATGAATGGGGTCAAGGGAGCTTACCCCCCCTTTTTTTGTAAATCTTTCAATTTCACACAATCTAGTGCATGACTTTACTGCCATTTTTCATCTTTCTAACACCTGCAATTTTTCTGAAAAAACCTGTTGAATTTCCCTATTTTAGTCAAACTCAGCTTTTCAACCCGATCGGTGAACTCACCAAAGTTTTTCAACATGTTGGTTCAACTCAAATTTTCCTTCCAATGTGTCGGCAAAACTCGTCATTTCCTTTCGATCAGCAAAACTCCGCCTTTTCTCCCGATGTGTCGGCAAAGCTACAATTTTTCTTCTGACACCTCGACAACTTACCCTTTTCTTTCGATCAATAAAACTCACAAAACTTTTCCATTATGTCGGCAAAACTCACCGAGTTCACCCGACACGTATTAGAAAAATCATCTTTTCTTTTCGATATGGGATTATCGACACTTGCGAAAAGCGGAAATTGGAAGTCA
Source organism: Pseudotsuga menziesii (assembly GCA_001517045.1). Taxonomy (NCBI): domain Eukaryota; kingdom Viridiplantae; phylum Streptophyta; class Pinopsida; order Pinales; family Pinaceae; genus Pseudotsuga; species Pseudotsuga menziesii. Next base: position 88,357 of record LPNX010851083.1, read on the forward strand.
AACTATGAAGGATGTCATTGTTTCCACAATCCACGATCTGCATTGCAGAAAGCGGAAATTGGAAGTCAAACTATGAAGAATGTGAGTGTTTCTACAATCCGCAATTTGCATTGCGAAAAACGGAAAAATAGTAAAAATTTTAAGAAATAGGAGCGTTTCCGCAACTCGCAAACCACATTGCGGAAGCGAAAACAGGGTTAAAACAATAATGAAAATAAGGACTTTCCGCAATCCGCAATCTGCATTGCAGAAAGCAGAAAGTGGAAGTCAAAACTATAAAGGAATTTATGTGTTTCTGCAATCCACAATCTGCGTTATGGAAAGCAGAAGGAGAAAGTTTAACTGTAGGGAAGTTAAGGTTTTTCCGCATTGCGGGAAGCGGAAGGCAAATGAAAAATTATAAAGAAAAAAGTACGGTTTCCGCAATCCACAATCTGCATTGCAGAAAGCAAAAAGTAGAAGGTAAAACTCAAAAAATATAAAGGACATGCAATCCGCATTGTGGAATGCGGAAAGCGGAAAGCGTAAAGGAAAACTTGTTAAAATGTAAAGGTTTCCACTATCTACCATCCCCATTGTGGAAAGCGGAAATTGGAAGTCAAACTATGAAGGATGTGAGTGTTTCCGCAATCCACAATCCGCATTGCAAAAAGCGGAAACAGAGTAAAAATTATAAGAAATATGAGCGTTTTCGCAACCCGCAATTTGCATTGCGGAAGGGAAAGAGGGTTAAAAATATAATGAATATGAATACTTTCCACAATCCACAATCCGCAATCCACATTGCGGAATACGGAAGGTGAAAGGTTAATTGTAAGGAAGTTAAGGGTTTTCTGCAATTCACAATCCGCATTGCAGAAAAATTATAAAGAAATAAGTGGGTTTCCGCAATCCGCAATCCACATTGCTAAAAGCGGAAAGAGGAAGATAAAACTTAAAAAATATAAAGGTTTCTGTAATCCGCATTGCGGAATGTGGAAAGCGGAAAAGAAAAATCGTTAAAATGTAAAGGTTTCTGCAATCCACAATCCGCATTGCGGAAAGCGGGAAGGAAAATTGTTAAAATATAAAGGTTTTCCACGATCCGCAATATTCATTACAGAATGTGGAAAATGAAAAGGAAACTATTAAGATAAAGCGGAAAGAGGAAGAAAATTATAAAAAGTCAAAAGGTTCTGCAATCCGCAATCTGCATGGCGGAAGCGGAATTGCGGAAGGGAATGTTGGTTTGCAGAAGGGACCTTTTATATGCGGAAGGACTGTTGCAGAAATGAGTAATCTTAGGAATGAATGTTAGAGGAAGATTCATGGCCCATGTCTTATGTGAAAGAAATTTTTTTACATATACAGTTTAGCAGGTTGTATGGGTATGTTACATACTGTTAAAGGAATTAACCAATAACCAGATTATATTATTTATTAGGCGGACGTGGATGATAAATATAAAGAGAGTCACCTTATCTCATTTCACAACATATAGCAATTCTTCTAGGCGTTTCATTTCCCCCGTTTTGGGGGTATGCTAGTTATAATAGCATCTCTTTCCTCTTAGGGCTTACTTTTATGTTATTTATGATAGAGTAAAAGTAGTTAGGTATAGTTTTAGGTAGTGCAACATTTAATGAGGTTGTTGGGATGTTAATTGTCACATTTGGCCTAAGTATAAATTTGGTGGTTGACATTCCTACAACAGTAACATTAGGGTCATTGTCATGGATTTTTCTGCCCTCTTGAAGACATGCAATGTGTGATGTGTAACGTCCCCGACCCTCCGACCGGTGAAGAGGACGCTACCATACAATTATCTATCCGGGCAACTAGCCCCATGAACATACACACATAAAAATTGAAATGCTTTAAACTAAACATACATACATTATTACCATACAGCGGAAGCAAAACCATACATTCAAGCATTGGGCATGTTCATTGTAATTCATTAAACAGTAAATGCAATTGCAGAGATGAAATAGACAAGAAAACTTATCTTTGAATGAAGCTCCCCGCAACCAGCTATGTCGCTGCAACATTCCACCCAACCATAGGCCAGTGTGCTCATTAATCTCTCAGCAACACTGCCACCCCCAAGCTGGGCATGATTCCCCAATGAATAAGGAACTAAGCAGGCTCACACATAGCCAAGATACACAACTCATCCAAACCAACACAGTTGGGTTTATCAGGCCATCAGGGAGCTAGGAAAATTTGACTCCTAAGCTGGTGGGCTCACTGGAGAGCTAAGGACACCTGCACCAGAACTAGCCTAACTTCTAGGACACCCACACACACCCAACACAAGGAATCAGTCCCTTCTCTGCTACACAGTCCCTCAAGCCCTGACTTCCAATGCTATTCAAGGGTTGCGGAGAAGAAAGCCATCCCTCTAGCTCTGTTTATGAGGCTCCCAAACACACCAGGTTTATCAAGCATAACAAGCCTTCATTCCCACTCCAATTCAGTCCAAAGGCCAACCACTAAATACACATAGCAAAATTGAGCAATTCACAGCTCTAGGGAAGAAAAGCAAACACCATAGAACAAAACCAAGGTGAAAATTTGGGTAATGCACAGTTCTGACTCGGAAATTCGAATCCTGAGTTGTTCTTAGCGCTATCGTGGCCAAAACAACTCAACGGGAATCCACAGCAACCCCAAATTTCGAAACATTAACCCACGCCAATCCCTCAGCTTGAAAAACGGTGGAGAATGTCACAAAAACATTGGGGAGGAAACCCAACCACAATTCATCACCCAAAATGAAATTCTGAGCCAAGAGAGTGAAGAACGACTGTCTGCATGAGGTAAAAACACACATACAGCAACCCAACGTGGATGAATGGTGGGGGTAATACTCCCAGGGGCTCCAATTCGTGAATGAGAAACATACAGCAAGCAAAATCGTGGAAGTAAGTAGCTCCCCAAGCTTCCCTGCGTGAGCAAATGAAGAACGTGGGTGAATTGCCCAAATGGCATGCATTTTTTTGGTGATTACTTGCCCCAAAAGTCAAAATTGGTTTTCCCCAAATTCGAAATTGCTTCCCATATTCTTCCCATCCCCATGCAATAACTAACTCAACCATAATCTGGCAGAATTTAATGATTGGGGAAAAAGACAAAATGGGTAGTTGACTGATTGATGGGTTCTCCCTTTGACATTTGGCTTTTCCCCATTGGCCCAAAAGTTTAAATATTTTCCCTCCCTATTCCTTAGGAAAATCATGCCCCCATCTCATTACTTGTTGCATAGACATAGCTGGTTGGGGTTTTTAATTAAAATGCATATTTACATTATGCCAAAAATTATAATGTGTCGACTAGCACGAAATATACTTTCGGCAACAATTTTAATTGCTAGAACATAAAACAATAAATCGATGGTGAGGCTTTTGCCTTTAGCTCCACACCACGATTAATTACAATATATACATCATATACATTAATGCAACGGAGTCAAAACCGGGGTGTTACATGATGTGTGGTATGTGCAAGCCTTGGAATGAAAGTGAATGATGGCATTAATTCTCATTGTTCAATCTTGTACAAAAGATGGTGGCAAAAAGCAATTTAACATTGAAAGACACAAGAACGGGGAGTGGGGCTAAGAGCTAATTGGGAGCAAAAGGAGGTTCATATTATGAAAACAATTTCAAGCTAGTTAAAGTTTAGATGATTTGCATCTTTTTTGGTTTGTAATTTGTTGTTGATATTGCAATTTTGATTGAAGAAATGAATTCAACCCTCTCTATTTCCCTTGAGCAACCCCATTAGGCAATCCCAAAAACTGAAAAGTGTCATTTTACCAATTCAGTGGAAAATAGGTACAAGTCCTCATGACAAGTACAATTGTATTTAATGTATACTTGATATCAAACACCAAAAAGCAATTACACAGCAATGTAAAATAAACACCCAAAACAAAGCAAAAAATATCCACCATTAGATTTGATCCAACTCTCAGCTCTCACAACATTAAACGCTGCTATATGGAGTGCTTACTGCATGCCCTGTGCTGCACATCTACCAACACCAAAAACAATTTACAGACGTCATACTACAACATTGATACAGCGTTAATGACATCAGAATTAGATATGATTTTAAATATATAAAATAAATAAATAATTTTATAATTTAAGCATAACTTTAGTTAAATAAAAATTAATGAAAATTGAGGACATAATGAAACATCCACATCGAAAAACATTATTACGAAAGACGTCATCAACCTCATGAATCTTATTTGATCATGCCTATCTCAACAAACAATCATCTATGACCAAAAAAATATTTGAAAACATAAATTTATACTCGTTTTTCAATCCATGTACTTCGTATAAATTAAAGAATATAATAAAATAAAGGTCAATTTCTTTATAATTTGCCAAACACTTAACGCACCAGACCATCATTTATCTCTGTTCTAGTGCTGGCTTCATTTTTCACAATATAATAATTAATCTCAGAACATTAACTGAAATTATCTGTTATTCGAACAACAGATTGAGCATTACCTGGGCACCGAGTCAGTAATGGAACCAGTGGCGTTAGATGCAGAAGACACAGGAGTGTGAGAGGACGATGCAGAAGATGGGGTTGCAGACGCATGCGACAACTCAGAATTGGCAGACTTTGTGATTTGAGAAACATAAGATTGCACAAAACCAGGCTTTGTGGGATCCGGTAGGTATGTGACGGAATCAATTGAAAGCATCAAAGTGACAGTAGACATCGGTGGACGGAGTTGGGATTCGGCCTGTGTACACAAAAGTCCAACCTGAATGCATCTCAACGCTTGCTTCTCATCGCACGTTTCAACAATTGCTGGATCAATCATCCGCACAAGATTTCCTGCATCGTATGATCTCCATACCTGCACAATCACAACGAGTTCGTCATTCTCATAAGATATACAATCCGTGATATCAAGGCTTCGCTAAACTGTTTAGAGATGGAACTACAAAAACAGGGGGTGTAGTTACGGTAGATATGCTCAGAGCTGAATCCGGGTGCATTGTTAAAGCAATTTTTGTTAAGTAGGTTCAAATTCGAATAGTCTGTGCATTTGTGTTGGACAGTGTGGCTGTAGTATATCTAGAGATTATAGTGGCAATAGATCATTATCTTGTCACTAATTAGTACAAACTCGACAGATCAGAATCTTGTCACTTAGTACAAACTCCGCCTAGTTACGGATTCTTTCTTATGGAGAAAAAAAAATAGATATGCTCAATTGCAGATATAGTATCTCACCCATGCTAAAAGATTCTCCATTTCAGCTGGTAAATTGTAATCCATGTTCTTTCTTCCTTTGATAATTTCCATGACAAGAACGCCAAAGCTATAGACATCAGTTTTTGCAGATAATTGACCATGCATAGCATACTACGGTGGCATATAACCGCTGCATATTCAATGTACAATGTCAAAGATTATACAATGAAGCCAAGAAATTAAGGATTGGGTAATGAGAAGTTATTTGCACAGGAAACTGTAGTCGTAGATCTTATGATGTAAAAGGTAATTAATTGAGAATGTAAATCCTCTTGAAATGAAATAAAGTACAATTGCAATATTATCAAAATCAAATCAATATATGCATCCACAGAATCTGAGAACGACGATTGTATTGAAATCATACTAAGTTCCAGCAACTTTTGTGCTGACGTGAGTTTCGTCTTCACGAAAAAGTCTTGCTAACCCGAAATCTGCTATCTTAGGATTCAGTATCTCGTCCAACAACACATTGCTGGCTTTAATATCCCGATGAATAATCCGCAGTTGAGAATCCTGGTGAAGATACAGAAGCCCACGAGCTACCCCCATTATGATCGTGTAACGTTTCTGCCAATCAAGCTGGTTGCGTTTGTTTGGATCTGTATCCGTGCATCAGAATAATCCAATGAGTTTTCTTGAATCATTAATTTTTTCTATGTATTTAGATGATAAAATGGAAGTCACTCACCGAATAGGATTTGATCAAGGCTCTTATTTGGGAAGTACTCATAAACAAGCAATCTTTCTGATCCCTCTGCACAACAGCCAAGTAGGTTCACAAGATTTCTATGTTGAATTTTGGCAACAAGTGTAACTTCATTCATAAATTCTTTCTTTCCTTGCATAGATTTGAGGGAGAGCTTTTTCACAGCTATCTCAATTCCATCTTGAGTAATTCCCTGAGAGATTCAAACAAAAAAATCCTTATTAAACTTTTGTAAAGCATTTAAGCTTCATAAATTCTTTCTTTCCCAGCTTAGATTTGAGGGACAGCTTTTTTACAGCTATTTCTTTTCCATCCTGAGTAGTTCCATTCAAACAAAGAAATTCTTATAAAACTTTTGTAAAGCATTTAAGCTTAATTGCCTTCCGACAATATTTGTTTTTAAGTTAGTAATCTAAATTCAACTGTCATTGATGCGATGAGAGCAGCCTGCATATTATGATAATGTAAATATTATGATAATGTAAGATGGTAAGAATGTGGTTTTCTTAGCGTAAGTTACCTTGTATACAGGACCAAAGCCTCCCTCTCCGAGCTTGTTATCACTATGAAAGTTATTGGTAGCAGTTAGTAATGTTTCCATTGTAAATACTGTTTGTCCATCATGCCTCATTAATGCACTTTCTTCATCTTGATCTGTATCAGTAAAATGCTGGATTATATTAGAAAATATAAAATCAAATTTTTATTCAACATTCCTTTCCATTTTCAATGGAAGGAGATGTCACAACGAGCGTTAATAACAATTAAACAAACAAAAATTAATAAAAGTCAGTTGTATTAATTTGAGAAGTGTGAAATTGTTGGAAGTTCGAATTTTTTTCAAAATATTCCATCAATACCGAACTAAATACATAATGTTATCTAATTTTATCTTAACAATAATTTGATCAATTTCATTAAAAAATATCTATAAAAATCATGTTAAAAGAGATCATTATTATTAATAATTTAATAGAGCAAACCGTGCAAACCTGCGTACTAAACTATTGTCTTATATCTGTGATGATTAAAATATCATATTTTGAGATAATTCTACAGCGCCATTACGGCTTCATGACCCATCAAATCTCTGTTTGTGGGCCTCTGTGTCTAAGTAAATCTAAAAAGTGTATTTACTCACACCCATATCAGGCTGCGTATAATCATATCCACAGCCAGTTTTGGGTCAGAGTTGATCAAACTCGTTGGTTTAGATGGGTCTGTGTTAGTAATCTAACAATATGCAATATTTATAGGCTGATATTATCCTAGGGCAGAGATATCTCTCTGTTCTTTATACTTCTGTGTCCTCTATATTTATAAAGAAGAAAGTTCCAAGGTGTTGGAAATGTAAATATGTACTTGACTTTCAGCCGACTTTGTCAGAGTCTTCACAAGTCAAGATCTTGTCTGTCAGTCTGACAAGAAGGAAGAGTCCACGATTCGGCAATGCATACCATGTCGAATTTATTTTTGAAGCTAAGTTGTTAGGTATATAGTTATTACAGTCTTTAATGGTGACTCGGTCTACCCATGCTGAAGCAATCTTTAGGTTGCCTATAAATAGAAGAAGCAATTGTAAATCAATTTACAGAGTCACAGACATTAGACAGCAGAGGAACTCAGGGTGAGAAAGAGAAGTCGAAGCTCAAGCTTCTGTGCATGTGATTTAGTCGAAGAGCTGAAGCAGACCGACAAGTCTAGACCAACCAGTTTGTAATACTTTGTTATTTCCGCATAGTTAAATATATGAAATAGTTTATGGTTGAATGCATGATTATTTGGCCACACATGTTTCTAGATTTACTTCTGTAAATGTCTTTTACAATTACTGTTAAGTGAAAGATCAAAAGAACCCATAAATCTCTCACCGCGTGAAAGTCCAAGAGGGTTTTACGCCACATTAGGTGAAAAACATTTGTAATTTCTTAAATCTTTAGACAAAGAAAAATACTCTGTAGATTTCGACCAAAGTGAACTGACTTGAGTGGTCAGTTGAGGTGAGCCGACTTGGTCGAAGACAAGAAGTGAGCCGACTTGGTCGAAGAGAAGAAGTCAATCGACTTGGTCGAAGCAACCGACTTGGTCGAAGCAGCGGACTTGGTAGAAGAGAGGAAGAGCCGACTTGGTCGAAGTGACAAGTGGTCGAGGTAAAAACCAATAGGACAAGTAAGTCGAAGTAAATTTAGTCGAGTAAAAGACCGACTAAAATTTATAAACTTGTCTAATCGGGCGATAGACAAGTTTCACCGACAAGTAAAAAGGAAAGTGATCGGCGTGAAAAGTGAAAATTAAAACTTAATATCAATTGAGCCCTAAACTCAAGTTTAGTGGGCTTGATCAGAGCTAGGTTATATCAGAGCAAGGTTATATCAGAGCAAGGTTTATATCAGCCCAAGACTTAGGAAAGAAATCTTGTCTTAAAAGGTGGAAATTAATTTTCTAAGGAAAGTTAATTAAAATTTAAAATGGCTTCCACTTCTGGTTCATTGCAAAATCCAATATTTAATTATGAATATTGGTCTTTAACAATGAAGGCTTTATTCAGACGTCAAGATTTCTGGGAGATAGTCCAGTATGGTTATGCAGAACCAGCAAACATGACATCATATAACAATCTCACACAGGCTGAGAAAGATGTCTTGAGAGAACAGAGGAAGAAAGATGGAAAAGCTCTGTTTTTCATACAACAAGCTATGCATGAAAGCATACTCTCAAGAATAGCAGCAAAGACTAATGCTCAGGAAGCATGGGATACATTGGAGACTGCCTATCAAGGTTTGAATAAGGTAAAGACATCCAAGCTGTAGATTCGGAGAAGAGATTTTGAATCTCTATCCATGAAAGATTCAGAGAATGTAGACACATTCTACACTAGAGTTGTTGGGTTGATAAACCAATTGAAATCTCATGGAGAACCCATAGCAGACCAAAGGGTTGTTGAAAAAATTCTCAGAAGTCTTCCCCCAAGATTTGAAAACTTGGTTGTGACCTTAGAGGAACACACAAACATGTCAACATTTACCATTGATGAGTTGCAAGCTTCACTCATCAATCATGAGCACAAACTCAGCAGATCACAGACATCATTGGAAGGTGCATTTTCAGCACAGCCATCCATAAGCCGTGGTAGAGGTAGGGGGAGAAACAATTTCAGAGGAAAAGGAATCTAAGTTCTTCAAGAGGAGGATGAGGCAAAAGTCCTGCAAATGTCGGTGGCAGAGGAGATAACCAAAACCCAAGTCAGCCAAGTGGCCAGAGGTTTGATAAATCAAAAATTCAATGTCATTACTGTAAGAAGTTTGGTCATTATGCATATGAATGCAGGAAGAAGCAATATGACTAAGGAAGGCAAAGCCCAAGTCAGTTGACTAGCACCAGCACTTCGACAGGTGCAATGTTAATGGCATCGACATCTCCACTTGAATGCAATGATGTTCAAGAAAGTCCACATGACATATGGTACTTAGATTCAGGCTGCAGCAACCACATGACTGGTAATTTAAATCTATTTTCTAGTCTAGACACTTCAGTTAAAACTAATGTTACACTTGGAAACAATGTCCAAGTTACTGTCTTAGGAAAAGGCACTGTTGATATTCTAACCAAACAGGGGAGAGTAAGTATATCCCTGATATCTATCATGTCGAAGGTCTAAAACATAATTTGTTAAGTATTGGACAGTTGTTACAAAAAGGCTACAGAGTCTACATGAAAGATGAACACTGTGTGATCAAAGACAAGCGTCCAAGCGACCAGCTGATAGCAAAAGTGCCAATGACAAGCAACCGCTTGTTTCCATTGAGAATAGTTCCCAACATAAAAGGGAAGACAGAGACAGGAGCTGCATTCAAGGCAAAAAGTGAAGAAACAATCGAGATCCTCGACAAGAGAGAAAATTGCAGCGCTAATTTGCAAGCTGCATTTCAGACATAAGTTCAGGATGAATCCTAGTTGTGGCATTTCAGATTTGGACATCTTAATTTTGGTGGGCTAAAGCTACTGCACACAAAGAATATGGTAAAAGGATTACCATTGATCGACAGACCAGAGAGGGTTTGTGAAGGCTGTATTTTTGGCAAGTAGCACAAAGAGACTTTTCCAGTCAGAAAGTCCTATAGAGCTTGCACACCACTTGAAATTGTGCACTCTGATATCTGTGGTCCAATGCAGACATCATCCATTGGTGGTTGCAACTATTTTCTAACTTTTATAGATGATTACTCAAGAAAAACATGGGTATATTTCCTGAAACATAAATCTGATGCATTTGGTTATTTTCAGCAGTTCAAGGCACTCGTGGAGAACTAGAGTGGTCACCGCATCAAGATCTTAAGGACCGACAAAGGAGGTGAATATTTTTCAAATGAATTTCTGAATTTTTGCAAGACCCATGGCATATAGAAACAATTCACTGCATGGTATACACCTCAGCAGAACGGTATAGCAGAAAGAAAGAACAAAACCATCATGGAGATGGCACGCAGCATGTTGGTAGCCAAGCATTTGCCAAATGAGTATTGGGGAGAAGCAGTCGCAACTGTCGTATACATTATCAACCGGTGTCTGACAAAGAGTGTGAAGAACAAAGTTCCCCAAGAAGCATGGACAGGTTTGAATCATAGTGTCTCACATTTAAAAGTTTTTTATTGTGTTGCATATGCTCATGTTCCAGATGAGTTGAGAAAGAAGCTAGACAAGAAGGGACAGAAATGTATTTTTGTCGGCTATTCAGAAGACACAAAAGCATACAAGTTGTATGATCCCTTCACAAGGAAAGTGATAATCAGTCGGGATGTTCAATTCATCGAGAATGAATCATGGGATGGAATCGTCGACATAAATTTCAAGATTGTGTCGAACGTCGACAATGATGATATGGAAGAGGAAGTGGTTCAAATACCACATGTAAGTCAACCGGTCGGAGCACCGTCGACTCCCATGACACCACGACATGGTTCAACACAAGGACCATCGACACAAGTAGCATCTCAAGCTACACCGACAAGTACACCAAGAGGACAGCAGACTCCATCAAGCATTCAGTCTAGGTCGACATCGACAGAACCGGTGAAGCCAAGAAGTCTGCGAGAGATATATGAAGCTCGTACACCTAATTCATTCTCTCTCTTTGCATTATTTGCACCTATATATGATCCACTAACATTTGAAGAAGTTGTTAAAGAAGAAGTATGGGCACAAGCCATGGATGAAGAAATAGAATGCATTGAGAAAAATCAGACATGAGAACTGGTTGATGTACCAACAGACAAAGATGTAATCAGTGTCAAATGGATTTATAAGACAAAGCAAGATGCTGATGGGAATGTGCAAAATCACAAGGCAAGAATGGTAGCAAGAGGGTTCACATAGCAACCTGGCATCGAATTCAATGAAACGTTTGCACCTGTTGCACGCATGGATACAGTCAAAACAGTTTTGGCCATTGCTGCACAAAACAAATGGCAAGTTTATCAAATGGATGTCAAGTTGGCATTCTTCAATGGCTATCTATAAGAGGGAGTATATGTGGAATAGCCACAAGGGTATGAAGTTCCAGGTCAAGAGCATAAAGTGTACAGGCTGAAAAAGGCATTATATGGTTTGAAGCAAGCTCCTAGAGCTTGGTAAAGTTAGATTGATTCCTATCTCATTGAAAATGGATTTCACAGAAGTGAAAGTGAACCGACTTTGTACACCAAAGTCGATGAGCAAGGTAAGATGTTAATTTTCTACTTGTATGTAGATGATTTAATATTTACTGGTGATTATGGCATAGCAGATTTTAAAACAGTCATGGAAAGTGAATTTGAAATGATTGATCTGGGGCTTATGAAGTTTTTTCTGGGCATTGAAGTTCAACAGTCTGAAAGTGGTATCCTTATATCACAATCTAAGTATGCAAGTGAATTTTTATAAAGGTTTAATATGTCTAATTGCAAGACAGCCCCAACACCAGTAATAACAGGTTTAAAATTAAGCAAGGATGATGAAGGATCCACTGTTGACCCTACGCTGTTCAAAAGGCTTGTTGGCAGCCTTATGTATTTGAGAGCAACAAGACCAGACATTATGTATGGAGTAATTCTGTTCTCAAGGGTCATGGAGTCACCAAAAGACTCACATTGGCAAGCAGGTAAGAGAATTCTGAGGTATGTAAGTGGCACAAAAGACCTTGGTATTATGTATTCAACCTCAGAAAATTTTTAACTCATTGGTTACATTAACAGTGACAATGGAGGCAGCATAGATGACAGGAAACGCACATCTAGGTACACATTTCATTTTGGTACAGGTGTTGTTTCATGGGCTTCAAAGAAACAACCCATAGTAATTCTATCTTCAGCTGAAGTAGAGTATGTTGCAGCAATAAGTGTTGCATGTCAAGCTGTCTGGATGAGGAGAGTCTTAAAAGACTTGTCACAGAACCATCAAGAACCGACAACAATCTTCTGTGACAACAATTCAGCCATAGCATTATCAAAGAATCATGTGTTTCACAAGAGAACCAAGCACATCGACACAAGGTTTCATTTATAAGAGAGCTGGTAAACGACAAGGAAATTTGTTTGGAATTTTGCAGGTCTAAAGACCAACTTGCTGACATCTTCACAAAGCCATTGGTAAATGATACTTTTCAGTATCTACGTAGTTATCTTGGAATGACAAGTTCTCCATAGTGAACTCGGTCATAAACAGAGCATGTCTAAGCTCTGAAACATTTTGTAAATTTTTGTTTTAAAAACCCCATCTGCTTATAATTAAGGGGGAGTGTTGGAAAAATGTAATTACTCGCAGATCTGTAATTGACTTCCAACCGACTCTGTCAAAGTCTGTACAAGTCAAGATCTTGTCTGTCAGCCTGACAAGAAGGAAGAGTCCACATTTCGGCAATGCATACCATGTCGAATTTATTTCTAAAGCTAAGTTGTTAGGTAGATAGTTATTACAGTCTTTAATGGTGAGTCAATCAACCCATGCTGAAGCAATCTTCAAGTTGCCTATAAATAGAAGAAGCAAATTGTAAATCAGTTTACAGAGTCACACACACGCATTAGACAGCAGAGGAACTCAGGGTGAGAAAGAGAATTCAAAGCTCAAGCTTCTGTGCATGTAATTTAGTCAAAGAGTTGAAGCTTTGTAGACCGACAAGTCTGGACCGACCAGTTTGTAATACTTTGTTATTTTCGCATAGTTAAATATATGAAATAGTTTATGGTTGAATGCATGATTATTTGGCCGCACATATTTCCAGATTTACTTCTGTAAATGTCTTTTACAATTACTGTTAAGTGAAAGATCAAAAGAACCCATAAATTTCTCACTGAGTGAAAGTCCGAGAGGGTTTTACTGCACATTGGTCGACTCAAGTCTTCCTATCCTACATATTTGGGAAGATGTTTTATAAGTTATTTAAATTTGTTAATGTGTCCGTTTTTACTCTATCTTACTCACAGGTGAAAAGCATTTGTAATTTCTTAAGTCTTTAGACTAAGAAACATACTCTATAGATTTCGACCAAAGTGAACCGACTTGAGTGGTCGATTGAGTCAGGAGACTTGGTCGAAGACAAGAAGAGAACCGACTAGGTCGAAGACAAGAAGTGAGCCGACTTGGTCGAAGAGAAGAAGTCAACTGACTTGGTCGAAGCAACCGACTTGGTCGAAGCAGCCAACTTGGTCGAAGAGAAGAAGACAGCCGACTTGGTCAAAGTGACAAGTGGTCGAGGTAAAGACCGGTCGGACAAGTAAGTCGAAGTAAATTTAGTCGATTTAAAGACCGACTAAAATTTATAAACTTGTTTAGTCGGGAGATAGACAAGTTTCACTGACAAGTAAAAAGTAAAAGTGGTCGACGTGAAAAGTGAAAATTAAAACTTAATATGGACTGAGCCCTAAACTCAAGTTTAGTCGGCTTGGTTTTGGCTATCTCAAGGTAAGTTCATGTGACATTTATATTTCTTTGTTTTTTATATTTTTATGACTGGATCAAAGTTTTATGGCACCGTTGTTTGACAATATAGGGACTGAAAAGTTCATATTAGTATATAATTAAATTTATTTATTTTTATTTTATTATATTAGACAAATTTTTACAATTTTATCTCTAAATTTTAAAACTAAAGAAAGATATTCAATTATTAAAAAAAAGAAATTGATAAAACTTGGATAATTTTTACATGCCAATTGAGCTGTCATTCAATTATGATTTACTTAAAGGAAGCCTTCATAGAAGGTTCAATTTGTCAGGAACGATAGAAAACTGGAATTCCTTTTTCCACGCAAATCTTGGCTAAAAACCTACCCTTCTAAGAGTTTGGAACACAATCCACAAACATATCAGCTGCCAGATTTGGCTCCCTAGAAACAGACTCATCTTCGATGACAAAAGGAAAGGAAGTAATCAACATGACGCACGAAATAAGGCAGATCCTCTCACAGTAGCCTTCAAACTAATCAACATGACGCACAAAATGCTGGCCTCTAAGAATATTTATTTTCCTATTTCTGAACCTCTCACAGATAGGGAATCTAATTGGTGCCCATAATTTCTTAAACAGAGCTCTCCTCAAACCAAACATCTTCAGACACTCCAGCCCTAGGAAATACGGAAAAACAAAGAAGAATTTTCTTCAATGGAGGGAGGTGCTGCAATGCTTTTTTTTTTAAGGTGTCTAAATAGGCTGGCTGGTGTAGGGGGATTATTTTTTATCTAGAAGGAAATATAGTTAAATCCTTTGTTTTGGGATTAGAAATTAAAACCAATAATAAAGCTGAATGACTTTCTCTTCTCCTCTAGCATAGAGGCAAGAAGAAATCTCTGTTACCCAACCTTCTTTTGAGCATAGAGGCAGGAAGATGTCGTGTTTTAGTTCAGTTAAACTTTGATATTTTTTCATATTTTGTTAAATCAACAGTTTGTCAAAATCTATCATTTTAAAGATATGATATATTTCAGGAAGCTTGTTAGGATCTTCATGAAACTTATGTTAAGCATAGTTGTTTCAATGTTTCTTTATTTTCAGTTCTCTTTGAAACCCCGGTTTCTTGTTTTGTAATGGATGGCAGTGCACAACTTTTTTTCTTCTTAATATAAAATCTCCATTTCTGTTTTAAAAAACAATTATGATTTACTTCAAAGATTTGAGCACATACTAGAAAGATTTACATATTAAAAGTACTTTAGTTCCATTTTAACTCAAAATCTTATACATTATAGAAAAAAAAATCAAATCCCTTGATACAAACATCTCCTCAAGTTCCACACACAAAAATAAAGTGTGGACCCACCTCATTAAAAAAAACTCGATGTATCTACATAGTATATCAAATATATCCAGACATGATATAGATCTGTACTTATAGACCTACAATAAATTGTATTGAACACGACCACTCACACATACCCATCTAATTCCGGTTGTAATCATATCCAAATTGCAAAGGCGATCAAACCCCAGGTTTAGATGGGTATGTGCTACCGTTCTATAACATGCAATACCTATGAGTTCATATAATCATGTGGCAGTAATACCTTGGTATCCCCTTCCAAATATGGCAGACTTCAGTCTTCTCCTGGTTGCAAATAGGCATATAACGATCAACAGCAGCAGAGACAAGCCACCCACAACACCTAAAATTATGGGTATTTTGTTTGAAGACTTGATCTATGTACTGTCAGGGGGTGGTGTTAGAAACAGAGTCAAATTAAAGAAAGGATATATTTCATAGCGAAGTATGCAGCTTTGACTCCAATACTGATCTCCTGTAGTTGTATTAGATGTGAATATCGTATTGATGGAGTATGAAAGACAAGTGGAGCAGTCGCTAGTAGATAGATCTCTGGTGCACTGGACCAGACCATAAACTATCTGATTCAACGAGTCTAGAGTTGTACCGAAAGTAGATCGTTTCGTATGAGCTGCTGCTTCACCTGACAAATTCTTTAAGAGATTCTCAGCAGTCATTGGAAAGTCGATTGGGATATAGACACCCGCGCCTGTGTCATAACCCTCAATGTAATTAGACCCTAAATCTGTGTCTAGTGTTCCAATGAAACTGTAGTTTTCATAACGTAAGAAGCAGAGAAAAAACCAGACGCTAGCGCCAACGGAATTCACACAACTTTTTCGAATGGTAGTGATTGCCAATTGTGAACAACTGTAGCATTGGCCGACTGTCGTGTCTTCCCTGCATTGGAAGAGGCCATATATTTGGTTAGGACTTTGGCCATACACAGAGAAGTTAAACCCAGTTTGGTTCGTCCCTTGAACAAGACTATCAAAGACTCTCTGCAGATTGCTCTGAAACGTACTGCCGTTTGTATAATTGTTAGGGTTGCACTTAAGTGTGGGTGTCTCTGTATCTGCGTTGCAAATCTGTCCATGAAGAGTAATATTGATAATCGCTGTAACAATAATAATTGAGAGGAATAGCGGAATAGTTTTGATGACCAGGAGAGAGCGTGCAGAATCCCTTCCATGGAAGTTCCTCATCGTTAGGACTCTGATCGCCATGGGACAGTACTAGCGAGAACCTGTGCATAAACATACCAATAATGGCTACAAAAATGTAGCTATGATTTTTAGTAACAAAGATTCATTAAAGAATTTTTCGTCCTTCATGTTGTTTTTATGTTTTGGTCAAATTCTCTATGTTGTTTTTAGGTTTTGGTCAAATTCTCTAATTTTTTTGTTTAATCCTTGAAGCATGCGGTTTTTCATGTTTTGGTCAATTTTTTTTTTATCAACCGTTTCTAAGTTAATCGTTATATCAAATAAATAAATTAAAAATGTGATTTATTATTTATTAAAGAGTTATTTTACTGAAAATACCAATACCTAACACATAAATCAAGATATAACCATATTATATCATCCATACATTTATTATAAAATAGCTCACAAAAACATTATTGTTCATATATATGTATACATGTATATACTTGTGAAAATTGATTATAAATCTAATACATATAATAATAGTTACATCCTCGTTGTTCACGCAATATGTAACATCCCGATTTTTGACCCTGTTGCATTAGATGTACATGATGTATATATTGTAATGATCATGGTGCGGAGCTCAAGGCCAAGGCCCCACCATTGATCGGTTATGCTGTGTTTTGGATTTAAACTTGTCACCGATGGTATAACGGGGCATGCAACATATATTATGTTTGTCATCATGTAAATATGCATCTTAATTAAATGAACCCGACCAGCTACGATCGCCGCAACTAAATTGAGAAGGGGCATGATTTTCACAACGATAAGGGTGGGGGAATGTCAAACCTTGGGCAATGAGGGAAAAACCCATGTGTCACCACCTTGTCTTACCCAACCACCTCCATTAATAATTGTTGCTGGTAGTTGAGGCAGTTATTGTTTGGAAGTGGGTGTGGCAGGACTGTCAGTCCTTTCCCACACACACACTCCACCCACGGTTGACTTCACAATGGCAAGAGAAACCTTCACGCACTCTCCACTACGTTGGCCTCACAATTGTCTTTTCACCTCCACGCACAGGATTTACCTGGTTTCACTCCCGCGGACACATTCTCCTCTCCACGCCTGTGCTGAACACTCACGCACGTCCAATTCGCGTCCTCTCTGTAGTTTGTTCATCTATGCACAAGCTGGGAGCTGTTCATCTTCGCGCCTGAACCATTGTCTGTTCGTTGTCCTCACGCACAGGTATTCTTCTGTTTTGGACTCACACAGCGAGCTGGGAGTTGTGCGTTTTCATCCATGATTTGTTGCTGTGGCCTCCCTTACGTGGTGATTGTTGTGGTCTTCCTTATATTTTGGGACGGGAGTCTGCTCATGTCACGCACGGGTTGGAAGTCTGTATTCTTCTCTTCCTCGGCGTGGATTATGTATGTTTTACCAGTGACTTCATTGCCCAAGGGCGAGCTATTGTTTTCCCCTTTTGTGAGTTGTGCTCACTGATAAGCTTCGGGACTGTAGTTTTCCCCATGCTATGAGCCGTGTTTGTTGTTACACCTTGAGGCTGCTGCGGATTGTTGGAGTGCCCCATATCATGGGGTGTGATATGCCCCGTTAGAGTGCAGTTCACACATTACAGATACACTTGTCAAGTAACTTTAAAAATGACTGATTATGAACTGTAATTACGAGTCAAGCAATTTAATACTTAATAATGTATTAAAAAACTTACCATTGAAAATAGATTTTGAAGTTTTAAAGATTAAAAAGTAATTGAAAACTTCACGATTAAAAATAAATAAGAATATGTGGGATGTAGGTGTCAATGTACCATTCCAGTGCGTTTTTGAAGGTGGTGCATAAGTTTTTGGACAACGATTGATCGTATATCGATATATATTCATTATAATTATAATTTTGGATCAATCAATTACTAAGAGGCATCAAATTTTTTGAGGTGTAAGTTTTTTCTCAAATTTTGCATTTTAAAAGGTTTGTACTTCAAGAGATTTGATCTCTTCGGTAGTTGGTAGATCTCAAGTTAAGATGGATCTATACTTGTTATTATGGTCTTCTGGTTACCATACTTTCTCATTTCAAGAGTTAAGATGTATCTATACTGGTTTAATATATAAATCTCTCATATGTGTGCAAATGTCTTGTATGTAAATCTTTGTTTAATGATAGCTCAACCCCTAAATGTAAATCCTTGTTTAATGATAGCTCAACCCCTACATCAGGGAGTAAGTATCCAAGTTTCATTATTTTACAAATGAGTAGTTAAATATTAGAAATAAAATTCAATTGATTGAGTAGTAAAAAGAAAAATTATAAAACCAAAAACATATAAAATTTAATTTTAAAACACATTTATGTAATTATAAATCAAATTACAATTTAAAATTTCGTTGACATAGAATATTACAACCATATTTATAAGGTTCTTTAAATGCACATACAACTAGCAAGAAACCAAGAAACCACGTGCCACTAAAACCATGTGCCTTAAACCACTTACATCCTTTTTCATTCCAAGACAAGGTTAACCTCTAGATTTTAAAATTTTATATGGATTATCTTCCTCATTAACTACTCTTAATATTGCTTATTAGTTTTAAAGAAAGACAGGTTAAGCAATTTCTGGAAAACTAATTATTATATGATTATTAATGTTGCTTAGCTCATTCTTCTATTGATATTTACCTTATTTGAAATTACTTAAGCAAGTTGGCCATTTCCCTCCCAAGTAAGAATACTTATTGGAAGTTTTTGTAAATTAAAAAGGATATCTCAAGAAAACTTGATCCCTCTCGGCGCTTGGTAGAGCCATAGTTAAGATGGATCTACACTTGGTAGAGCCATAGTTAAGATGGATCTATACTGGTTTTAAATAATTGGAATTATATATATTTGATTGTAAACTTTAAATTAGGGCCTAAAAAAATATCTACTTTTAATATTTTATTAAAGTGTCATGTGTGTGAGAGCTCCAGGTTAAGCATGCAATTACACATTTCCATAATTGGAGTTTTAAACATTGGGTTAGGACCAACAATGTTAATTTTTTGTTTACTTAGTATTTTATTATTTTATTAAAGTGTTACTTGCCAGCTCCATGTTGAGCACATAATTACACTTCTCTCTCATACTACAATGTAGAAAGCGCCTCTCTGCACAATGACTCGCCCCCAATATTTAATATTGAGGCAGATGAAAAGTGGCACGATCGATAGCTCTATCCTTTAGGAGCATACATCAACCTATGGAGAGATTTATGAGAAATGACACATTTTAGGCTAGATTAAAATGATATTTGGGAGGTCCTTTGAGTTGTGATGGGCATCATTATGTTGCGGTATCCTAAAATTCTTAAACCTAGACCATTTCTCATCAACTCCTTAGTTTTGTTAGTTTCTTAGTTGGGGATTAGTGTTGCTAGCAATGAAAGCAACTCCACCATGCCTCTTCAGTAATGAGCTTGTAGTCGATGTGGAAAGGGAATTTGTAGAGCTCCTTCAGTTTTAGAAGGGAGATCCTCTCCTCTATTTGGTGGGAGACTTCTTTTAGAGAATGTTGAAGGGAAAGAGGGGAAGGAATCTCAAAGTGGTTCTAGTTCTCATGGGCCATCTACATCTCGAGCCATG
Organism: Pseudotsuga menziesii; assembly: GCA_001517045.1. Taxonomy (NCBI): domain Eukaryota; kingdom Viridiplantae; phylum Streptophyta; class Pinopsida; order Pinales; family Pinaceae; genus Pseudotsuga; species Pseudotsuga menziesii. Next base: position 108,428 of record LPNX010851083.1, read on the forward strand.
GATACTTATTAGACCATGAAAACCTTCCTTGGACGATCATTAATGGAGAGGGAACACCTACGTGTTGGTATTCTACTAGTCATCAAGGTCATGCACAAGGACATTAACAACTACGATCATCACTCTACTTTAGATGGAGCAAAATAGGTTTGATGGGTCTTTCTCCAATCATATTTCTATTTCCTCGAATGATTCAGGGCCACATTACAATTAAGTTGGTTATGCTTAGATTCTCTAGTTTTTCTTTATCTCTGAGTAATCATCCTATGTAATGTTAGCTATTGTAAATTTTTTCAAAGTGTTATGATACTTTCCAAGCTTGTGTTTTGTTTGAGAGGAAAAAAGAGATCTAGTTTCCCATTCACTTAAGATATGCCTCTCTCTCATTAGAAAATTATGTGTTTTGTTTTTATATTAAAACATTATTACCAAAGTGAACTCTAATCTTTTTTATCTGTTTGGTTTCCCTTTTAACAAGTTTAAAAAACTATTTTTATTAAATATGCATTTTACATAGCATTAAAAAGTAATCCACTAACCCGTAAGGGTGTAGCTTGACTGGAAAATTAAGTGAAATGAGATGGCATGTTGTAAAAGAGGTCATCAATTCAAAACACCCTGACTTGTACCAGTGCCTCATGCTTGCAGGCTGTGTGGGTGCTCCTAGTTGTATAGCAGTAGCGGATAGGAATCAACCCATATAACACAAGTATGTGCACCTCCCCAATTTTCGATTCCCCTAATAACAAAAAAAAAGTAATCCACTAATTTAAAAGCTAAATAAATAAAAATAATAAAATGAAAATTTAAGAAATAATAAATTCATTAAAATTTAAGAAACATCAATAAATCTAAACATGACTATATATATATATATATATATAATTTTTCAAATGTGGTTCACAAACCCCTAGGGGGATGCTACATCCACTGGAAGAAATCATCGGGAGCACTCGAAGGGGCCTCACCCCGTTTGCTTTGATTATGGAGCTAACCTAACCTGATGGAGACATCAAGTGAGGCCCTTATATATCAATGTATAACCACTCGGAGATTTGACCTCGAGACCTTCTGGTCACAACTTATAACACTCAACCACTTGAGCTAGCCCACCGGGCTATATATATAATAAAGAATTAATAATTATTCTCAAATCTTTAACCATTTAGGGGAGGGATGTCAATAGTGGTGCAATCTTTTTACCCATTCTGTGTAAGTTAATTCTCCATGTTCTCAAGCTTTTTTTCCTGCAAATTTCTATCACATATACTTTGGCGTGTTCTCTATCTAACCATATTGGACTTGAGCTGTGACAAATAAAAAAATGATGCCATGTCACCCACAAAGTTTGAAGTTGTCTAATCCAAATGTATTTTAGTGTATTTTTACTTGGGACGAATGAATAAACATTGATATAATAAAATGAGATTTCAAATTTCAAGTATTCATTTTATTTCAAAATTTTAAATAAGTAATTTTAAAAAATAAAAATATTGACAATAACAACCACTTATAGTAACTTTTATTTTTAATTTATGTGACTCAGCTATAAAACCAGCAATAGACATAATACAAATGCGATGCCGGAAGAATACGGCCCCCAAAGTCAACTTGCCTACAAAGGAGGGGAAGGATAACCCCTGGTTCTAGGAAGCTTGGCATGCCCATGAAGAAGCATGTTGACTTACTAAATGGGCTTCAAACCTTCTACATAATCTTTTTTGTTGGGACTTACAGACAAACCAATGGAATCTTGATGAGTATTAGTACATGATTCAATTGGATCGAACACTATTTGAATATAGTTTTGTTTAGAGAAAACATGTTTAAAACATTTCATAAAGTATTCGGTCTGATTGGACCATTTGTACACATTCAAATTCCGATTGATATGTTTATCCATTCGAATAATAGAATGGTTCAACAGTGACTATCTGCATTACTGATTCCTCATTCACATACTGGAATATGTCCCTGGAACAACCAATTAAACATAAAAATAAAGTATATAATTGTAACCATCACGAAAGGCACCAAACATTCATGTACTTTCAAACTCACAAGGTCATCATGGAAGACAAAAGGGAAAACACTTACTATCGACATTCATACGACAAACATTAAATGCAAAATATTTTGATATATGAGTTGTTTAATGTTTATTGATATGAGAATTGTTTAATTATTTTAGTATTAGGATTTATTTCTTTTGTCTTCATTTGATTGTATATAAATCCAAATCTTGGGATAGCTATTAGTTATATCAACATTTATATTATATAGTCAATGTCATAATGTAATCTCGTAAATAAATGTAAATTTAATAAAATAAATGCAATATATGTTGCTATATATAATTCATATATATCATTGTTATTGCAATGTTAATTGGTTTTTTTTATACTCATCATCTTACAAATGGGCTTAGGGCTCGAAGCTACAACATGGATCATGTTTTGTATCACTTCAACTTTTTTCTCAGTTTTGGTAAATAGGTTTTTTTTTGTTTGTTTAGAAGTTCTAAGGCACTACGACAAGATTTCCCAATAGACTGCCTGGTTTTCGACGATGTCATGTTTTTTGGAAAGGGCCATTTAGAAGAGTGAAATGCCATAAATATCTATTTGGACACCTTTTATGAGGCCTCTAGTATGAAAATTAATGCCGAAAAAAATGTTTTACTAGTTTCGGGGGTCTGTTAGGATTTTATCGACCAGTTATTAGAACTTTTTCCTTTCAGAGCAAAGAGTATTGACAAGGGTTTAAGGTAGTTAGGATGCTTTCTAAATCCAAATAACTACCTAGTAGCATATTGGTTGTGGCTGCTAAAGAAGATTGGCAAGAACCTTAAAAACCGGTGTTATCACTTCCATTCATTGGGAGGTTCACTTGTTCTTGTGAAGTTGGTCTTAGTTGTGCCCATGATGGGAACAACTAGCATTTGTCTAAACCAACTATCAATGGTGAAATTCTACATTATATTTCTCTTTCATGATAGTGCTCTAAATGCCTCTTGAGAATAAACATCGCCAAAGTTTCTTAGCTACGAGATCCTTGTCGAAATCAAAAACATTTTTCAGACCCCAGATTCCAAATTTTTTAGGACATGCAAGTTTTTCCCATTTGGCAAGGTGGAATCTTTTCTATCATTTTTGTTTTCGGACCAAAGGAAGTTTAAACATCTCTTTCTGATCTTATCCAATATAAATTTAGGAATATGTTACCAAGATTCCAAACTATCCACTATCGGACGACATAAGCAATGGATACGAGTCCTCTCCAAATATTAGAAACCATGGAGGGCACAACTAGCATTTGTCTAAATCAACTAGTAATGGTGAAATTATGCATATATCCCTCTTCCATGATAGTTTTCCAAAGGTCTCCCAAGAATAAACATTGCCAAAGGCTCTTAGTTGTGATGTCCACGGTTTGGAATCGCCTTTGTGGTTTCTAATATTTGGAGAGGATTCGTGTCCGTTGTTGATGTTGTCTGACAATGGATAGTTTGGAATCATGGTAACAAATTGAAAATCAGATTAGGTGAACATCTAGTTGTTGGAGGTGCAAAATTATTTTCACTCTTGTTCTATCCTACCATGAACTCAGAGGAAAAGGCATCGTTATTCTCACACAAGTTTACAATAGAACGATTTCCTTACAAGATAGTCATAGATGGCTAAATGCCAATGCACTGGGTCTCTTAGAGGACCCAGTGGAGGAATGGAACCATTACATCAAAGGCATTCACAATATTGGTATCTTCTTGCCCAACCAAGAGGACATGTTGGTCTAGTCAGGGAACAAAGTGAATGGCCAAGTCATGACAAAATTGGATTATGAGGCTATCACCATAGACAAGGCCGATAATGTGGAAACATGGTGGTTTTCTAAATTGTGGAAATGGACTTGCCCATTGAAGGTAAAATGATTATGTTGGTCGATAATGGAAAACAAGATCCTTACATGAGATAATTACTTAAAGAGGGGGACAAGGCCCTAACATGTGTTCTCTTTGTAGGATGGAGGTTGAAAATATAGATCATATTTTCGTCCACTATAAATTTTCATAGCTTGTGTGGAAGGAGGCATTTAAAATTATTAGTATTTCCAAGGAGTGGAGGGATGATACATTCAAAAACAACCTTCACAGTAGGTTTTCATTCGACTCACTATAGATTGAGCTTCCTATTTACATCAATTTGCACATTTGGAAACATAGGAATGATACTCTCTTCGAAAATTGGGCCACAAATGTCATGAAAGTTTGTCTCTTGGCCATCGGTGCATACAAAGCACTACATTCCTTACCTGGAACTCCTCGGAACATAAAGGTCACTCCTCCACTTTTAATTGATACTATGCCTATAGGGTTTTTCGACGGTGCCTCCCAAGAAGGTGGCTACTTGTCCGGTGCTGGCATGGTTCTAAAGATAGGAGATAATCACATTTTAAAACTCTCAATGGGTTGCGGTCAAGGTTCCAATACAAAAAGTGAGCTCCTGGCACTTTATGGTCTTCTAGTTTTTGTGAATCATTTAGGGATATCCCACCTACAAGTCATGGGGGATTCAAAGGTTGTGATCGAGTGGGACCAAAGGAAAAATAACCTTCAAGTCCTTTTTATAGAATGGTGGCAAGCAAGCATCAAAGATATCCAAGAATCCTTCCAAGTCCTGCTCTTCCCGCATGCTTTTAGGGAGTTTAATTTAGATGTTGATTTTTTATCCAAGAAATCTCTTCATTCTACTTAAGGTTTAATTTGTTTTGAAGAATGACGGAATTTAGTGATGTTTTCACAAAGTTCCATTTTTTTATTTTGATATGGCATTCTCCTTCTAACCTCTTTCTTCTTTTCAGCTCACTAGTTTTTCCTTTAAACTTATCTTCGATATTATCTATTTTCAAATAGGCTACAACAAATTTCTACTTATATTGTTTCAGAAATGATTAGAATTGTTATTGGTTGTTCTTACAACATGCTACATGGAAAATTCTATGATGTAAAAGGAACTTTTTTTTATGTATTTATATGGCTAAGACACTCATATTGCATTGTCGTTCTTTCTTGTCTATCGAAAAAGGATTAGCTCGATGCTGAGTTATAGTTTCTATGTACACATTAATTCTTTTTTAATAACAATTGTAGTTTTTTCTCGGTGAAAAAAAATATGATTCGTTTAATGTGTTTTTTGTGTAACTAGGGGAATTGGCAACTGGAGTTGGGTTGGTACTAGCGTGACACGGGGTCCAGCGATCCATTCTCACTACCACTATATTCCTAGCTTCCCCACACTTGCCCACAAGACACGGGACACAGGTAAACCTGGGTGGGATTTGATCTCATGACCTCCATTTACAACAAGTGACTTCATATCAATCGACACCAATAAGCCACACCTGTTCAGACTATGGTCTGTTCAATGTTTATTGATATAATAATATTTAATTTATTTATTTTGATACAATAATTATTTAATTAATTTATTATTAACTCTATATAGTTTTTGTTTGTATTTTGATTTTTTTCAATGCATCAAATTATAAATTCAAATATAAAATAATTAAATGTTTATATTTTGGAAAATAAAAGGTTAAACATTAAATGCAATTACATGTTATCGATATAAGAATTGTTTAATTACTTTGTTGGTATTTTGATTATATATAAAACTAAAATTTAAAATAATTTAATAACACTTTTTATTAATTGCAAAATTTCAATATAAAAAAACATATTTTTATTATAAAAAATTCAATAATTGCAATAATTGCAATGTGAAATAATGAATGATAAAATGTTTGTTATTCTATGAAATAATAATAAATTATATGCGATGATGAACACTAAGATGTAATCTATCACATCTTTATTTGGGGCAACTCTGAAGGCAGATCAAGGATGCATTTGGTTGATTGGCATTCCATCTCAAGACCAGTGGAATATGGTGTCTGGAACATTAAAAACCTGGAATGGTTTGGAACCTCCCTCATACTGAAGAGTCTTTGGTTGGTCTTCAAAGGATCAGGAATTTGGAACCATATTATAAATAAAAAATATCTCAATAACCTTTCTTTGGATGACTAGCTGCGAAGTCAGAGGTACTCGATTCAATGTACATCCTATTTTTGGAATGGTTATGTAAGATCCCTCACTTGAATTAGTAGGAAAATTGGTTGGAAAGTGAGAAATGGGAACAAGATCAAGCTGGGTATTGACCCGATTGCAGGACAAAACTCATCATATATTCTCTCTGAGGATATTTGAGCTTACTTATACAACTATGGCATAAGCACTCTCAGCAATGCCCGGAATGAAGAAGGTGGATCTAATAGGCACTCTTACTGGTTAACAGTTGAGGACCTAGAATTGGGTGGAATATGGAAGGCAGAGTGGACCGATTACATCAATGGCATGTCACATGGGGGATCGTATTAAATGAAACTCAAGATACTTTATTGTGGATGCATAATACCAAAAATGGAGAGGTTACAACTAGATTGGCATATGACCTTATCGTATCTTCTGATGTGGCACTATCTAAGAACAAAACTCAGGCTCAGATCTGGAAATATGAAATCCCTTTAAAGCTTAAATGCTTCATGTGGCTTCTTCTGGAGAACCACATCAGCACTTGTGATATCTTATTAAGAAAGGGATGGGTTGGCCCAAGCAAATGTTGTCTTTGTATGAATGACGAGGAATCTATTGATCACATCTTCATGTTCTGTTCTTTTGTAAGAAATATCACAGACCTACTCTACAGGAAATATGGCCAGGGCATTACTTGGATACATTCTTCAATCCCGAAAACATTGAGATATGGTATCAACATATTGGGGTGAGCTCGCATCTTCCCCTTTTTCTCATTTGGAATATCAGGATCACACGCAATCTTTCCATTTTCGAAGGTAGGAAAATCGATGCAGAAACTACCTGTAATAGGATCTTGGCTCAAGTGCACTCTTATCCTTTGATCCATAAGAAAAAAAGAGCAAGGATCTCAAATACCCTCATTCTTTTTTTGACGGGGCTTCAAATCACAAGTTAGGTGGAGCTGGTATTTTTCTTGGACTCAATCAGTCACAGTCTTTCTGTTTAAAATTGGGTTGTGGTTTTCGTACAAATTCCAAAGCCGAATTACTTTCCCTTTGGGCCTTATTATACTTTGCAGTTGCAATTGGGATCCCCACCCTCCATGTTTTTGGTGACTCATATGTAGTTATCAACTGGGAAAAAGGCAAAGTTGCTCTCACAGCTCTAGATCTGGATTACTAGTGTAATAATATTTTTCTTAAAATCCTCTTTCATCTCTCTAGAGTTTCAGCATGTCTTTTGGGAACACAATCAGAAGGCAGACTGTCTATCCAAGGAGGCGCTCTCTTTGGCCTCGGGCCACTTGTCCTTCACAAAATTCTTTGAAGGTTGGATTGTTGGGGGAGGTGAGATTCAGCTCTTACTTAAATTTCAAAAAGTACTTTTAAAATTAAATTTCAAAATATATATTAAAAATTATCTTTTAAATTAAATTTCAAAATATATATTAAAAAATACCCTTTTTAAATTAAATTTCTACATATATTAAAAATTACCGTTTAAATTAAAATAGTAGTGTATGATTTTAAATAGAGACAATTTGTCTTTTGCTCTCTCACATAGATTTTTAAAAAAAATATTAAATATATTTATATATGATTGACTTTTAATTCAGTATTAATAAATCATTTTAAATGTTTAAATTAAAATAGTAATGTATGGTTTTAAATAGAGACATTTTGTCTTTTGCTCTCATATATAGATTTTAAAAAATTATTAAATATATTTATATATGATTGACCTTTAATTCAGTATTAATAAATCATTTTAAATGTTTCTTTTAAAGGAAGATAGTGTATCTTTTACTCTTTCATTTAATTAACTTTGGATTTCAATATTTTAAAAGAAGATAGCGTGTCTTTTAGTCTACCATTTAATTAATTTTTTATTTCAATATCAACAAGGCGTAATATCTCATTTTGACCTTTAAAATATGTTGGCTTAATATGTAAATATTATGTATATGCGGTGTATGAATTTTACTAGGGAGAGGTGAGGGATTGTAGGATTGAACCATGTGTTTCCAAGTGTCATCTTGAGAACCCATCTTGACTTCCCTTGCTCGAATTTATTTTTGTTATAAGAAAATAGTTGAGAAATCAGATCATACATTAATGGAGAATGGACAAACCAAAAAAATTGAATAGTTGGGTATGGAAACGGTTTAATTTACCCATAAGAAATTCCTCCTCATAGGAATTCGTTTTCCATCATCCCCATCCCATTGTTGAGGAACCAGATTGTCATTCTGAGCAGGTTGTGCATTCCCCGCTGTGGAAAAAACAAAAATCGCAACTTGGGAAGAAGCCACGTTTTGAAGAGCCAAAAATGCCCATAAATTCATGGGAAGACTCAATTTTGAAAGCCCGAAAGTTGAAATTTGTGATTCACTGTCACATGGCTAGAATTGGGAAAAATACAAGAAATTGAAATTGCTTGAAAAAGACTAGTGAAGGCACAAATCTCTGTTGGTTTAGAAGTCAGGACCAACCATACCTTCCCAGGTCAGCATTAAGGGAAGGCGCACCCGAGGGATTGTGTAGCAGAGAAGGGGACCTTACTCAGACTGAGAGTAGAGGTGATGGTGGTGCTTGGGCTATCTGAAGCCAAATTGAGATGCGATAGCTCAGTGGTTGAGATAATTAGCTTAACATTCTCATTCCCTGTCCCCTACATGCTTGACAAACCTAGCGATGTATTGGCTTAACATGAGTCACTATGCCTATGGATGTGAGTGAACTTCAGTAGTTCCTCCTTAGTGGATACATAGCCCCAACTCGCAGGTGGTCTCTGAGTGCTAAAAGAATATAGGCTGAGAAGAGACCTATGGTTGGGTGGAATGATGCTCTTTCGTAGCTAGTTGCATGCAAAACTTCAATTAAAAGATAAGTGGTTACTGTATTTTTAAATATCCATAATTTTTTTCTTATGAATGCTTATTTATTCACATCAATTTGAATGAAATGTCCTGCTTGAATTATTCAGGAGGCGACATGTGCATAGCATGAGAATGATATTAATTATGTGTGCTCTTGTTTTATTATTGTGCATGTGATAAAAATGTTGATATATGCATGCTACGTGTGCAAAGAGAAACTATCTTCTGTTGTGTATTTTATTGTTGCATTTGCACACACATTTAGATGTTATTGTGCATGTGATAAAAATGTTGATATATGCATGCTACGTGTGCAAAGAGAAACTATCTTCTGTTGTGTATTTTATTGTTGCATTTGCACACACATTTAGATGTTAATGAATTTCTAATATGGATGGCCTACAAGAGAAATTTATCACCCTGCATATTGTTCGTGTTCCCTCCATTGGTTTGATTGATGGGAGGGGATGTGAAAGAGTGGTATCAAATCTAAGAGTTGCAACATTGGGGTTGTTTGGGCCAAAATCTACACCTACATGTAGGAAATTTGAAATGCATAGGGAGTGATGATAGATATTTGGTAAAATTGTGGGTTAAATCATGACAAAAAATCAAAGTCTTCAAATGTTGAAGAGAATCACAACATTGCATAGAGATCATCGAGAGCTTTTCAACGATTCCTATTTTGTAAAAATGGCTTCAGAGTGAAAGATATCAACATAAGAAGTTGGCGGTAATATGGGCATATTGTCGACTTCCAACTTTCAAATTCAGAATCAAAATGTTAGAAGGTTCATGATATTACCATTTGGATAGTGCTGAGGAGTCAATGTTGAAGTGCCGACTTTTGACTCTTGACGTACATAAGGTAGTCGACATAGTCAAGAACTTAGAGTAGTATTATTTGGAAGTCGTTCACAATGTCGACTTCGGCCTCCCGACGTACGGAAGGTAGTCGACAGAATTGGGAAGTCAAGGTAGTCTTATTTGAACTTCGTTGGGCAGTGCCAACTTTTGTCTCCTGAAATATAGAAGGTAGTCGATGGAGTCAGGAAGTCAGGATAGTATTATTTGGGAGTTGTTTGGTAGTGTTGAATTCTAACTCCCAACGTACGAAAGATAGTAGTCAGAGTCAGGAAGTCAGGAATGACTTGTTTTAGGTTAGTTGTGTGTTCCACTTTCCAATTTCTGATTGGAAAATTCGGAAAGGCTTGGAAAAATATGGGATCAGCACGTTGAGGTCAGGAAAAAAAGTCTATTGCCCAAAATTTGTTTTTTCTATAGCAGGAATAGTTTGTATCAGAATCGAATGAGACTGAAGGGTCTCAAACACCATTAAAAAATTCCACAAAAGCTCCAATGAGAGGCTCGGTCCTTTCCTACTATGATTTGATCGAAATTTCAAATTAGTGACTTTTACAAATCAGTGTCATGAGGCCCGATGACATCTCAGTTTGGGCCTAAATTGTTATGGGGTGTCCATGGACTAGGAACACAGTTAACTCTGGAATCTTGGAACCAAATTCCAAATATTGTGAAACCGGGGTGTAAACAAATCTCAAAAAGCACTATTTTGGAGCACATTTGGGGGATTTTGAAAATCTTGAAGGTAAAAGTGAGCCTAGATGTCGAAACCAGAAAAAATTATGAACTTGGCCTCTTACCTACTCATTAAAACAGAAAAATTTTGTTAGATAGTTTTTCCAGAAAAATGCTTGGTTTGGGAGAGCCAATTTTGTGTGAAATTTTGAAATTTAGGAAAAAGTGAAAAAGTCAAGAGTAGTCAAACCCAAAATTTTATAAAAGTTGATTGGTGCATCGAAACAAAGATATTAAGGTTGTTGAGTGATCCTTTCCATATGGGATAAATTCATTTGATATAAAAAATAATCTAGTTCTTTCTAGATCTTCTTCTATAAGTAGTCGAAGTTGGCCTTTGAGGCTAGTTGTGCCTGTGGAAAAAGTGCACAATTGGGCAAAAACAACGTTTCTGGGAGAATGTACTTTCCAAGTCTTAAATGGAGCATGAGGATAGGCATTGGAAATATTATCCATAAGGGAACAATGATGCACAATCATAATTTGAATGAGGAATTCTGATGCCTCAATGATCTGGACAGAAAAGTGCTTATAACCTTTATTTGACAAAAAAAAGTTGTCAATAGAGGTAGTTCCAGAATGCATAAAAAATTTGTCGATGAGTAGGGATAATCAAGTGATAGTATTACAGTAATCCATGTTAAGATGTGGGGTAACATGCAAAATAGATAAGAATGCATCCAAAGCATTATTGTGATTAATGTGTGCAATTTGAATTACAAAGAAGAGTCATGGGAGCTCTTGATGATTAGATATAGATATTGCATTCCACAAGAGAATGCTCAACATGGTATGGTATAGTATATAAGGTAAGGAATATGAAAATCGTAAAGGTGGTAGGTGAATTATCCTTGTGGAAAAAAAGTGTATGCATGCTAAAGGAAGTTGTCATGAAGGGAATAGTACATTCCAGTATATGAACCTGCCATGTGGTTCATGATAGTGACATGATGGTCAGTATGAAAATGCTGCTAATCAAGGAATGAGACATTTCCATGTGTGAATTTGTTGGTTGGTTCCGAATTGTGGAGAATGGTATCCATAAGGAAACATTGCAAAAGAAGAGAGGCCATGGATTAGACCAGCTATGATATATGGAAGAGGAAATTCCATGTGGTGATGAGGAATTGGAAAGGGAGAATTCTAAACTCTTATTTTGTTGATATATTTACATTTTCTGAGTTTTATGTACATGGTATCATGGCAAAGATATGCCATAAGTGCAAATTTATCTAGCTGAAATGTATATGCACCATTGGGCATATTAAGAGATAATGCATAGTGCATATGAATATCCATGTACATGCACATGATGTTGCATATTGATAACAATAGCATGGTTTTACATATGCAATAAAGCCACTAATGATTGTTATGGTGGTTTGTGATTGTTATTGTTGATGATAATGGTTGTAGGACCAAAGACCATAGAGGCATGGTTGAAGATGTCGATGATGTTGTTGCAAGTAAGCGAAAGCATTGAGATGAGAAGTTGTAACAACACATATGTGTTAAGAGTTTGGTGTAAGGAATGTGTAATCCTTAGTAAGAATCCGATTGACAAGGTAACCTCCAAAGTGTTGATGGAAACCATGGTTTAATTATGCTAAGTACATAAGTCCTAAAAAGGAATTGGATAAGAATTCTTTCAACCATATTTTAATCATCATGACTTGGTAATGCATGCCTATGTGTGTGTACATGTGTTGAGAAGCATTGTGTGAATGCATGGATATGGGAAGTAAATTCATTGTAATTCATTAACAACCAAGATAGAGGGGATTTGTTAAAAAATTTAAAATTGTTTCCTGAGCTGCTATGGATGCAGAGAAAAGAGTTGCATGAAGAAGGTGGACCTATGGGATAGCTACCAGATGATCTATTGGGAGGGAAGAGTTGAACGAAAAGGGAATGAATATATTGTAGGAAGCGTTGGCTAGGTATGGCAACACATGAAATCATGTGCTAAGGTTTGTAAGCTACATGCACGAGGCTAAGTTTAAGAACCAGTGAATGTGGAATTCAAATTTGAAAATTTTATTGATGACTACTAATAGTTGTTTGTCTAACTATGAGTTATGTCAGGAGGACATGTGGTAAGGGATGCCTAGGTTATGGAATCTGATGCAAAATCATGAGGGACAGTGTTCTTCTACTTACCAGATCCAAGAAAGATGAGCAGAAATCTCATGATTATGAGGACGTGTTGAAGGAAGCCACACACAATGTCTTGCAGAATCCAAATGCTAGGAGAACAATTCGATGCTTGGGAAATAAGGTTTTAGTGAAATGACAAATTGTGCTAGTGGGGCATGTGCTAAACACTGAAGCTAGAAGACTTGCAAAAGAAATATATGGTGTTTTCGTAGGATGTAAATCTTGAGTTCCCTGTGATGGAAATATGTTGTGACCTAAATTCCCTACAAGGGAAGGTAGATAGTGAGAAATTGCTTGCGAACTAAATCCTTTTCCGTGGAAACTGCGTAAAGGAAAAATGCAAACCTATAAGTGCCTTGTTAGCCTTGTTAAGGAATTTTGTAGAAGTTATGGTTCAAAATTTATTTTAGTGAACGGATGCTTGAATTTTAATTCTAATACTACATGGCTCACATTAGAAATTAGTGCACACCTTCCGAGTATTGTTTTGTGTTATGGTTATCGACATTGATTACACCCCAAGGGAATTGACACATTCCTGGTGTTTCAATATCGAGAAGTGAAGCTATGTTTAGAGTTCTATATTAGTTCATTTTGACAAATATATGACACTAATTAGCTTGGATACTCATCTTATGTTTGTCAAGTATTAAATGTACAAGTTGGTGTTACATACTGAAGAAGAGAAGTGAAGGAAGGGGTATAATATTTGTGTGTGTGAGTGGTTGTTTTATTTCTTGATAAATCTAGTCAGTATGTTGGTTGGGTATTGTTTAATTGGAATGTGATGATATTTGGAAAGGCATAAAATATATATTGGTTCAACAGTGAGGACCTCCTACACCTACCCAGGACAACACTGAAGGAAGAGGCACTCGAGGGACTGTGCAGTAGAGAAGGGGGCCTTACTTAATCTATGAGTGGAGGTGAGGTGGGTGCCGAGACTAAATGGAACCCATTGAGATGCATATAACTCTGCAGTAGAGCTCCTTGATATTGTAGTGGTTATGGTGTAGTTTCCTTCTATTGGACTTTTGACCCAAACGGAAGGCATGTATAATGAATGGATAGGGTAAACCAGGTATGGGACTGCTTTTGCACCATAAATGCCTAGTAAATATAGCCAGTGCATTGGTTAGGAATTAAATGTTGTGGTGCATCCTATGTGCTATCCAAACATTCGTTATTATATCCATGAGTGACCGAAGGCTTGTAAAGTGAAGTAGGATTCCTATGGAACAATATAAAGACACTCATACAGATAAGTATTTTGTTATCATGTACTTTCTATTTTAATTGGTATATATGCCAATACTAAAGAGGATAAGTCTTATAACAACCAAGCTGATACATTGTTATTTCTTTATTGAATCCTAGGTAATGTTGGAAGCAACAACCTTGAAGGCATCCTAAGGATGCATTTGGACATTGGACTGCCTTGGAAAGCTCAGCATGAGTAGAAATGGAAAATGGTGCTAGTTGACTCAGGATGACCTTAGCAATTAAGTTGTTGTAGGCAGACCGTGGGAGGTGCCCTGGTTTTGAATACTTGGACAGACCTTAGACAATAAATGTCTTCACCAAATTAAGGAAGGGGTGAGTCAAGAATTCACACTTGAAGTAAAAGAAGCCAAGGAGCCTATAGGACCACGGTTGTGGGGCTCCGGATGGGAACAAAAATAAGAGGGGGAAACCTCTTACTCTTCTCTTTCCATTTTTACTATTGCATTCTAAAAATAGAAAGTGGTTGAATGCATGGTACAATTGAAATTTTATTGTGTTTATTTTGCTTGAAATAAACCGTGAATGTTGAATAAGTTAAATTCTTCTGAAAGGATGAAGATGAATGGGTTCATATGTATGTTGGGAAATCATGAAATGTGTGAAAGTATTTTGGATAAAGCATGAACCTTCCAATTCAATTGAGCATGTAATTGACGGTTTTTAATGCTTGTGTTATGCTTGGCCTAAAAATATTCATAATGATAAATTTCATAGGTGACCATTGAGCAAATTGGTTGCTGTTGTTATAAGGAAAGTGTTGTCGGCAAGAAAAGTGTGGGAAACTGTACACAATGACCATGGAAGCATACCAAAATTTATTTGATATGGCTGAAAATTTGCTTCAAACCATTGCCAAGACCCAGGAAAATCTTGGGGAGATGTTGCACCTAAAATATACACTGATGCCTGACACCCTTCAAAGCACTTAGCCTTAGATTCTTTTGGGTGTTTTTATCCCACTCTTAACTAGTTTGGCGCTCTTTCCCTCCTATGACAGAGCACTGGCTCCCATTTTTCATTGACATTAGGCGTCACCAGCACATTTACCATCTATGCAAAAAGCGCCAGCAGGCTTAAAAGGGAAAAAAGGAAGTTTCGAGAAGCTTCCAAGCGAAATATGTCACGGAGGAAGTCCCTATCAGTTAGGGAGAGATGGAATTTGACCTCCTCACCCATAGAGATCATCCCCTATCCTCTTCCCAAAATATCTCATCTCATATGAGCCTCCTTTGGCCTATAAAAGAAGGCCTCATGAGCCATGTGAGGAGAGACCAAAGAGAGAACCCTTATGTCATTGAATTGAAGTCTGGTATTGAGGCAAAGTTGAGTGAGGGTTGTGAGAAAAGAGATTTGTGTGAGTGAGGAGCTAGTGTGTGTGTCCAAGACCTTGTGGAGACAAATATATTGACATCAAGGCTTTGGTTGTAGATTTCTCTTTCCATTTGATTAATACAAAATTTTTTCCCTTGACCATATTTGATTTGTGTTAATATCAATCATTTATTAGATTCCTTCATCACTAATATGGATTATTGATATATCTTGTTACTCTTTTCTTTTTATCTTTTTTCTAATGCTTCTTTGTAGGTACTATAGATCGCATGAAGAATAGTGAAATGAAGACCAGGACATTTGTATCTGAGGGGGAGTATATACTGCTATGGTGTTTTGTTCTAGACTTGTACCATACAGGAAAAAGGAACAAGCGGTGTCCACATCAGTTGAAGAATTCCTACAAACAAAATTGGCAACCATACTAGGGAGAGCTTGATCCAGTCAGATCTGGGATAGATCCAATCAGATCTGGAGCATATCCACTTAGATCTGAGATCTTTGGTAACACTCTTACTTGTAAATTTGTCATTCTCTTTGCTTAGCTCACTTGAGTTATTAAGGTGAGAGATCCACCTTATTATTATGTCAATTTCCTCTGTTGAAGTCTACATTAATTCTGTATTAGTCCAACTCACTCCACTTTTTGTTTATTTTGCAGGTGATTGGAATTTTTTCACTTGTGTATCCATCGGCACAAATGGGTAGATCTGACAGAGCGCCACCCTCCTCTGGCACTGATTGCATATTGACACTAAGCATCGTCGGCACCTTCATCCATATGACACAGAGCGTCGCTGACGCCTTTACTCAGTAGACATGGTGTGCCAACCACCTGCTGGCACTCTGGTGCAATCCTCCACAATGCGCTGAGGTAGGTCAATTCACTTTTTTAGAGCATGTGTTTTGAAATTTGTTTATTTCTCTTAGCTTGTTATTCAATGTTTTTAGTTTCTTTTTGATGAATCTGGTAGTATGATAGCCTGATCTAACCTTTTGAGTTGAGATCTATAAATCTTCATTCATAAGGAATTTGTAGTTGAGGAAATTGTTTATGAATCATAGTTTTGGATTCATGGTTTGATTAGTTCATTCTCTGAATGTGATCATAGACTTGTGAGAAAAGAAGATCTGTAGCTTCTTTGCAATTAATATGTTTCAATTGTTTAGTGTTCTTTCTTTTTCAAATCATGTTAAAAAGAAAAAATATGTTAGTTAACTTGTTTTGCTTCCATTACTATTGGTTTGCATGAGTACTTAGGAAATAAATCTTTTTCAGTTTGATTTAGGAAAGCATAGATTTTTTGGGAATTAGAAGCTTCCCTTCCTTTCTCCTTTCAGAGATCTTTTAGTCTTAATGGTGAAAAGCTTGTGTGTTTGAGAAATTGTTGAAGATATTGAAGTTTTAATTCATGAAGGTAGCATGGAATCTCTATTTTTGAAAGAAAAAAAAGTTTCTCCCCTACTATAGTTATCCTTCATCGAAGAAAAAGTTGTATTGTATATAGGTCTTAACTTTGCATCTGTACAATAATTCCATGAACATTCACTAACCATCAAGATAAAATCAACTGTAGTTTAGGTTAAACAAAATTAGTAATTTGAGTGATAGGGTAAAGACGTGTTCCGACGTCTTAAAACATAGGAGATGTTGTTATTTTTTTACACTGCATATCAAGGACCGTGTGGTTCTTCCACGCACCATCGGTATATCAAACGACCTTTCACGTACCCTTTAGGTATAGAAAAAGGTACTTCACGTACTCAGTTGTATACCAGAATGCCCCTTTAGGACGATTGTGCATTAAACAACACTAATACGGATCTGAGCTCCCACGTACCTTGTGTATATTGGGATACCCCTCTAGGATACCCTAACCAACTGAGAAAATCCTTTTGGTCATCTTGTTGGAGCAATACACCATGAACATCACTTGGGGAGCTACTACGCATGTGTCGTCCAAGTAGTCAAGTATTCAGGCAACGGTATGGTCCCAATCCTACTTGTCGCGTTTTACTCTTGGACCCTACGGTATATTGCAAGTTGTGACAACTTGACAATCCTAGTGAGGAACCAGCTATCATAAGCCCAACAGGATATCATTTAAGTTTTCTTGTGGCCTTAGCTTGCGTAGGTTTGTTTGTGTGAATTTTCTTCTTTGTATAGATTTCTTCTTTGTGTCCCACCTGGTTCATCGAATTGGGTATTCGGTCACCCATTAGATGATACCATGGCAACAGAGTTTGGTCCAAATGCTCCTTTTTCAGAGACTTCTCTGGGGCAATCCATTTCTGAATATAGGACTACTAGACCTTCCTATGTTACCCCCATCCGAGAGGCCCCATTGAATCTAGAATTCTTTGGATCCCTCTGTCAATCTATCGAACATTTACATCAACTAGGAAACAATATAAAGAGGAGAAGTCTTTCTCCCCTCCCCCATCGTTCAGGAACAAACCCACGTAGATATCATGACCTTTCATCATCTCAAGTAGCTCCTATTTTAGGGAGACCGGCCCAAAATATGGTTATTTAAGATCCCTGAGGTCAACCGTCCACCCCCGCTCTGCCTACTCAAAACTCCCCATCGGTTTCCACTCCCCCGGTAGTTTCCACACCTGGGGGACATCCCCCAGTCCAATTTGTTTTACCTACCTGGAGAACTGTTTCTAGTATGGGGCAGGACCTACCAACGGAACCACCAGCAGTAAACACTCCTCCTCCTAATACCAACACATTTGTACCCCTTCTGGTTAGGGATGACCTTCATGGGTTCAACCCACTGTTAGTCAAATTTATTTGGGTTATACTTACCCTAGAAATCAACCACCTATGGTTCATCAAGCTTATCAATCGGCACTGTCGGGGGTTGTTTATCCTAGAATGCCTTACCCCAGGAATGATTAATTAATGAACAGGAGTCAACAGGGGCACCTCCACCAACTTCTGATGTTCAATTCAACTTCAGTTAACCTCATCGGGGTTCATTGGAGTCATTGAAGTGCTAGCACTTGATGGTTGGCTTTCTATGACATGTTTCTGATCTCTTCCAGTTGAGACTCGGTCATTTATTGCACTCCGACTTCAGTTAGGGCTCAGTTGAGTCAATTAGGGTTTTGATCAGTGGTTAACTGGAGTGTTGACTATGGCTTACATTCAGATAAGCTAGACTCACTCATTCAATTCAAATGACCTCCTTGAGGATTTGAATTGCTCATTCATTCATGCTTGTAGCATGACATTGTATTGTATTATCATTCTTTCATCTGATTATACAGAGCGGCTACTCATTCTGTAGACTGATTACACCATTTCATGAGTTATTTGTTGATTAATCTTTGATGAGACTGATGTTTAGTCCCTAGATCAATGTGCAAGATTAATAGGCATACTGCTGGGTGTTCATATGTTTCTCTACTAATAAATTTAATATCTTTAAGGGAAACCATTATAAGGAGTTTCTTGCCATATCAAATGTTCTTACTGTGATTGAATCACTCCTAGCCTTGAAAGATTTCTTATGAACTTAGCTAATCAATCAGTTGAACTCACGGTTATTATTCTTGGACTTTATTTTGATAATGATGTCATTAGCTAGGCAAGTTAATCTGTTGGGAAACTTTTCTCTCAAAATATTTATGAATCAATGACATTAGCCATCTTTAGGCCTTCCATGTTATTATAGGGGTATTATCTGGATTTGTTTCTCATCCATTAGAAAACATTTTAAAACTAAACTAAACTTTGATTGAAGAATAGGAGGTCTCATCATGAGCCGACCTAATCATGATCATTATCCCTATCAGGGATAACATCTTTTCTGATCACCGGGGTGATGGCTCTTGGTAATAAGATCAAGGGACAAGAGGTCTCATCACAAGCCGTCTTGTTTATCTTTGGTAGTTTTTGTGAATGATGCTATCAATAGCTGGTTACCAGGCCAGGATAGTAGTCTTGAATTAAAGATATAATTAATATATATATTTTTTTAAAGGAAAAGAAAAAGAAGAGAAAAACAAATTTGATCTTTCAGTTATTTATATTTAATCGATGGGGAACTTATCTAGATATCTTCTTAAGGTATGGAGGTCATATCTTTATGCTGGTGTTATTCAATTATCATTAAGCTGTTGAGAAAGCATTCTTGATCAGGTTTATTTGCTATGCATATATTTCAAACTCATTCATTTTTATGAAGTCTCTGAATAATAGTTGGGATAATTCATTTGATTGTGACAGCACTTTAAGTTCAAACTTTTTTATAAAGGCTAGTGATGTGAGAATGTCATGTGGTGTGAAATTTGATATTTTGAGAAAACTTTGATTTCCTTTTCTTATATATATAACCTTCAAGTAAATATGCAGAGATAACTGCTTCGCCCAACATGTCTCCATTTGTTGGCACCCCAACAACTCCCCTTGATTTTTTTTTGCAAATAATGGGCCCCCCATTATAATTTTTGTAAATATTTAGTCTTTCGTTTCTTTTAGTTTTTCATACTTGGTTTTGACAAGGTGATTCCATGGTTTTCCTTACCGCACTGGTCTTGTGGCTTCTTAGTGGCTTAAATGATAATTGCATACTTTTATTTTTGGACTTATCCAAGTTGATTGAATTGTGCAAATTGCTTAATTTGAGTTTTATATGCATTCACATCTCTTATGATTTTCTAATTAAAATATTTTTAAATGAAGATCTTATGTATTTTATCCTTTGGATAATAAGTATTCATATCTTCCATATATGGATTCTCTAAAGCATCGCTTCATTTATAAACTTATTGATAAAGGATTAAATTTACATATTGATTACATATATTTAAGTTTATACATTCATACCATTAGACAAAGGTAAACATACTTTATGAAAAATATTTCTCCTTTATCATTTTTTTTAAACTTATATGTATTAAATCTCATACAAAATTCATTCAATTACTCACCATAATATGCTTTTGAATAAAGTCATCTTTAAAATTGAATTCGTTTGAAATTACCTCTTGAATCCTGTGCACTTATGCTTATATCTTTTTATTATCATTTCATTTTGACTTTATTTAAAAAGGGATGTTGAGGATTTTTCACGTTTTCATAAGTTTTATAAAGAGTGTTACATGGATGATTAATATTTTCCAAAAACAAAATGACACATCCTTTCATTAAATGGTACGAGATTGAAGTTAGCAAATGTCAAATTGAGATATCGATCTTGTGTGAGACACATAGAGATTGACAATTGCATGCATGTTTATTTGGGAAATGTTGTTTTCTAATATTTTAAAGAACAATTATCATTTGATAAGTTCACCGAAATATAAATAACCCGAATTTCCTCACTATGAACCTGACACCAACTATTTATTCAATCACCAGATCAATGAAAGTGGGGAATTAGCGAAACAACTATTAGGCCACCAGTCCACTTGTCTACCAAATTGGATGATTTATCACTAGATTGAACAAGAAATGCGCCAAAATCATTTATTATTTTGCAGTTTGAAAGAATATGGTAGAGGTTTATCATGAGCTTACGTATAGAAGGAAATATCACAACTAACTACATGTCAATTAATCATAAGAACATCACATATTGTGAGGAATTTGCCAAAATAAATGCCACATGTCAACCATAAGCTCAGAGATCGGGCATACATCTATTTTTCTGTGAATAGTGAAGATATGTTGTTATGATTCTGGGCGAAAGAATTGCAAGATCACAAAGAATTTGCACTGCTGTCAAAGAAAATATGAATCTGCTAGAAGGGTTTGCTGCCACCACTACATGAATTCATTAAGAACATATCATTTCCATAAAGTACTAAAACAACTTGTTGTTCATTAAATTATTGCACAACAAACGCATAGTATCTCTCCATTTTCAAAGTTGTTGATCTGTCCGTCAAATTTTCCAAATAACTGTGATTTGGGAGAAGATGATTGAGGATACAATATGAAGGTTTGATAATAAAGATAAAAGAATTAATCTTCAATCAAATTTCAATCTCCCACAACTAAACATGCCATATTATTACTGAAATTTCCACCTGTCAAATCGCATTTGCCACTTGGTCGCTCAGCCTAAAATAGTTTCGCACCAGAACACAAGTTTTAAGGAATTGCCAATTAGTATCAATAATCTCAGTAAAAGAGAATTAATGCGTAAAGAAGAGCAAAAATGCATGAATTGGATAAATCACACCAGGAATACGAAATCATGTGATGGGACAACAAAGTTAAAGGGAGATAATTTCTGTCTTTATCCCCTGTTCTTTTACCTCTTGCACTAATTTTATATTGATAATAATTTTGATTCATTCACTTCATTTTATTTTTACTTATGTGCAGAGATAATGGGTAAAGATCAGAGCAAGTTAGATGGTGAAGATAATGCTATGTGATCTTCTAGAGGATGCGATTTAAGTCTAAGATGCCACCTTTCAAATAAATGGAATAAAGGATGCAATAGAAAAGGGAGAAATCGGTTATTCCAATAGAAAGGAGAGACATCGCATAGCCTTTTAAACAATTGAGCATCGACTGCAAAAGGGAATGGGGGGAAAGCGCTCGGTAGAATAAAAAGAATTTCTTCTCTACATTCTGTATTTTTCTTTGTAATCTTTTATGGAACAGAGAAAGAATTATGCGTGGCCCTCTTAGTTTTCTTATGGTCATTGATCATACTTTGTGAATTATTTATGAAGCTGCAATTAAAGGCCAGAGATTGCTCAGCAATTATTTTCATGCAGTCAATTGTAATCAGCTGTGTTTTGTAAGATTTTCATATACTTTGCACAATTAATTACAATTTCAATTTGGTTATCTTGACTCATGTCTTTCTTTTGTTTAAGATTTTCAGGTTTGATTGTTTGAAATGATCATGTTTTCCGATTACATAAACAATTTGATTAAAGATCAATGATAATTGTTTTATTTGTTTATGTTTGATTAAATTGGTGCTTTTATTCAAACGGTTATTTACTTAACTTTTTTTAGGTAAGTCAATCATGAAACTTTCTTTTATGCAGTAAGAATCATAATATTAATCATGCTCCAGTGCAGGGGAAAGCTCTCGATGGGGCTGATGAAAAGTTATCTTTATGTGCTCTATTTTTCTCTTTGTTCCATGTGTTTGTGAGAGTAGGGAGAGAGAGATTCTGCCAGAAGTGTTTTCTGGACATGTAAGGAGATCTGTAATTTTCATTCAGAGAGTTTTATAACCAGGGATTGCTATCAATATTGTTCCAAGACTTATTCAAACTGTTTCAATAAGATTGCATTTTATTGTTCTTCCTCACTCATTTGAATAAAATTCAAATACAGTTTCTTATTTTCATTTTGGCACTCAAAACTTTTATGTTTATCTGTGTAGAGTGTCTAATTTTATTGTATTTGATTGTCTAGAACAATCTCAAGTCTGATGTAATGAGCAATTTGAAATAGATCAGTAGTTACTTTGTTAATTACTTGGTTTTTGAAAGGTTGATGTGCTTAAAGAATTACATTATATTTTAATATAATGTAATCAAATCATACTTCTCATACCTCAAACTTATATAAATTAATCACACTCCTGTGCAGGATAGTTTAGAAAATAGATTAGGTATAGTTAATTTTCAAGTTATATTTTAAGTTTTATTTCATAGTGAAAAGGTTGGCAGCTGCTAAATCTGTGTGTTTTAGCAGCTATTAAATCTATGCGTTTCCACCTATTGAAATTTGCATCTTTGTTATAAAAAAAATTTTTGTCAAATAGTTTATTATTTATGAATCATTAAAATCTCATTGAGAGACTCTCCTTAAGAGCGCAAATTATAGTTGGATATAAATAGTAATTTTAATTTAGTGATAGTTAAATAGATATTTCATTTTATATATTAGCATAGTTTGTAGGTAAGTAGTTTGTTTTAATTTAGTTGTTTTTATTAAAATTTAGTTTAGTCTTTAGTTTGTTAGTTAATTTAGGAAACATTTTTCTAAGTTTAAATGGTAGGACTCTCCTTAAGAGAGTAAAACTTAGATGGTAGCAGGACCACAACCTGCAAGGATCAACTAATCCAAAAACACCGGAAGCTATAGTAAGCGACTTATGTGGGTTGATTCTCCTTAGTTGGCCAGGTAAAAAAATTCGGCCAACACTCCCATCAATAGAGGGGTTAATGGAGTATTTACTTATATTTCCATCTATAGTATAAATAAGAGTATTTAATAGCATTAATATTTTCATAGTTCATCACTAATATATATTTGGTTTCTGGATTTGACTATGTGTAAATTTCAAATTCCAACGTTTCGGGTTCACACACCTGTTAGGATATTTAGACACTTAGGAGTTAGTTAAGATCAACTTGTGTAATATATCCGTTAGGTAAAAGTGTGTTTCTTTAGTATGCATTAGTATGCATTTGTAAATATTCTAATCCAACTGTCATGATATGTTCTAGACATAGAGTGATCCGACGGTTCAACTTCTCTTAGATCATACCTACCATTGATCCGTGGCTTAACACCCGATTGGTCTAT
The DNA here is from genome assembly GCA_001517045.1 of Pseudotsuga menziesii. Lineage (NCBI taxonomy): Eukaryota > Viridiplantae > Streptophyta > Pinopsida > Pinales > Pinaceae > Pseudotsuga > Pseudotsuga menziesii. Next base: position 132,296 of record LPNX010851083.1, read on the forward strand.
GATCTCTATTTAAAGAGCATAGAGGGTCCTTGGCTAGTCGATCGATTATGAGAATCTCATGTAAATTTCTTTCTTTTGTATAATAAATTGCTCCAAGTAGCTATTTGGCTGGGGTTATGGACTGTTTCCCTCTCAAGGGTTTTAACCACGTGACAAACATCGGTGTGTTGATCTGTGATTTGTTTGTGTGAAGCGGTATCTGAAGGTGTTCGGTCTTTTGGGAGTACCCTGTGTACCCGAACATGGTATCAGAGCAGAGGTTTGAGGTTCAATTCCCCCGAGCTACGCCGGAGGCGGGGTGTTGGAGTATCGGGTACCTCCACATGGTATAACCGTCGCACCTCTAGGAATATAAAACAAGTGGTTTAACAACCACTCCTGGTGATAGGGCCTTGTGCTGGGTTTCAAATGTTCACCAACATCTGCAGGTTTTGGTGTAACGGCAAACCTTACATGGTATCCTGCGAGCCTGATTCAGTGATTGTGCCTTCTTCCAGCTTCCTTGACAGGTTTCCAACTCCAGTTTCTGATGACGACAGTGAGGATGAAAATCCACCTCCACCTACTCATGTTCCTCCAATTGCACCAGCACCAATACTTCCTCAATGGGTCCGTTCAATATGTGAAGCAGCTGGTGATCTTGTTGGTGATCCTAGAGATCAACGTCGAACACGTTCTCAGTTTCAGTGATCCTCTTCTCTTTTGGCTCAAGTTTCTGAGAATCATGATCCAGAAACTTTTGCAGAAGCTTCAGGAAATCCAGATTGGGATGCAGCTATGGATGAAGAATATCGTTCCTTAATGGCAAACAATACTTGGGATCTTGTTCCTCTTCCAAAAGGAAGAAAACTTGTCAGATGTAAATGGGTCTACAGAACTAAGTATGCATCAAATGGAAGTGTTGAAAGACTTAAGGCAAGGTTAGTTGAGAAAGGTTTTTCCCAAGTTGAAGGGATTTACTACAATGAAACCTTTGCCCCTATAGCAAAAATGAACTCCATCCGCCTTGTTCTTTCTCTTACAGCCTTACATAACTGGGAATTCCATCAAATGGATGTCAAGTCTGCCTTCTTACATGGTGATTTACATGAGGAAATTTACATGGAACAACCTCTTGGATATGTTCATAATAACTCTAGCCTTGTTTGTCTCCTTAAGAAATCCTTATATGGCCTTAAGTAAGCTCCTAGAGCTTGGTATGCCAAAATGGATAGCTTTCTCCTTGACACTGGTTTTTCTAGATGCCATTCTGACCCCAATGTCTATACCAAGAAAGTAGGAAACCATCTCATCATACTTGTTCTTTATGTTGATGATCTTATCCTTACTGGTAGTGACCCTAACCTTATAACCCATGTGAAATCCAGTCTTAAGAAAAATTTTGAAATGTCAGAATTAGGACATTTGCATTATTTTCTTGGTCTCCAAGTCTTGCAAAACAAAGAAGGAATCTTTCTTCCCAGTCTAAGTATGCTTGTGACCTTCTTCGTCTCTTCCACATGGAAGATTGTAAACCAGCCCCTTCTCCCTTCCAGTCTGGAGTCAAACTTTCTGCCACTTGTACTTCCCCTGAAGTAGATGCCACCTTGTATCGTCAGCTTGTTGGTAGTCTTTTATATTGAAGTTCTCTATTGCCCTACAGATGATCAAGTTGCAGACATCTTCACTAAGTCTCTTACAGAAGCGAAGTTTTCTAAACTTCGGTCTATGGTAGGAGTTCAGGAATGTGTCCTTAAGGTGGGATAGGCTCTAATGCCTCCTTCCTTCTCCTAATAGTGTCACTTTTGTAAATCCTTCAATCCTATCCCAATTTGTTCTTAAGGGCGGATGTTAGGATATTTAGACACTTAGGAGTTAGTTAAGACCAACTTGTGTAATATATCCGTTAGGTAAAAGTGTGTTTCTTTAGTATGCATTAGTATGCATTTGTAAATATTCTAATCCGATGGTCACGATATGTTCTAGACATAAAGTGATCCGACTGTTCAACTTCTCTTAGATCATACCTACCATTGATGTGTGGCTTAACACCCGATTGGTCTATGATCTCTATTTAAAGAGCATAGAGGGTCCTTGGCTAGTCGATCGATTATGAGAAGCTCATGTAACTTTCTTTCTTTTGCATAATAAATTGCTCCAAGTATATATTTGGCTAGGGCCATGGATTTTTTCCCTCTCGAAGGTTTTAACCACGTGACAAATGTCAGTGTGTTGATCTGTGATCTCTTTGTGTGAAGCGGTATCTGAAGGTGTTTGGTCTTTTGGGAGTACCCTATGTACCCGAACAACACCACCTATATTTAGGGATCATGAGAGCTCAGTAAAATGATCCCTGAAGATGGGTGGAGTGTCCACTTGAAATGTCAGACTCGTAAATTTGCACACAGTCAAGTCGAGAAATCAAATATATCTTAAGAGTACTTAAGTTGATAGTTGAATTTTCATAAACTTCATTTTTATGTTATTATTTCTCTGAGATCTTTTGAAATTTGAATTGTAGAGGAGAGCCATTTTGTCTTGATATTCTAAATGGAGTTTGAATAAAAGAGAAGTTATTTTGCTTCATACTTAGTCTTTTGTGTTAACAAGGGTTCTAAGAGTATCCTTGAATAGGTTCCACTTAAGGAAATGAACGATAACCACTATATTTATATTTCATTTGCATTTGAGTTATGTTTATTTGTGATTTTATACTTTTGTAGTAAAATTACAGACTCCGACAATAGCATTCCAACTAACTAGTTTATGTGTTTTTTAGCATTTATTAGCATTGATTTTACTAGTAAACAACTTGTGTAATGTTTTATTACATATACTTCATTGCCATGTTTTATTCATGATTTTCATCACTTTACAATACGTCCTTTGAATCTATGTTTCATTAAGGTTGTAAGAATTGATTTTCTTTGAAGTATCCTAAGGATTCTAGATTGATTTGATTCATTGGAGTCACTTCACTAGCTCTTTAACCCGACTCTAAGATACCCATCTACTTTGAAAATTGTAAGAGGAGATAGGGGTGAAGGTCTTAAAACCAATATGAGTGGTTAAAAAGAGTGCATTGTTGAAGTTGAGCATTTCTATTTAGAATACTAGTTTTAGGTTAGGCCTTTGAAGTTGCATACATATTGCAAACACCTCATAAGTTTACACAGGCCTAAAGTTGATCATTAAAGTAAATCCAAGGATCTAGTATTTATTGTTGCAATTCATTGTCCCAACACATAGATCAAGATCCAACATTCAAGCAATAGAGCACTGAGCTCTTACAACAACATTGATGGAAAAAACACTTTGGGAATAGCAATGTGAATGAGGATTTTTTTATAGCACTTGCAAGAAAGTTTTAATAGCAAGGGTAGTAATATAGAAAAGAGGATAATGGAAACTTTTAAGACTTAGGTAAAAGTTGAAATGCCACTACATGTTTTTATTGAGGCAAGTTACACCACATAAGCAAAGTTTGCATAAAGCAGTTGTGGGATAAAAACACAACTCAAAGCATTGTTTCAATGATCAATTCAAATAAACAAAAACATGATGTTAAACACAATGAAGAAGAATTCTGAATTCATGGACAAAAAGAAGGATTCAAAGAATAGTAAGGATGATTTTTATGTTGATTGAGAAGCATTTAAACATTTTACTAACAATGTTGATTGATATGTTAATTTTGAAGAAGATAAATCTCAATTTGATTCTATTGTGCTGATTAGTAGAGAAGAAGACAAGGATACAAAAACTAGCAGGGCCAAATTCTTAAATAGTTATTGCTATAACACTAAAGTTATAGAGAAAAAAAACTAGTTTGTTTGATCTTTAGTTAACTTTGATTATCAGCTAAAGTTTAGAGCAAACCATTAATTTATTTTTGGTATAAACATCTCACCTAATATTCACTTTGATGTATAAAATGGAATTGATGATAAATGAAATTAAAGTACATGATAATACTAAGGTGTGATTTAAACATCTAATTATAATAAAATTAATCTACCCCTTTGATTAATTGAAATTTTAAAACTAGATACATTGATCTTGAAAAGATGCAAGTGCATTAAAAAGGTCAATATGTATGACGACATTTTGCATCACAATACGTGCCATCCATGTTGTATCACAATATGTGCCAGTAGACAGAAACACCATCAACCTTGATCAATGTATGAAGCTTGTGGGCACATTCCTATAGCCCATCATAATAACACCATCAACTTTGATCAATGTACGCCTTTATCCCATCATATCATATTTTAAAGAGGAAGAACCAAAATGATGACATTTGAAAGTTCCATAATGAGTTTAATATTTCAAAATGCTACTTACCCCAATCCCCATTGAAACAACGAAAATTATCATTGATTTATTTAAAGCATATATTGTTTGAGTATTTGTCACTCTCAAAACAATCTAATTACAAAGAACATAATGGATCCTCATCAGGTATGGATTCTTATCATACAATTTAGCATAAAATTTTAGCAAATCCATTAAAGTAGAATGATAACGATATCAAAACTTATCATACAATTTAGCATAAACTTTTAGCAAAGCCAATAGGAGAACAATATCAAAACAAAGAGAAAAATGATGATTACACTCTTATCGTGGGCCAAATACATGAGTGAATCACATCTTCATCATTCCTTGCATGCCTATTATAATCAGATACAAATCAAAATCACCGGCGTTAGAATTGGGCAATCTGCACAATTAATTTTTTCAAACAAATTGAATGAAAGTTTAAGAATTGGCCAATAAAACACAGTTTAATGCCATGTTCACCAGTATATATATATATAATGAGCCAAAACTCTAAATTCAAAAGTTAAGTTGCAATTTATCGGCACAGTTTAAATGAAAAAGATAAAAACTCTACCAAAACTTTAAATTCAAAATGTAAGTTGCAATTTATCAGCACAGTTTAAATGAAAAAGATAAAAATTCTACCTATGCCTATCAGCACAATTTATCAGTGTGGAATCGCACAGTTTATACTGATCAGACATGAAAAAGATACAAATTTTAATTCACAACTCTTGCACAAGGTTTCCAACCATTTTTTGGTTTCATGGGATACCTATTTTACATCTTATGAAACTAAAGTTACATTCCAGGTTAAGTCCTGAATTTTCATATATTTGCTAGAATAAATCGTAATAATATTGCAACTATTATATTCTCATTACTCCTACATAATTTTCATGGAGTAAGACAGAATTAGAATTGTTCTATTCTTCTCATTTTGGCTGTAAAAATAAACATGGAATCCACTCAGTTAGCTTTATCACCAATGAATGAAAGAAATTATGAAAAGAATCAAGTAATAAATTACCAAACCCAGGTGATAAACTCAAATAACTAACCCAATTGCCAATCGGGTAATCAAATCAATTCCACATTCACCTGATCGATTATGAATATATGTAATCTTTATAAAAAAAAATAGTTAAAATTGAAAACAAATACATTTCCAAGGCTTAATACAAAGATCCAAAAAGAGTCTCTCAATCCAAAAAGACATTAAACAGATTCAAATCTCTACAGTTGCAACAAACATAGCAAATCCCTCAAATTTTCAAGGCACGTAGAGTTCATTCAACTCTTCTATTGAAATAGAAAATCCCATTATTTTCTTTAATCAACGGAGGCAGGGACCCTCTAATCGTATATCGAATGCCACTGCCACAAACACGAAAGCAACCACTGATAATATCTTCATAGATACATACGCCACCCCGTTTTAGGTGCTCTTTATGGTTGTGGTGGTAGAAGCTGCTCACCATAAAATTCTCATTTTCACTAAATTCTGAACTCTATTCTCTCTCAATAGAAGGAAATATCGATTAATGAGACCGACAAAATAAAGGAGGAGTCTTGACCTGTAGATGAAGGAGGAGTTGAAGTTATAGTAACTACCCGCAGTCACTGTTGCACAAATCACAAATACCATAAGGAATATCAAGGAATGAGAAGAAGAAATATGAAATGCAAGAAGAAAAAGGGTTGAGAAGAAATATGAAAAGAAACTCAAGAAATGGGGTGAGGGGAAACACTTATTGTTGTTGCATTGGTTGGCGCTATCATTATTGTCACACTTTGTAGGCAGCTTCAAGGCTTGGGTAACATTTATATATATGTGTGTGTGTGTGTATCTTTCTTTGAAATTGATGTTTCCTCTGGGACACTAACATTTATTAACATCCATTTGTATTTATTCAGACCTAATCATACAGATTTCTTGGATTTTGGATTTCGGAGGTCACAACCTGATGGATTTTTCCAACATGAATGCACCCACCATTGATGATGCATTTGCAGTCGCGTTACAAACATTTGAACAAATCGAACACCTCTATTGCATTTGCAGCCCTGTTCTAAACATTTGAAAAAATCAAACACCTCTACATTCAGGGGTTTCCAAAGTCCATTTAGTTCCAAGAAGATCCGTAGTCAGCATTGAAGTCCCCTTCATATTGTGCAAGGAATGCTAGAAGTTGTCCAAGACAATCCACTGATCAGTTTTTTGTGCCCACAAGTCTTAGAAAGTGAGATTGTATTTTGGTTCTATAGTCAATGCAACTCCTTAGTACTGGGATTCATAAAAAATCAATGTTTGAAATGAATACTGCCTGCCACAGTCAATGAACTCGCGTGGAAGACCGATCGAGACTTTGCACGCCAGGCGCTCGCGGGCCTGAATCGGATGATGATTAAGAGTTTAAAGGAAACTTAGTTGCTCTGTAATAAATCATGTACCCTATTGGTGCAATCAAAGAAATCCCCGATACCCATAGTATAGAATCTATCTATTATCTTATTTTTAATATACATATCTTAATCCAATCCAATCCAATTCAATTCAATTCAATATATATATATATATTAAACATTGAATTTCAATTCTGAAAATTATTATTCTGCATTTGATGATATATATTTCTGGAAAAAATTGCATGCCATTCCATTTGATGATATATATTTCTCTATAAAAATGCATGCCAATCCACTTTTCATTCAGAACACAACACATTTGACACATGTTATTCAGAACACAACACATTTGGCATGTCACTGCAGGAGAAGCTAGGTCATAGACATCTAAGCAAACACCATGTAGCATCTGAAGCAAAGTCATAGACATCGAAACGAACACCGTGCAGCATCCCAAGTTACCAGGATGAAGCAATCCCGCCGTTGGGTCTTGGGACACAAATATCAACACTAACGTCACATGTCTCGGCCAATAGAATGACAATTAATTACAATTTTGAAAAATTACACATAAATAAATAATACTCCAACTATAGTATAACTTTAGCAAAATTGAAAAATTAAAATAAACAAGATGGATTAATAACTTTGAGTAATTTATATATATCCCCTGTTAGGGACATAAAAAGATCAATTTAGTTTAAGTTATCGATATTATTGAAGTGAAGAAACATGGTAAAAGTGTGAAGAAATCCACTCAACCGATTTAGAGAATAACAAGATCCACGAGGTGGCAATGTTCCCGACATTGCTACCTGTTGTTGCAAGAGCATTTAGAGCTAATTTTGCTATTGGAAATAGCTTTGGCCAAACCTTTGGAATTAAAATTGTAAATGATTGGTTTTCCATATCCTCGTCTCCTCTCTTATGGGTTTTCAATTATAATAATATGCAGTGGGGATTGGATCTTATTGAATGTTTACATTGATGTTAACATTAGTTATAGAGAGGAGTTGGGACCCTTGTCAATGACCCAAAGTTTGAGTGACCTATACTCCTTTCTGAAGATTAATTTGATATCAATCTTGGCCTTTGAGATTGCCATTTTTCCATTTTTTCTCTTTTGAGTGACGTTATTCTTTGGGCAATCATCCTCCACATGGCATGCCTATTAACAAATTCTAACCATAAAAGTTGTCTTTTTGGAATCCAACACCTAATTCAAAATTGACATAGATAACAACATAGGTGATTATTCCTTTTTGGACTCGGTTTGCATTGGACTTAAATTTGTGGAATCAACATAAAAATAGGAAGATACCATCAAAATTAATTATAAAATACAATTAATTTGGCCACGTACCAATTTTGATGATAACAGAAGGGCATTGTCATTTGGTCTGCCCAATTATTTAAAAACTTTGTACAATGTCATATAACTTGTTTGTCATACATAACATGAGTAACTAATATACATTCACATATTCATAGAACCCTAATATAATTAAAAGATTATGGTATACTCGTATATTAATTGCTCAAGTACATATAACTTACATATTCAATCTAACTGTCTAGGTTGGCTCCACAAAAATGACAATGTACAAAAATGATAGTATACATTTTTTCTTTAATTTATTCAATAATGATATATAGTTTTTAAAATATCAACTATATTGTCGTAATTTAGATATAATAGAATTAAATAACATAATATTTGTAATAACAATAATAATATAAAGCAAATGACAACTTTTAACTTATTCAATTGTGTGATAAAGATTGTGTTATGAAGATTGTGTTATGATTAGATGATATTGGATTTGATTATATTTTCTACTATGAAGTGTGTGCCTAGGATATTATTATTTTCACCTAAGGATAGAAGGAGGTAGCTTGGATCGGAAGGTTGTTGGCCTATATAAGGGGAAAGTTAGATGATACGGGGATGGATTTTTAGGGGAGATTTACAAGGAATTATTTGGGGTTTTTTTGGCACAGAGGAGGAGGTTTGTTGAGAAAGGAAAGGATTCAACTAGACGAAAAGGTTGATGATTGCATTGTGAAAAGATTGCCACAATATTTTTTGGGGTTTGGGGCTCAGGGGCCAAAAAAACTCTAGGTTTTCTAGACAAGGGATTCAAATAGGTTGTTCCTAGTAGATTGGGAGGTTGTACTGGTTTGGAAGGTTATTTATTTTAATTATATCACACCAACATTAAACATGGACTAGGGCCTTTGGCTTATATTGGGGTTTTGATTCTGGATCTCCCTGTGGCTTATTCAATAGGAAACCTAGATTTGAATAATCAAACTTTTCTAAAATCATTGTTTTGTTTACACACCCTTCCTCGTTACGTTCAAACAAAACTATTTTCATTTTTCCCGTGCGTGGCTGTCGAGTGATTTTGGCATCGACACTCTTCTTTGGACCTTAATGAAAATCTAGACTATTTTCTTGCATCATATTTTAAATGTAGAAATCCATTGCTTCACTAAATTAAGTTATTATTGAATGTAGGAAAATTAAAAGGTAAATTTAATTGTTTTTAAGATATTTGATAAAAACATAGAAGAACATTTACATAAATGTTCTTGAGATGTTTGCAAAAACGTTAATAATTATTTGAAAAAAAAGACGTAGAATAGAATAGTGTTCCCATAAATGTTTCAAAAAACATAGAATGATTAAATAATATGTTATGATTAAATTCCGTAGTAACTAAATTTCCACGTTGTGTTTTTGTTCAAGTTTGATATATTTAATATATGGTTGATATGTTAATGGAATTATATATACAATATAATTTTTATTTTTTATGATTAGAAAATATATATATGAAAAAATTAAATTTATATGATTTTATTTACAATTAAGAAAATTTATTTTCAAAACTAAAAATTTTAAAAATTTATAAATAAACAAATATTTATCTTTATTAAAATATATTAAAATAATAATTTTATTATTAAATTATATTTTATTATTAATGCAAATAATAATTTTTTTTTTACTCACGACTGGTCCACAATATTAAAATATACTATAAATGAGATTACATATAACATAAAATTCTATCTCGTTAAGTAACATTATTCTATAACATTAATGAAATTGCATATTATTAACCTTTGAATAATTAACTAAGATTACTTCTGCAATACAAAGCACAGATTTCAACTAAACAGCAGCGAACTAAATGGTTTTTAACAGCGAACCGATAAATGGCTTGTAACAGCGAATCGATAAATGACTTTTTTGCAGAGTGAACAGTTCCATAAAAAGCTTGAAAAAATGAATGTTTCCATTTATAATTTAAATGAATTTTACACGAGTGTATAATGATGGCTTCCATTATCAAGCCGGCGATATAAACAGATTAAGTACATAGTTCTTTTAAGATCTAAACGAATTACATACAGTCCTTTCAATTTCTTTTATGGTTTCTACAACTATTCATTCATGAGAGTTAACACATTTCTTTAAATTTCAATTTCAGTTATGGCGCCTACAACTATTCATGAGCGTTAACACATTTCTTTAAATTTCAATTTCAGTTATGGCGCCTACAACTATTCATGAGCGTTAACACATTTCTTTAAATTTGAATATATATATTGTTACTTACACTAATAAATAAAAATTAATTCATTCTGAATTTAAATCTATATGATAAATCACTATCCTTTTACGTATACAAAAAAACCTGCCAACGCATGTGAATTTCCATATGTCACTGAAGCCATCGTACACCAAAGATAATTTTAAATTGTTTTACTTTTCGAGTGGGATAAAAGACAACTAAACAAAGCTGGACCAGAGCTCTGGAGCAGCTGCAAGAATTCCTACTATTTTGTACAAATCTATAGAAAGAAAGAAACCAAGACTTTTATAACACTGATCCACAAGATCTATGTAACAAAAAGTTCTTATAACCAAAAAAAAAAGACAATACAGAGATGATCCCTCAAAACTATTAATTCCAAACAAAGAAGATTGAAAGATGATACCTCAATTCTATATTATCGTAAGATTGAAAGATGATACTTCAATTCTATATTATCGTGGAGAAGTTGGACATAAAACTATTGAACGATATAACTGAAAACAACCATTTTAAGATGTCATGCATGGAAACCAATTTATGCAAAACTATTTATTGTCTAATCAAGAAATTAAACATAGAATTCTATAAAAGAAAAAATTAATGAGAATATCAAGTCCTCAGCGCTCATATTTTAGCTTTCATCGGTGGCATCAAAGTAAGTGCCTTCAATGTAATCTCGAGCATTAATTTAATATGTATTCCCAGAGTTAATTTAATTATTAATTTAAACATTAATGCACACAAGTTATCATCGAGTCCTCAGGTATCATAGCTTAGCTTTGATCGATAAAAGTAAGTGCCTTCAATGTAAGGTGATGAGAATATCATGTTCTCATCTTCTATCCAAATCCAATGCACGAACAGGACCCTAGACCTCCAATTCGTGCCTCAAATCCTGTTCACTCAATTCAGCAGGCATGGAACTTAAAAGCAGCGCTCAAGATGCATGAGACCTAATGGATAAACAGCCCTGGGACTCTAACCCGAGACATTTCTCCCACTACGAGCAGCAACACCAATGCTGCTCATGTTTTTGTTATCATTATAGCTGTAAGGCCTTATTAAGGGCAATAATGGAAAATAATGGCAGCTAACATCCCCTTTGAAAACCAAAGGGAACCTGCAACAATGGAAAGAAATGGCTGCTAACATCCCCTTGAAAACCAAGGGGAACCTGCTGCTGCCTGTTATCCCAGAGCGCCTATGAAATTGAGGCGGCAGGATAAGGAATGCCCATAATAGAAGCATTATACAAGAGCACAATCTCAGAGGAATCGAACACGTGCCTGTCCGTGGCGAAACATATGGTCGTGCATCTATGCTATGAGAATAATATATTGGTGGTCAAAGAGTTGGCGATGATTGGAACATAGCATAAGGGCTTGGTGTGAACTCTTGGGCAGATGGGTTTGAATGTCCAAAATTCTATATTCATCATAACAACAACAAATGTTTTTTAAATGAATTAATACAACAGCTATTAGAACGTTGGACCCTCGTGAACAAAAGTTTCAAAATCAATCCTAAAATCAGAGGCTACGCTTATGGAGTTCAAATCCCAACAATTATTTTCTTTTCAGCATTAAATTTCCTTTCCTTGCAGATATTCTCCACTGATTCAAAAATCAAAGCTGTCAAAGGCTTCAAAGCATAGACAGACAGACCACCACAACATTAAGCATAAATAGACAGACCACCCCCACAACATTTTGGCATTTTTGCCCATCATGATATAAGTGCCCAGTTGGAGTTATTCATGCACCTCTATTGGATTAAAAGACAAATTAAGTAAGCCAGACATGTATCTCCTCAGAACTAAAATATATTTTTGCTCATCACGATATAAGTGCCTAGTTGGAGTTATTCATGCACCTGGATTAAAAGGAAACTTAAGTAAGCCAGACATGTATCTCCTCAGAACTAAAATATACTGAATGCCATGTACGAATATCAGAAAGCAACACTATAGATACAAAGGTTGTGAAATCCCAAAGGTAAAATAAACCAGTCTGGGATATACCATCTATGGAATAGAAAATCTAGTAGACAACTCCACTATAAACCTGAAAATCATGTAGCAGCGCTGAGCGAAGTTTCTAATCCCCGACACTCCAGTGGTGCAAACAACCACCGCCGTGGGGCATTTTTTCCCATCACGATATAGAAAATCCGGCAGACAACCCCACTAAAAACCTGAAAATCATGTGGGAGGTTTCTAATCCCCAACACTCGGAGACAGCAGTCGTGGTAATCCCGTTACCGTTTCTATTAACATATGCATCGTCAGTGTTCTATATTGTAGAGAGGAAAGAAAAAATTAAGAAAACTAGCTTAGCTGGTGCTGCCATGGCCTTGTCTAGGTGGAGTGTTGCATGCACATACACAAGAAAGAAGGAAGATCTGTTGGGTTGAAAATGATTTTTGAAGCACCCTCGTTCCTAGAAATTTCCGAATTTTGAGCTGAATTGAGACTGCATTCCATGAAAAAACTTCAAAAATCATTTTTCTAGCTAAATCCATATACTTTGGTCTAGTTTGACAAAAGTTCTCTGGGCTGGTGGTCACGAGATCAAACCCCAGTAAATCACACCCCTAAAAAAAACAATTTGCATGGTGCAAATCAAAATCACTAGGACAAGAAAGGGAGAAATTAAATTGAAGTAGATAAGTACCTGGAGGCAAGGGATTTATGTTCAGTGGAATGGAGGTTCCATCCCATGAAGGAACCAGGGCGGCCCACGATTAGAATGAGTGCAAATAATATACAAAAGGGTAAGAGTAGTTTTGTCTTGAAGGAACCAATGTTTGTTAGCTGCTGCCGAATCCATTTGACGAGGGAGCGATTTCTATGATGAACTCGCATGACAGCACCCTGCTATCCGCGAACGGTTGCTAGGCATTTAAGAAAATCATATATGGATCAGTATCTTTAAATTTTATTAAATGCATTCATGGCATGGTTGGGCATTGGCTTACACACTATTAATAATTCTATCTCCGCCTCTGCCAAATTAAATGAATTAATAATCAATCACCACTTCCAGTTAATTACAATCGACCACCATCACATCCCATATAGAATTTATTGAGACTGAGCTGTTCTGATTCATATTGATGGATTGCATAGCCTGACCAACTGAATTTATGCTCCACTGACTTGAATTTACGCACCATTGAATCAATTGGATCGTCAATGCTCTCTCCACATCGATCCATGGAGCTTCCTGATCCTCACCGGGTCCCTTCTTATCAATTATTTATTTCAAGGCTGGCTCGTTTAATTCTTTTTTGTCAAATAATTTTTTGGGATTTTGCAGTCAACTATTTTGTATTAATTAAACCAACTGCTATTGCCAGAAGCGTAAATGCTGGTGTGAATACCATTAAATAGCTCAGACACATGGGGTGATCGTGGAACCATGAAGGGCATGCAGGTCCTCACCTTACTACAAACCCTCACTTATCGCCACGTTTCCTGCAGAGCCTCCACAATTGAGGATGTCATTAGCACTGCCCGGGGATGTTAGAACACGTCTCACCTTACTGCAAACCCTTCCCAATGCCAATGCTTACGTTATCACGCCGCCGGGTCTTGGGGCACAAAGTCCCAAGCAAACGTCACCTGGAAAAGACTAATAAAAACTAAGTTAAATCAATATTTAAATAATTCAAAAAATAAAATTTAATCAAACTATAGTAGAAACATTTGAAAAATAAAAAATTTAAATATATCTCTAGAATTAATCCACCAAACCATTCATATATATTTCCTGTCGGGAACATAAAAAGAGCAATGCAACTTGAATGGCTTCTGAGATATGAATTATAAAACCATTGAAAACCAAATAAATAAATAAATAAAAACACCACACAAAAATTCCACATGTTTATTTATGATAAGCGGCTTGATATATTCAGGGGCAAGCTCGGATTTGTGTGACCGGAGAAGAATTTGAAGTAGTAGATTGTGAAATAAAATTTTGTTATGTTGCATATCTCCTATACGCTACTATGAGCAAAACCACATGATTAAATCTATCCACATAGCCTTCATTTTCATTTGGATCTTCATTAATATAACTTTTGCCAACATATGATGGAGAGAAAACACACTATCTTTACTTCCACTAACGGGAATACAAATCCGATCCGAGGAAATCTCTTTCACGATGTAGATATTTAAAAGTTTTCATATCGAGACTAATTAATCGATCAATTAATTTGAAACTACTAAAAATGAAAAGATGTCGATCAAACGAGAACAGTCAAAGATACAAGTACACCGTCCGACGCCTTGACGCAGTTGTTGTATTTACGCCGAAGGCATTTTTTAGGGGGTTGTTTATCTATGAGTTTCTTCGGTATGTCGAAAAAAAATGAAAACCTTCCATTTGTAACCAAAACATTAATGTGTGTGGCTACCTTCAATAGGAAGTAGAGATTTGGAAAGCGTCTGGAAAACCTATGATAGCTAGTGGAGTATGTCGTCTGGACTAATACTTCAATATCTAGGTCCTTCTCTCAGCGTGGACAGATGGATAGATGATATTTGACGTCAAATTAGGAATCGAAGACATCAAATCATTGATGTAAGCATTCACGCCAACCTTCTACTAACTAACCTGCATTGAATGTAAGGTATACCGACAAAACTTTGACCGAATATGTTTATATTAGTTTTGGCTGCCTATATATATTCATTATTGAGATTCTTAATCTTTCCATCACTTTGCATA
Source organism: Pseudotsuga menziesii (assembly GCA_001517045.1). Lineage (NCBI taxonomy): Eukaryota > Viridiplantae > Streptophyta > Pinopsida > Pinales > Pinaceae > Pseudotsuga > Pseudotsuga menziesii. Next base: position 147,354 of record LPNX010851083.1, read on the forward strand.
TGCCAGTCTTCTCAAGTAATACGAATTTCCAGCTCATCCTAGCTATATTGCAGTTATCAGGTATTATTTCCAGCTTTCCTTGTTATATTGTTTCAGTTTCATTCATTATTATCACGTGTTTAGGAAAAATAATCACCTATCACCTCTAATGAATCTATATATCGGTCATCTAATAGATCAAAAAACAATTAAATAGATCAAAAGCAATTTATAAAGTTTTTATTTTTGTAATAGAGTATAAAACTGAAGTGTATTCATAAACAGAAGCCTATTATGTTGTAGCAGAGTAGCATAGTTATCATTCATCAACAGAGTATTTTAATTAATGAACAAAGGATTAATATAAGAGAATGTAGAGAAAGGGAAAACATGTAAAAGTTATTCCTTGTTCCCAATAAATGGACCATACATTACCGAATAACAATTTGCATGCATAATTACTCAACACATCAATAATTCAACAACATACCTCATTAAAATCAATGCACATAGGATTGCATGCAAGTCCAAGCAAGAGAAAATTCACCCATGGGCTCACATCCACGCTCCAAAGGTTGTGCAATAATCAACAAGAATGGATTTCTACTTCTCCAAGAGTAGAGGATACAATGAATGGTTAACCCTAATATTATTCCTCCACCCACCACGTTTTTCTTCTCATGCAATCTAGCCGTAACATGGCCCATAAAAGTCCCTTTTATATGTAATGACTCCATCTGTCAATGGGAGGAGAGAAATTACTTCTCTGTTTTTCATTTTTAACTCTGTTTAATTTATCAGTCGTGACCTTCTGTAGTTTCCTTTCTGCAACATCCTTTCTGCAACAAATGTTTTCCGCATTTACCTTTTCACAACGAACTTTCCGCACTTTGCAATAACTCATTCCTTCCACAATTGCGAGTTTTAGATTGCAGATGTGCACTTTGACTCTTCTTGGAATTTCTTCCGCATTTATCTTTCTGCAATAAACTTTTCACAATCAGAAACTAATCAGCAAACTTCACCAATTAAGTCTTCTTCTGCAAGCTTAATCCCACAAGGTTGTTTCCACAATACATACTTCTACAAATCTATTTCAGTAGTTCTGGTTCCACAACTCTGTTTCTGCAAATCTCCCTTCCGCAATTGCTTATTGCATATTGTGGGTTTGCAATTCTCAATTTTAAAAAACTAACGGACTTCTGCAAAATTGTGGCCACAACGGTCCTTTCCACATTCAAATTGTCGATTGCAGATCCTCCTTCCCAATTTTCCAAATATGGGCTTCGAAAATTTTCCTCCCACAACTCAACTTTCCACAACTTTAACTAGCTTGCAACTTGGCATTGCGAAACTCATCCTCGACCGTTGATCTCTGCGGCTTCTTCTTTGCCCATTAATCTGGAATCAAGTGCGGATCTTCACCTTGTCTTTGCGGATCTATTATTTTCCCTGCACCTTTCTCTTGTGGAATTCCTCTGGAGCGTCAGATCTGATGATGAGCAAGATCTAAACCCTTCATGCTTATGCTGCACCTTTCAATTGCAGAATCTTTTTCAGTCATTGGTCTTCCCCTTCATGACTTTGGTCATCCATTCCCTCTTTCTCTGCTGGCGAGTGTCTCCCTGTCTACGTCCATTCTCTTTAATTTTGGGATCTGCAATGTTTATTAACATCCTTCAAATATTTACTCAACCTACATATGTCTTCTTCTTAAATTACATTCAAATACACTATATATATATATATATATATATATATCCTAATACATTGATGCAAAATTGTTTCTTCTTAGGTTATGTTTTGCGACCCCTACATAGAACTCCTCTGAACGGAGAAATTTATAGTGATGACGTCAATGTTAACATTGAACTCTATTACAAGGATTGGAAATGGAGAGGTACTTTGCAATCCTATTCTGCAAATTTTGGAATTCACAACAACTTCTGAATATCGTCATTCTCTACACCTATTTGATGGAAATACTACAATACAAAGTCTATTTTCCTTGCCTCTCAACTCCCTTTTCACATCATCTCAAGTGGAAATTGGATCATTGGTTCAAATAAATAGCTTCACTTATAAATCTATCCAAAATAACAAGTATTTATTCACTTGTCTACTTTTCCCTACCACTTATTTCTCAACCACATAAATCACACACAGTAACCACACTTTATATTACTTTCTCTTTAACCATACATTTTTTTCATGCTTTCCAGGATTCTTATATTTCATGATATATAGGTGCATACTATGACATCAGAGATTATTCGCGGACCACTGTTAAACACTAATGTAAGTTCTCCTAGCAAGCACTAATTAGAAAAAACTAACACACCCCCAATATTTACTCCTATCAAATATTACTACCATACATGCAAGAATGGACATTGAAAGTCAGAGTCCTTTCAAAAACTGAACTTCACACCTTCACAAATGCTAGGGGGCAAGGACATGTGTTTAGCTTTGACGTCATTGATATTGAGGGTAGTGAAATATGCATCACATGCTTCAACATGCAAGCAACACAATTCCACTATTCAATAGATATTGGTAAATTGTACACAATATCAAAAGGTCTAATCAAACCTGCACAGAAACAATTCAATCATTTGAAAAATGATTGGGAAATAAATATTGCCAGTAACTCCACCATAGAAACTTGCTTACATGATGAACATTCAACAGCAACCCATAACTTCATCTTTACTCCTATTAATGAATTACCAACTCTAATCAACAACTCTGTAGTTGATATTATTGGAGTTGCTATATGCATTAGCCCTTTAGTAACCATCATGAGGGAAAATGGAATTGAAACACATAAGAGAACCCTTCAGGTAAAGGACATGTCAAGCTATAGTATAGAGGTCACATTGTGGGGGGTCTTATGCAATAAATATAATCTAGAGCAATATGCCACCATAAATAGATTTCTAATAATTGTTATTAAGGCTAGGAAAATAACAGGCTTCAATAAGATCTTGATTACTACAACCTTCTCATCCCAGCTTTACATCAATCATGATCTCAAAGAATCTCATGAATTTGGAACTTGGTTTGAAAATCCAGGTACAGACCTCCAATGCTACTCATTATTTGCACATGGTGCTTCAGGAGGACATCATTCCATACAAAACCATGTTTCTGACATACAAACTGAATGGATCGGTACAGGGATGGACCCTTCATACATTTTAGTTGAATCAACTATTGCTTCTATGGATACAGACAAATGCTGGTATGTTGCATGCCCACTTACATTTGAAGATTGAAAGTGCAAAAACAAACTCACACCTATTGAGGATGGTATATGGAAGTGTCAAAGGTGCAATCAACGTGCATTTGAATGTGAATACAGGTACATATTCCAATTCACAATTGAAGACAACACAAGGAAAGTTGATGCAACTGCAGTCTAGGATGTTGCAGAACAAATTATCGGCATACCTGCTTTGAATCTTTCTGAATATGGTTATGAAGGAAATACTAAAGAAACCACAACCATCTTCTCCAAGCTTTTTTTCAAACCATTACTTGTTCAAATTGGCAGTACATGAGGAAACATTTGTTTCTATAAACGTATCTAAAATATTGTAATTCCATGTGATAAAATGGATTGCACGAAAAAACCAAAAGAAAACATACCCATACCTAAAATTTTGATTGAATAGTTAAGGCATGTGTTATGCCTTTTTTTTCCAAAAACAAATGTAACATTTTGGTTTGTTGGGCCAGGAAAAGAGCACAAGGAAGAACCCGAAGCGCAAGCACAACGTAGAGGAAGCTGCAAAGAGGATTGGTGCTATGGGCAAAAGCAGACCCAGAGTCGATGGGAAATTAGCAGGTAGAAGGAGTTAAGACTAAGAATCGACAAGTCAAAAGACTACAGAAGTCAGAGTTGGTGGAAGACTAAAGGACACGTTTTTGCAACTAGTTACGACCTATACAAGCAGGATGAAAGATGTTTCCACTGCTAGTTATGGCCATGATCAATGTAATACATGACTTTTGCAGCCAGTATGGCCTATCATCAATGTAAAAGAAGATATTTTGTAGCTACTTCTGAATTTAATAATTGAGTTGTACTCAGTCAACCCTGCACGGTCTTGTAATATCTATAAATAGGAGGAACCCGCTCTATATAAGGGTTAGCTTCATTAAGAGTAGAGAAGGGTAGAAGTATTGTAAAACATCAGAGAGGATTCTTATAGTAATAGATTTTTGAGCCACGGATTTGTAGCTAAGTGTGCATACCGTTTTGTGGGAGTTAATCTGCATCTGAGTGTGTAGACAGTAAAGTAGAATAGTCGATCCAGGCTATGTGCGGATCAGTAGGAGTAGCTAGAATAATAAACTAGAGAGAATGAGAGAAAGAAGTGTCTAAGCCAAATAGACATATCTTAAACAATATGTAACTCACAGACTGCAAGGTACTATATATATTTCTCATTCCATATGAAGAGCACCTTGGTATTTTTTACCCAGATGGGTTTCCACTTTATTTCCTATGTCGCATGAATGTTGAATGAAGAATGTGAATGGTTGAATGTTTAATGGTTAATGTTGAATGTTTGATTATCTTTTCATTATATATGATTATTTCTTGAATGAATGTCACAATATTGATAAAAAAAGTGAATGAATGAATGATTAAAGCATCGCCGAGCACTTGGTATTATTTCATGTTAAAATATAGTTAAGATTATAAGTCAGTCGCATTGCTATCATTTACATTTAAGGAATCAATTTCGTCGCATAGTTGCACCAATTGTTAAGATTGATAAGGACAAGGTTGTTTCGTGCGTTGACTGTGTCACACTGTTGCGCCATCATCGAGCAGTAAAAGACTCCATCCTTTTGACTCTGTCGATCGCCTTGGCCGTGCGCCAAGGGACTGTAATCCCTCACCAAATTTGGAAGCATGGTTTTGGTAGTTACACATTAATAGATCACGAGTGAGACTGTGTCTTCCTCGCGGGTTTTTCCGACTGAGCTTGCTTCGTCAGGCCAATGTCTTCGGGTGTTTTGTTGGTATTGTGTTGTTGTTGAACCTGGTTCATGAGACTAAGAAAGAGTTAGGGCAAAAAATGGTTTTGTTTCCGGGACCTGCTTAATCATTTGAGTTAAGGGAAATGTTTTGGCATCCGACAAAGAAGGAAATATAGGATTGGTTGGAGTCTAAGACATTGTCATTTGCACAAGAATAAAGCACAAGGTCGTGGTTGAGTGTAGAAAACTGGTTAGACTGATATTCATGAGATCTTCTTTGCAAAGTTTCCTACTATGTTGCATGAGTGGTTGTCAAGATTGGTGACTTGGCATACAAATTTACAAAGACGAGAAGTGGTCGAGTGGAGTGATCAGTTAGTTCGGGAGATAACCTTTATAAGTAACCGCATCTCTAGAGTTGTTGATTTTTGGGTCGAAAATATTTTGCAAGGATATATTATTGATTTTGCAGTAGATATGATAGCCTCATATAGTGAGGCTGAAAGAAATATTTTCCAAGGACCTCGATGAAAGTACTTGTTTTCTATAAGTACATGGTTAAATATGCTCGTATATGAGAAGGGTATTTGCAGTTGAGCAATTGAGTTTCATATCCATAGGAGGGGATATGTCGCAGATGAACATTAGAGAAAATGGGAGATGGTGAGTTGAGATGTTCCCAGGAAGTACAGAGCCTGAACAAGAACTTGGATTCCTAAGGAGTGGAAGAAGATTCTGGTCAAGAAAGAGAAGAAAGATAGTAGGAGGTAGATGACATCCTAGTATGTTCAGAGAAAGTGAGTACGAGATTGAGTCGCAGCTAGATGAAGGGTCTTGCGATGAAGAGGAAGACTATAGACCAATTTTTGAAAGAGTAGAAGAATATGAAAAATATGTAGAGACACCAAGATCAGGACGCAACTACACCATTCCAAGAGTATCACCAGAGGTAAGGTCTAGTTCCTCATCTCCTAAAAGAGTTGTTAATACTGATAGTGCTAGCACTACAACAAGTGCACAAGGAATTCTGCCTCCATCTAATTATTCATTAGATAACCTCAAAGCCAACTCAATGGTTGGCATAGATATTAGATTACCCACATTCAATGGGAATGGAGCAGAAGATCCAGAGCAACATTGGTTTCTTTGTGAATCTATTTGGATAGTTCATTTAGTTCATAACGTAGACTTAAATAAAGTGCAGATGATCACGACTCTGTGGGGTCGTACGCTGGACTGGTTTATGAAGTTTTCTGTAGTACCGACAGGAACCCCACAGAAGACCCTTGATGATATCCGACTCGTAATGATCTGTGAGTTCATAAGACCTAAATCTCAGTCACAGTGTATCACTGATATCAAGGAGATAAAGCAGTTACCAATAGAGTTTGTATGGGATTTCGATCAACAATTTAAAACTTTGATGGCCAAAGTTAGTTTCCAGATGTCGGATGTGTAGCATAAGGAGTGTTTTATTAATGCGTTTTTACCACACATTCGAGCTCCTTTGATGCAACAGAATCTTGTGTCATGGATAGAAGCGCTAGAACTAGCAATGAAGTTGGAATCCTCACCGATCGGAGATGGTGGCGCAAGTATGATGCAGATTCAGTCGCAATTGGCTAATCTGACAGTACAGCTTCAAGACATCAAGAAGGGAAGGAATCATGTGAGGAATTTTGGTGCATGAGATGTCGAATGGATGGACACACCAAGGATAATATTCTGTTTTATATGAACTATATTTCGTCGGGTGCGCAAAATCCATTGAATAACCACGGGATACCCTGGTGCTGCATATGCCAGACTAGAGGACATCGTGACTAGGAGTGCCTATACTTACAAAAGATTGTAAGTACCCCAGGCAACCTTTTCTGTAAATTTTTTAAATCAGTAGGGCATGAAGAGAAGGATTGTAGAGAATATCAGCTCCTAAATGAAAAGATAGTAGGAACCTACTTGATGAAGAACGATGAGCAGGTTCACGATGAACAGGAACCAATGCATTACCAGCCTGCTCCTTTCCCCAGAACCAGTATCAGAATCAGTATCATCCTCAGTATGTTCCTCAGAACCAATATGCACCAAATAATTAGTACCCACCACAACAACCACACCCTCAAGGAATGGAGGGTGGAAAATTCAGAGGTAGAGGAGGAGGAGGATTTGGCAGAGGAAGAGGTCAGGTTACATGCTATAACTATGGAAAACTGGGCCATTATGATAGAGATTGTCAGGAACCTGCAAAGACATCTTCATATTGCAAAGCGCAAGACCATAATGTGGAGAAATGTCCTCAGTTGATTGCGAAGTGGAAATCTCGGACTATCGTAGGTACTAACCCTATGCGGAAATCGAATCCAAATCGAAATTCAAACCTAAATGTTCAAAAACTTGTTGTTGAGCCAAGAGAACCAAGCGTTGTTGTTGTAACACGAGGAGGTACTGTGACTGGAGCCTATCAAGATATACCCCAAGAAGAGCTGCAGGTGTGACGCGCAATGCAGAAGAAATTGCCATTTAACGTTCAAAAATAGAAGCAAGTCTTTTTAGACGTGTGACCAGAATTTGTAGACCCAGAACAACCATCGACATCAGCTGAAGTAAGGGATATTCCTGAATGCTTCCAACAGGTATTCCAAAAGCTGATTCCAAAAAAGGTTAGTAATATCAAGTCGTTTCTATCAAGTTTCTTAGCAATAATTCAAGGTAAGGATGTTATCGTAGAACTACAAGCATTGATAGAAGAAACCCCAGAAGAGATGCAACCTGGAAGGAAGGTTAGCCATGTCAAGAAGAAATTCAAAACGAGGTGTGAGTTAAGAATGACTACACAAATTGGGGATTATGACATGGATTACATCATTTTAGATATGGGTTTGGACGTCAATATTCTGAAGCAACGGACTTGGGAGAGCATGGGAAAGTTGTGCTTGGACTGGTCTCCTATCCAGTTGCAACTTGGAAATCAAGCGAAGGTCCTGCCAATTGGTAGGTTGAGTCAAGTACCTGTTGACATTGAAGGGTTGTACACATTCATAGACTTTGAAGTCATCAACATTGTCGACGACACGAACCAACATGCCACGCTTCTAGGGATAGATTAGGACATAGATAATCAAACCATTATAAACTTCAAGAAAATAATCCTCTCATTCGAGGATGATGAGATGAGGGTAGTGTCTCCCATTGACCCATTAGAGGGACAGAGGTATGTCGAACCTGTCAATAGCGAAGGACAGGGTTCCTATCTAGACAATATCTACAATGTCAATGCCTTAAAAGATGATTATGTAAATCCTACAGCGGATGGAAACTTGAGCTAGGGAAGTGCAAGTTCCTATACATCAAACTCGAAAGAGGTCTTAGAAAATTGGAAAAATAGATTGCATGAAGTCTCTATGAGGAGAAGCACCAGAGTTACCCGAATAGTGGGATGGGTGGAAAATCAATTGAGGGAGTTACTCACATATGAGGGCTTGCGTAATCTTGCGACCTTCCTCACCCAGTTTGAAGGACTAGTAATAGAACAGCAGCACTTTTCTACGTTGGAATATGTATTGAAGGCCGGGCCTGCTAGATGGTGGGGTACACATAAGCAATCCATATCAGAATGGCCACAGTGCAGAATACTGCTAGAGGTTAGATTTGGTGTGGAACTCACAATCATGATTCAAAAGTACACAGGGCTATCAAACCCTATTGAACACTTGAATCAATGTCGCAAAACATTTTCAGAATACCCACGACAGGAATGCATCCATCATTTAATTCACACACTGGAAATGACACCCAGAATCTGGTATATGTCCATAGAGTTGTGATGAGGAACTTAGGATTGGGACGAGATGATCACACAGTTTACGCACACCTATGAATTTGATTATGACCAGCTGACAGTGGATATTGTGCTTCAGATAATCAAAGAAAAGATATTTGATGAAATCCCTATCACAGTAGCAAGTTCCCATCAGTGCATCTAGACCATTCAACAGTGGATGGCCTGTTACAATCTGGATGGAGAACCATATGATGACCCGACTAACATAAACATACTGGCATCAAAGGGTACATGTGAAGTCAAAGGAATCGATATTTCGAGTGACCAGTTCCTCAAGCCACTCAAAGTCAAGAAAGTGAACATTGGTTCACCGGAGAACATGAAGTTCACCAATATAGGAGATTATTAGGACAATGCGACGATATCAAAGATCATAGACTTGTTGCATGCGTTTTAGGACCTATTTCCTACCAACTTCTCAAAGATGAAGGGAATAGTGGGAGACTTGGGAGAAATGAAAATACCCATGAAACCAGATGCTAAACCATTTAAGCAGCGACCTTATAGGTTGAATCCAAGGTATAAAGAGAAGGTAAAACCCAAATTGGATCGCATGCTCAACGTAGGAATCATTAAACCTGTTGAGGACTCAGAATGGATCAACCCTATAGTGATCCAAGATAAGAAGACAACAGGCAAGGTTCGGATCTGTGTTGACCTAAGGAAGTTGAATGACGCATGCATGTATGACCCATTCCCAACACCATTTATAGATGAAGTACTTGAAAGCGTCGGAGGCCAAGAGATGTATTCATTCACCAACAGCTTCTCTAGCTATCATCAATTCAAAATCACAAAGGAGGATCGACATAAAAAAACCTTCAACACAGAATGGGGATGCTACCATTATACGGTAATTCCCTTTGGACTCAAGAATGCACCTGCTATTTTTTCTAGAATAGTAGTATATTCTTTTAAATATTTCATACATAAATTTCTTAAGGTCTACGTTGATTATTGGACTGTGTTTGGTCTAGTAAGAGACCATATTGAGAGTCTGCACATGATGCTGAGTTGTTATCGCTAGTATCATATCACGTTTAATTCAAAGAAATGTATTTTTGTGCACCATTTGGTGTACTACTGGGTCATATTGTGTGTCGCAACAGAATTTTGGTCGACCCAGCAAAAGTTGCGATTATCCTTAACTTACCACCACCTACATTAGTCACACAACTCAGATCAGTGTTAGGACACACAGGCTATTATAGAAAATTTATCAGAGGATACATAGAGATAACTACACCCATGGAGAAATTGTTGAAGAAAGACGTGAAGTTTTAGTAGACGGAGGCTTGTTAGGAAAGCTTGGAATAATTAAAGAATAAGATGGCCACTGCACCAATGCTTGTATTCCTGGACTGGAAGAAGGAATTCCATGTTCATTTCGACGCGTCATCTATCGCGCTCGGCATAGTCTTGACGCAACCAGGTGAGGGTGTGCTTGACGACCCTATTTATTTTGCTAGTAGAAAATTGTCGACAACAAAGAAAAACTATACAACGACAGAGAGAGAAGGCCTCGCCATGGTCTATGCACTGCAAAAGTTCTGACACTATCTGTTGGGTGGACATTTCAAAATGTACACTGATCATTCGTCTTTAAAATACTGGGTAAACAAGCAAGTGTTGGGGGGGGGGAGATCTATCGATGGCCTTTCCTATTTCAAGAATTTTATTTCAAAGTCATTGTTAAACCTGGTCAACTAAATGTCAAACCTGATCACCTGTCGAGGATAGAAAGTGGTGAAGAACCAACCATCTTGGAGTATAATTTACTAGATGCGCAACTATTTGTGGTCACCGGGATGGATGATTAGAATAAGGATTTTAAAGTTGTCATCCACTTCCTCGACACAGGCTATGCACCTGAAGGATTCTCCACTACATAGAAGAAACATTTGGTCGTCAAATTCACTGATTATATGTTGATTGTGTGACATCTATACAAGATGGGCCCTAATGAAATATTGCGACGATGTGTTTTTAACTATGAACGATAGTGGGTGATGAGGGAAGCACATGCTGGTGTCGAAGGAGAACACTATGCTGGAAAGGAAACTGTGCGCAAGATACTGTAAGCAGGATTATGGTGTCCAACCATACATATGGATACCAAGAGCTTCTGTCGATGCCATTATATCTGGCAGAGAACAGGAAAACCGTCGTGCCACGACGAGATGCCGCTTGCGCCGCAGATAACCCTTTAAGAATTCAACAAATGGATCGTTGACTTCATAGGGCCAATCAGGCTGCCAGGGAAGAGGACTGGCACGTGCTACATTATCACTGCGACAGACTACTTAACTAGATGGGTTGAATTCGTGCCTGTTAAAGATTGCACTATTGCAACTGCGGCAAAGTTTTTATTTGAAAATGTGGTGACTAGATTCAGCTACCTGAAAATTATTCTCAACGACCAAGGTACGCATTTTGTTAACAAAATGATTGGTGAACTTACTCTAGAATTACAAATTCAGCATATAAATACGACACCCTATCATCCTCGGGCGAATGGAACGGTTGAAGCATTCAACAAGATCCTAGAGAATGCATTAACCAAGGTATGCAATGTGCACTGAGATGACTGGGACCAGAAAGTTTTAGCTGTGCTATGGGCATACCACATTACTTGCAAGTGACTGACAGGGAACAATGCTTTCAGATTAATGTATGGGAAAGAAGTTGTTGTGTTGATGGAATATCTTTTTTTGAGCCTACAAATTGTTGCGCTGACAAAAATGACCGATGGATATGTTGTCGAGCAAAGATTGTTGCAACTCATTCATATGGAGGAGGAATGCTTCGTCATAGGATTCCATCAAAACATAAAGAAGCAAAGGAAAAAAGCATGGCATGATCGCAATATCAAGACTAAGCAATTCAAAGTCGGAGGACTTGGTTTGTTGTATGACAGTAATTTTTCAAGCATCCATGTAAATTAAAGACGCATTAGCTAGGTCCATATGTGGTCACACACATCACTGATGCAGGCACAGTGGAATTGCATAAGCTATATCGAACGCTAGTCTCATGAATGGTAAATGGCATTTGCCTGAAACCTTACTATGATGGCCATGACATGCCTAGGTAAGGTCGCGTCACGAGAAAAAAAATAGGAAAGGAAACTGGTATGTTGTACGTCTGCGACAGAAGTATGTAAATTGTAGTAAAGAGTGGGAATGAAAACTATCCATCATTAAGGCATAGATACCCGAAAATATTGAGGCGGTTAATGACAGCAAAGCATCATTAATTCAAAAAAATACGAGGAAAATGGCGGCGTGTTTTTTTGGTGCCATCAATCGTCTCCACCATAACTTCTCTGACAAGAATATATCAGAACTCAAGTATGTGAGTTAATGTTGGAATCCATTGAATGAGAAGCCCATGTGATCGACAAGACATCGATCTACCATCGAATGATCACATACAGGACAGATGCATCCCTATAAATATGAGGCTTCCTTGTCAAGGTTCAGTTTACTTGCACAGAGAGAAGAAGAGCGAACTAGATCTTGTGAGTGAGAGAGCTGAAACTCATGGTCATTGAGATTTATAGCACTAATGAGAAGTCGAGCGTTACCATTGTCATGTCCCCTCCCCTCATCTCGACGATGGAGAGGACGCGACCAACATTGCTGCTGTCAAACGGGAAATCTAGCCCCATGAACATAACAATTAAAAATGCATTGAAGAGAAAATACATAAACAGATGCATTATACATGTAAATACAAAGCGGAAGAAAAACACATTCATTCAAGCATTCAACATATTCATATTAATTCATAAAACAAATAGTTTGCAGATATTAAGCACAAGAATACTTATCTTGAAAAGAAGTTGGCCCGCAACTAGCTATGTCGCTGCAATGTTCCACCCATATGCCAGTGTGCTCATCAATCTATCAGCATCACTGCCACCCACAAGCTGGGCATGATTTCCCCAAGGAACTAGGGAATAACAGGAGTACACACAGCAATACCATACACCCACAGTCAGGCCAACACACAGTTGGGTTCCACATACTATCCATCCAAGCCAATACACAACTAGGTTTGACAGGCTATTAAGGAAACAAGAAAATTACATAGGGGTTCCTTGGACTTACTCATCCAATCCAAAAATCACCCCCAAACACATTCAACCATATACAGATGCTTTTCTTGGACTTACTCTGCCAAGCTAATACCAGGATGCACACAACAAAAAAATGCACATGCTTGGTATGAAGGAAAACGTTTTGCGACCAAAAACGATTTGGTGAAAGGGAAAAAAACCGTCCGATAGCAAATACAATTTCAAAAAATGTCCATGGGCATTACAGGGGGGAAAAGACCTCCCTAAATCCCAAAATCATAGATCTGAACTCATAAAAATGTCTATGGCACTATGGGAGCAAAAACGACCTCCCCAAACCCATAGATAGTGAACCTCCTTTGGCCATTAATGCAGTAACAACAAATAGGATTTCCCAGCTTGGAGAAGGTGAGGAAACGACAGAATAATGTGATGGAAGCTCCCGAATTGCGCATAGGGGAAAAAAAGACCTCTTCCAAACCCCCAAATCGTGATCCCCTTCTTCCCATTCACCCAGCATCACCGAAAACGAATTATGGGCATGGAGAATGAAGAAAACAACAGGAAATCATGAGGGAGAAATCTCAGCAAGATTCAGCTGCATGAGAGAGCCCAACATGAATAAGAATAATTGAGGAATTAAATATATGGGTGAATAATAGCTTTGTCATTCATTTCCAAGCATTTACTTGCCCAAGAGGTCAAAAACACATTTTCCAAAAACAGTTGGATTCCAAAATTTGAATTTGACCTCTATACCTTTCCCATCCCAAGGAAATAACTTCTTCCAACACTTCTAGATGACTGGGCACAAAAGGACAAAATGTGTAGTTGACCACTTTATGGGTTTTCCCTTATACATTTGGATTTTCCCCATTGGCTCAAAGGTTTGAATATTTCCCCCTCCCTATTCCTTGTGAAATCATGCCCCCATCTCTTTAACGTCACGACGCATAGCTAGTTGTGGTATTTTTATTAATTTTCATTTTTACATGATGTCTAAAACATATTGTGCCTGGCTAGCACATAAACCATCGGCATCAATTTTAATCGTCGAAACATAAAACACTAAATATATGTACCTAAGTACATTCTTCCATAGGATCCATGTACCCTAAGTACATTTTTAATCGTCTCACCTGCATTGCATACATGACTGCAATTCACATCAAGTGTCGTCATAAAATTTCAATCATAGGTTTTCAAACCTGTTCCAAACACATCCCTCCAAGAATCCATGTACACCCAATACATCCTTTCGAGGAGTCATGTACACCCAGTACATATTTTCATCATCCAACATGCATTACATGCAAGCATGCAGTTCATATGTGATGTCATCATAAAAAAATTCAATCATAGGTTTCCAAACCTATTCCAAGCACATCCCTCCAAGAAGCTATGTATCCAAGTACATCCTTCCAAGGAGCCATGTACACCCAGTGCATCCTTCCAAGGAGTTATGTATTCCAAACACATCCTTCTAAGAAGCTATGTACTACAGGGGCATACTTCCATCATCTCACCTGCGTTACATACAAGTATGCAGTTCACATGAGATGTCATCATAAAAATTTCAATCATAGATTTTCAAATCTATTTCATGCATACATGATTTCCCAAATATCGAAAAATCAATAACATTGATAGTCAAATAAAAATCTGAGTTCACAATTCTACTTCCTGTAGAAAATCAGATTTTTGCAACCGTGACACCATCCTCATATTGCTTGGATTTTGCAAGTGGGAGTACTTATCCCTTACTTACACATGCTGCCCAAAACCTGGACATCCACATATGACATGTCATCTTGACATAATTTTATATCAGCCAAACAGTGACAGTTAGCAACAAGAAACTTTAGACAACAAGCAATGCAAGACAAACATTTCCATTATTATCATGATTCAAAACCATCACAGGAGATCACAGTCTCCCATAATCAACATAAAAAATTGCAATCTAAAGTTTCAGAATATGTTCTTAGTCATGAGATCCTTCCCATGGCACGTGGCAGCTTCTTGCCCTGGGTTTCATTGGGCACAACCATACTACTCTGCTCAGGTCATTATGCCTGAGTCTTCAGGAATTCCTCATATGTATGCTCATACACAAAAGGGCCTTTTCCTCATGGAACTACAAGTTCACATGCAAGCCTCCCAAACCTATACATAGGCTCCACATTACTTGCAGAATCTCCTTTAGTGAACTTCCTGCAATACCATGCAAGTCCCACAAAAGATCTTACATCTGTTAACTTTCTTGGAGCAAGCCAACTCCTCATGGCCTCAATATTTTTAGGGTCTATAGATATTCCTTCATCTAAGATACTGTGACCCAAATAATGTATTCTATCTTTATAGAAGTCACACTTGCTCAACCTTGCATACAACTTATGCTTCCTGAGCAATTTCAAATTCATCCTTAAATATTCCTCATGTTCTACCTCATTCTTAGAATAAATAAGAATTCCATCAAGGAGAACAAGAACTAACCTATCCAGAACTTACTGAAAACATTATTCATGAGGAACATGATTGTAGCTGGTGCATTTGTGAAACCAAATGGCTCCACTACAAAATCATAATGTCCATACCTTGTTATGAATACTGCCTTATGAACATCTTCCTCCTTGATCCTTGCCTACTGGTAACCAGACCTTAAGTAAATCTTGGAAAATACCTTCGCTCCTCTCATTTGATCAAAGAGGTCATCAATCCTAGGCAAAGGATACTTGTTCTTCATAGTGACTTTGTTCAACTGTTTGTAACCAATACAAAACCAGAGTGTATCATCTTTCTCCTTCTCAAACCAAACTGGTGCTTCCCATGGGAACACACTTGGCCTGATATGCTTCTTTTCCCACAACTCTTGCAGTTGCATCATTAGCTCTAGCAAGTCTGGCGTACTCACTCTCTAGGGTTTCTTGGTCACTAGTGCTTTACCTGTAACAAGTTCCATTGTAAAATCGATGTCCCTTTTTGGAGGAAACCCTGGAATTCCATCAGGAAAAGCATTCTTGAATTCCGGAAACACATGACATCCCTCCAACCTAGGAGGTTTCATTATCTGTTGCCTCCAAAACATGAGCTGCATATACTCTGCAACTTTTCCCATAGAACTTATTCAACTACAAGGCTGAAATTGGCCTAACAGAAATCACCTTTGGAATGCCTCATGCAACCCTTAAGTTTCCTTCTTCATCTAAGCACTCAAAATCCTTATTGCAACAATCAATCTTTGCTCTATGTGCTTCCAACCAATCCATTCCGATGAGGACATCACAGGATCCAAGTGGAAGCACATTCATATCTGCACAAGTGATTAACCCATATGTTACCAATGGACATTTCCTTACCACCCCAATGACCTTCTTCTTGGTTCCAGTGGCTAGTTGGACTAACCAGGATCTTCTATGCCTTGATTTCTTCAAAGTGAACATCTCAACAAGTCCAGGGGTGATATAGTTGTGAGTGGATCTAGTTTCAATCAAAATATAAGAAACAATCTACTCAGCAATCTCACCCTCAACTTCCACCACAATTGATTTATGACCTTCCTGGTGGTCTTCTAACACTGCACAAATTTTAGGAATGGTCCCTGCTTCTTAACCCACAGTTTCATCTTCTTGGGTGTTGGGTACTTGACTTTCATTTCCACTCCGATGTGTACAACACTTAATCAGATGGTATCCTCCGCACCCCCAACACTTGAGTGGGTTGCTTGACCTTTCCCTCATCACTCTGGATGTCTTAATCATAGCTTGTGATGTATGTTTTTGCTGCTTCAGGAGGTGAGAAGGTTTGAAACCTTTCTTCCTTGGTTCAAGCTTCACATCCTTCTTGTGGGAATTTCTCCTACTCCCTTCTATCTCTATTAACGGATGCCCAGATTTTATATTCCTTTGGAAGTCTGCCAAACTCTATAGAATGACTGTAGTTAACTGGTTTTACTCTTTCTAGAGCCTTGATCATCCTTTTATTTCCCTCTCTGCAACTCTACAAAATGTGTCCAGGAACACCATAGGCTAGCTGCATAACATTCTCGGGAATTTATAATTTACTTTCCTGCATTTGGAAAAATCATATGTTGACATGTTGTCAAAAAATATACTTTTCTTTCACAACAACAGCTGTCTCAAGGGGACTAATGGGGTTAAGGGGGCTTCCCCCCCTTTTTTTTGTAAATCTTTCAATTTCACGTAATCTAGCGCATGACTTCACTGCCATTTTTCATCTTTTTGACACCTGCAATTTTTCTGAAAAACCTATTGAATTTCCCTGTTTCGGTCAAACTCAACTTTTCAACCTAATTGGTGAACTCACCAAAGTTTTCCGACATGTCGGCTCAACTCAACTTTTCCTTCCAATGTGTTGGCAAAACTCGTCATTTCCTTCCGATTGGCAAAATTCCGCCTTTGGTCCCGACGTGTCGGCAAAACTACAATTTTTCTTCCGACAGCTTGACAACTTACCCTTTTCTTTCGATCAATAAAACTCACAAAACTTTTCCAACGTGTCGGCCAAACTCACTGAGTTCACCCAACACGTATCAGAAAAATCATCTTTTCTTGTCGATATGGGATTATCGACACTTAGAAAAAATTTCAAAATTTTTCTTCTTTCTTCTTGGCATTGACGAAACTCCACATTTCCACCCGACACGTATTGGTGAGACTCCACTTTTCCACCCAATCGATGAACTTGTCAAATCCCTTCGATGTGTGTGTCAGCAGAACTCAACCAATACAACCGACGTATCAGCAAAACTCACACTTTTCTGCCAACAGGAAGTTTCCAACACTTGGAAAATTTTCCAAAATTTTCTTCCTTCCTCTTACTCATCGGCTCATCTTGGTCTTCCATGCCGACACGACCACTACAATCTTATCGACGAAACTCAGTCGACCTAGCCGAAATGTATTGGTTCAACTCGTCCTTTCATGCCGACGCCATCGGCCTAACTCCGATAGTTCAGCCGACATGAATCGGCGAAACTCGGCTAACTGAGCTGACATGCAAACACCTAGAAAAATTTCTGAATTTTTTTTATGTCTTTCCCCTTCGTCAGCTCAACTTGGCCAACACAATCGACACGGTCATTGCAATCCTTGTCGGCTCGACTTAGCTAACTCAGTTGACATGTGTTGGCTCAACTTAGTTAACTCAGTCGACACTAAAACTTCAACACTTAGAAAAAATCTTGGAAATTTTTCTCCAATATCGACTCAACCCATTCCTTTCTCGACGATGCCATCGACGCAACTCAGCCAATTCAGCCGACATGTATCAGCGGAACTCAAAAAACTGAGCCGATAGGGGAAAACTTCCAACACTTAGAGAAATTTTTGGAAATTTCTCTGTCTGCTGCTTTTCTTACTGACCATAGAGGGTGATTCTGCCTCTGTCAACTACTCATCTTGGCCCATTGAGTCCCGATAATGAAAGCTCGCTCTAATACCACATTGTCACGTCCCCTCCCCTCATCTCGAAGATGGAGAGGATGCAGCCAACACTACTGCAGTCAAGCGAGCAATCTATCCCCATGAACATAACAATTAAAAATGCATTGAAAAGAAAATACATAAACAGATGCATTATACATGTAAATACACAGTGGAAGAAAATCACATTCATTCAACCATTCAACATGTGTTAGGATTATTAATCCTCCCTTGTCCAAATTTGGTCATATGTCTAAATTGGGAGTCATGTCTAAATCGGGAGTCCATCCAGTCTATTTATAGTCATTAGCACCATTGGTTAAACTTAACCTAATTGGGGCACATGTTTCAGTTACCAAAGTGTGGGGAACACTAATTGAGGCTCACTGCCACTTATTGCACTTGATTGCATAAGTTTAGGAGTCTCCTAGATCAATCCCTACAATTTAGGAAGCAACTGGGAGTGCCGAAACCAACCAAGGTCAGTTAACTTCAGTTGATGACTAGTCAATCCAAGTTAGGAGTCAGTTACATTCAGTTCTAGCTCTCTACATTCAGTTAAATAATGGTTTAATTAATTGCACACATGTCGGGCGTTTTTCTCACCTACCACAGTCAATTAACCATTATTTAATACTAAATGTAATAGTTGGTTGTGTTTTAGAACTCCGGTTATGATTTAGACAAGGACAGTTAACTACTG
>LPNX010851083.1:166632-200244 GCA_001517045.1 Pseudotsuga menziesii
AGATCTAAAGGAACTCTAGACAAGATTGGACAGAACCTTTGGAATTGATAGCAGATGGAGCACATCCAGCACCATAAGCATCCTTGATCCAAAAATCTCAGCCTCCACTCTCTCTGATGAAGTTGTTCAAGATAAAGAAGAAGCAGAAGCTTCTACACAGTCAATTCGAATTGAAGACAGTCTCTATGCAGTGACTCCTTCTCCTGATGCTCCAGAAGTTCATGAGATCTCTGATATCTCATCTTCTCATATTGCTGAAATAGAAGAAGACATTCGAATCTCTTATATTGAAGAAAAATTCTGCTACACTTCCATGCAAACATTCACCGGTGATTTTCCTTTAAATTCTATGCAAAATTTACTAGTAATTGCTTCCGAAAGTGAAGAGAAATTTGATTTTTCTCCCTCTAATGTTGCTGCTGGTGTGCAAATATGTGATACCTTGGATATTTTGGAAGAAATATCAGATTACCAGAGTGATCCATTCACTCCCCATGATCTAGTTTTTCCAACAAACTCCTGCAGGATTGCATGCACCAAAATTCAGAATTTTGAAGAAGAAAAAGCTGTGCATCGACCGTCACGGTTAACCATTTATTTGAATCTGATATTAACCTTATTGGATCTGATATGATCTTATTTATATCTGATCTTATATTGCTTGGTTTAATATATCAAATTCATAATCTTTCAGTACTACTTGTAGCTGTTCTCATCAACGGTGTGAAGAAACAAGTACCGCAAGTCTCCTACAAAACTACTGCTGGGGATTTGATTCCATTTCACAGTTTTGGATCTTTTTTGAACCTGTTTAGATCTGATTTAATTTCTGATCTGATATTATTCGGTTCATATTTTAATATTCAAAAGCATTCAGTCATGCTTGTAGCTGCTCTCACCAATTCCGGTGTGAAAAATCAAGTACCGCACTTTCTCTTCAAAACTGATGATGGGGATTTGGTGTTAGTTTCCTCATATGAGGTTGCTGATATTTTATTATGTGATTCATTATCTATTTCAGAAGCTATATCAGACTATGGAGCTCCAACATTCACTGTCAACAGTCCCAGTGCTTCTCTACCATTGATCACATGCTCATCTTCTCACAGAACTAGTAAAGAGGAAGATTTTCTGCATCCGCCTGGACACCTGCTCCTAACACTTGGGGCTGTTCTTACCACTCATGGTTTGCTGTTCATGGCTGAAACATATCAGTTTCTTGAGTGTTCTTCATATTCTCTGAATTCTCAAGAACCATTCCTCACTTTTCAGTTGACTTCAGTTGCTCTAAATGGGTCCAGTCTTCATCCGGCAGCTGTCTATATTTCTGATTTAGTTGAGCATATCATTCTTCTTCCAAAGAGGAAGATTCCTCCAGACATAATGATGGAGAGGTTCACATTCCAGGCCCCAGGATACCTGTGCACAGAAGAACCAGATTGATCCTGATTCTACCTGCTTAATTAGAAGGGGGGGGTTTTTACCCATGTGGTTTTTCCCCAAGCACCTTATTTTTGAGCAGTTACTTTACTTTACTTGATGTAATGGGTGACCTATGGTCTTAGTTACCAGGGCCCACAGTTTGTCCAAGTTATCATTCAGGGGGGGTGTTAGGATTATTAATCCTCCCTTGTCCAAATTTGGTCATATGTCTAAATTGGGAGTCATGTCTAAATCGGGAGTCCATCCAGTCTATTTATAGTCATTAGCACCATTGGTTAAACTTAACCTAATTGGGGCACATGTTTCAGTTACCAAAGTGTGGGGAACACTAATTGAGGCTCACTGCCACTTATTGCACTTGATTGTATAAGTTTAGGAGTCTCCTAGATCAATCCCTACAATTTAGGAAGCAACTGGGAGTGCCGAAACCAACCAAGGTCAGTTCACTTCAGTTAATGACTAGTCAAGCCAAGTTAGGAGTTAGTTACATTCAGTTCTAGCTCTCTACATTCAGTTAAATAATGGTTTAATTAATTGCACACATGTGGGGCGCTTTTCTCACCTACCACAGTCAGTTAACCATTATTTAATACTAAATGTAACAGTTAGTTGTGTTTTAGAACTCCAATTGTGATTTAGACAAGTCTTGGTTACCTACAGTCAAGTAGAGTCATCAATTCGAACTTCCTCATGTGGATTCGAATTGCTTGTGGCTATTAAAGCCATTTTACATCATTGTAATTATTATCTGGATTACTTTTTTGATTAATGAAAGCATTCACAGTTGCAAGCCTTTTGCACTGTTTCATTCTTCAATGGCTGAGTAAATTGTGAGATCTTCTTTGTGAGTTGTGTGTTTGTCTACAGATCTATATGCTCAAATTTAACAACATGTTCATATTAATTCATAAAAGAAATAGTTTGCAGAGATTAAGCACAAGAATACTTATCTTGAAAAGAAGCTTGCTGACAACTAGCTATGCCGCTACAACATTCCACCCAACCATAGGCCAGTGTGCTCATCAATCTCTCAGCATCACTGCCACCCCCGAGCTGGGCATGATTTCCAAAAGGAACTAGGGAATAACAAGATTACACACAACAATACCATACACCCATAGTCAATCTAACACACAGTTGGGTTTTGCATACTGTCCAGCCAAGCCAGTACACAACTAGGTTTCACAGGATATTAAGGAAACAAGCCAATTACATAGGGGTTCCTTGGACTTACTCATCAAAGGAAACAATCACCCCCAAACACATTCAACCATCTACAGATGGGTTTCTTGGACTTACTCTACCAAGCCAACACAAGGATGCATACAACAACAAAATGCACATGTTGGGTATGAAGGAAAACATTTTGCGACCAAAAACGATTTGGTGAAGGGAAAACAACCCTCCGATAGCAAATACAATTTAAAAAAAATTCCATGGTCATTACAGGGGGAAACGGCCTCCCTAAACCCCAATATCGTAGATCTGAACTCATAAAAATGTCTATGGCACTACGGGATCAAAAACGACGTCCCCAAATCCACATATCGTGAATCTCCTCTGGGCATTCACGCAGTAACAACAAAATGGATTTCCCAGCTTGGAGAAGGTGAGGAAACAAGTGAATAACATGAGGGAATCTCCCAGCTTTCTCACAGGGCAAAAACAGCCTCTTCCAAACCCCCTAATAGTGGTCACCTTCTTCCCATTCGCCTAGCAACACCGAAAACGAATTCTGCGCATGGAGAATGAAGAAAATGGCAGGAAATTGTGAGGGAAAAATCTCAGCAAGCTTCAGCTGCGTGACGACCCATCATGAATGAGAATAATTGAGGAATTAAAGATATGGGTGAATAATAGCTTGGGCATGCATTTTCTTTCCCAAGAGGTCAAAAACACTTTTTTCCAAAAATGGGTGGCTTCCCAAATTCGAATTTGACCTCCATACCTTTCCCATCCTAAGGAAATAACTTCTTCGACCACTTATAGATGACTGGGCACAAAAGGACAAAATGGATAGTTCACCACTTTATGGTTTTTCTCTTAGACATTTGGATTTTCCCCATTGACTCAATGATTTGAATATTTCCCCCTCCCTATTCCTTGTGAAATCATGCCCCCATCTCTTTAACGTTGCAGCGCAAAGCTAGTTGTTGTATTTTTATTAATTTGCATTTTTACATGATGTCTAAAACATATTGTGCCTGGATACCACATAAACCATTGACATCGATTTTAATCGCCGAAACATAAAACACTAAATCCATGGTGGGGCCTTTTCCTTAAGCTCCACACAACAATTTATTAACGGTATTTACATCATATGCAATTCAATACCATTGGGTCAAAACCGAGGTGTTACAACCATCACTATGTTGTGCTCGATTGTTGAAGAGATTACATCATCGGAGGTACAATAGTGAGAAGACGAACCAAAAATGATGGCGTGATCAAGGCAATAGACAACTCCTCTGGTCGGTTCAGCCCCTATTTCAACCTCTGGTTAGGCCCCTGCAGCGGCCCCGGTGCAGAACCCACTAGTAAATATCCCCATTGCAAGTCCACGATCGTTCAGACCGCAGAGATAGGTCCCAGAATCATCAAGGCCAAAGATATCTAAGAAACGTAAGGCTAAGGCCACTGCAAATATGCCTACTGAGGACATACCTGAGGAGGCCACATCAAAGTTTCCACCATGAAGAGACAAGGACGCCACCATATAAGAACAAAACTTATTACCATAATATATTAGGCCAAGGAGAGAAGACGTGCCGGAAGTGAAGCTTCCAACAAAAGCATGCTCCTCCTTAGCAACACCTCCAATCCTTGTTGGTGTACAACTGCTAATGGATTTACTACCGAAGCTGGCCAAGATGTAGTTTTATGATACTGATATATGCAAGCAAGCAAGCCTAGAAAGGAAAAATTACATGGTCATGCTTCCAGTCGTGTCACCTGAGCCATAGTTGGTCGTCGCAATGGAGTGGGAAAAAGGTATTGAAAGCATGGGCCTACTCAACCTGCTACTTATGCTGCACTCTGGTTGGAGCACGCAAGTAAGTATATATGTGTGATAGCTCCTTGTTTGTTTTCATGGAGGATACTTATGGCTCGACCAACCCTATGATGTGGCTGTTGAGCTCATCTCGTCAATAATGGGTCTGCCAAAGCAAGGGCACGACCCTACGTCGTATCTACATGAAAACAGAGATACGACGAAAATGAAGCAAAGATATGACCTCCAGCACATAGGTAGAGGATTCCTATTTTCCCCTATAGCTAACAACACAGTGAGGTTCAAAGAAAAAATACTATCTTGCAATTTGCTGCACAAGAGCACCGCCGGAACGATAGAACTTGCAGAGCAGTGCGCAGCGGGTGTAATTTTTAACTGGTCGCAATACTTGTTGAATGAACTACTAGAGGATGTGTAGCAAGTGCAGGAGGATGACAAGCCTAAATTCCACTAATCCTGGTTGCTCATCTTAATTTCTTTCATTGTTTGGTCAAACCCACCCAACTACCAGCCATTGGATGTCCCAGTGCTTTTCCTTCGAGCAAAGTATCATAACCTCTGGGAGGATAAGGATGACAGGATCTAGAAGAAGGACAATAACATTGAGTTCTTTCTGCATGAAGAGGTGTTGCGTGATGTAATAAATAAAAAACATAGAGTAAGGGAAGTGACAGTGCAGAAATACTTGCCCTTCATAATTTTCCAGGTTGGTCTCCACAGCATGATCTTAGAACCACGGCAGGACCTCGACAAGCAAGCATTTCCGACACAGTTCATGATCACCGATGCGGATGTATAAATGGCTATCCAGGAATGTCCTACGGAATGTCGTATACCAGTCAACGTACAGATGGACCAGGGAAGAGATGGCCAGGAGAATGGCCAAGGAAACGACCAAGGACATGAGCATGATGATGGACAAGGAAATGATGGTGGCGACGGGTAGCACAATTAGTTGCTGAGCTCTGATGATGATGACAGTAATCATAACTCAGATGATGATGACTATGAATACACACCTACTGATGACGATGTGTAGAAGGCTAAGGAAGAGGCATGAAAAATAGAGCAGCCTCAGCCGCGGCACAAGAAGCACAAAGCAGACAAGACAGATAACACTGTCAATTTAGCTAAGGAGGACATAATATTTCTTTCTGAAGCAATCGCAGAGGTCCCAAAGTCCAATCTAAAGGGCTTAAGTAAAAATCAGTTGCGCCTCACTAACAAGTTAGTGGAACACATCAATACGCTGACTAAGGCTATCAATGATGTTAAAATAAAATTCAAGGAGAAGACGTATGGCGTGGATCCTAATGACACACTAGTAACACCGATATTGTTACCATTGGTAAAGGTAGATGTCAAAGTGCAAGCAATGGACATGGGGACAGCTGAGTTTGACACTGTTCTCCATGAATTTGGACATTATCTATTGATTTATTGAAACTCATGATGGCCGAGGTATATGCAGTTCAGCATGCGACCGCAACTGAAATAAGGATCTAGGAGAATGCTCTTGCTTATCAGGATACCAAGCATAAAAGGAAGATTAAATAGCGCAAGAACCTCCTTCGAGAGAAAGAGCAGGAAATTGAGGCACGAGAGCAGAGTCGGCTTACACTTGCTGAAGTGATCACAGACTTTCCCTTAGAAAAAGGCCAAGAAGATGCTGATACGGTCGCTAAGGTAGCATGCTTGTCCCAGATTGCTACAGAACTAAGGAGATAGATTGAGGAGTTGAAATCACGGTAGATACCAAGCACACCTCCTGAGGTGCTTGAAGAGCGCAGGAAAACGGCATCTGAGGCTATTGAAAGGATAAGGTAAGGAGAAAAACTATGCACTGAGGCAGTTGAATCCATTTCTGCGATGTGGGAATTGCTTTTGGAGGATGAGAACGTGGAAAATATCAAGGAATATGCACGGCAAGATGATTTGAAAATCATCTCAGTAAAGGCAGACATGAAGAAGTTGTCGATCAAAGAAAGGATCACAACAGTCGCAGAGCTAGAGGAGCTACAATAGGAAGTGGAAACTCTCCCCGACTAAGAGCAAAAAAGGAATGATGAGGTGAAAGAGCATCAATCAGAAGTAGAACCAGTTATAGTACTTATTCAACTTGTACAGCAGGACCTCCAATTTATCACTCAGTCATTGGAATAAGGATTGTCAAAACATATCAATTCTGATTGCGTGGAACGTTTGCAGAAGCAAGCTGAAGAGGTTCATGAGGAAGTTTCTTGGGTGCAACAAATTTTGAAGGAATTTCAGGACAAGGTTGGTCCTGTGGCGCAACTTGCGTCAGAGACTTAAAATTTTCCCAAGGGCTTAAATATTTTGCTTAGTGGCTCGGGACGAGCCACATGTGAGTGTTGGGGGCCTGTTGGGCCAGGAAAATACCACAAGGAAGAACCTGAAGCACAAACACAAAGCAGAGGAATTTGCGACAAGGATTGGTACTATGGGGAAAAGCAGACCCAGATTTGGTGGGACATTAGTAGGTAGAAGGAGTTAAGACTAAGAACCGACAAGTCAGAATACTGTAGAAGTCAGAGTCGACGGAAGACTAAAGGACGGGTTTTTGTGGCTAGTTACGACCTATACAAGCAGGCTAAAAGATGTTTCCATGACTAGTTATGGTCATGATCAATGTAATATAGGAATTTTCCATCCAATATGGACTGTCGTCAATGTAATAGAAGATATTTTGTAGCTACTTCTGAATGTAATAATTAAGTTGTACTCAGTCAACCCTGCGCGGTCTTATAATATCTATAAATAGGAGGGACCCACTTTGTATAGGGTTAGCTTCATCAAGAGTAGAGAAGGGTAGAAGTATTGTAAAAGATCAGATAGGAGTCTAATAGTAATAGGTTGTTGACCTGCGGATCTGGAGCTGAGTGCGCATACCGTTTTGTAGGAGTTAATCCGCAGCTGAGTGCACAAAAAGTAAAGTAGAAGAGTTGATCCAGGCTGTGTGCAGATCAGTAGGAGTAGCTAGAAGAATAAACTAGGGAGCATGAGGACAAGAAGAGTCTGAGCCAAATAGATGTATATTAAATACTCTGTAAGTCGTAGACTGCAAGGTGCTATATATATTTCTCATGCCAGATGAAAAGCACCTTGGTGGTTTTTACCCATATGGGTTTCCACGTTATTTCCTGTGTCGTATTAATGTTGAATGAAGAATGTGAATGGTTGAATGTTTAACGATTAATTTTGAATGTTTGATTATCTTGCATTATTTAAGATTATTGTTTGAATGAATGTCACAATATTGATAAACACAGTGAATGAATGAATTATTAAAGCATCGTTGAGCACTTGGTATTAATTCATGTTAAAATACAGTTAAGATTATAATTCAATTGCATTTCTATCATTTACATTTAAGGAATCAGTGGCGTCGCATAGTTGCATCAACTGTTAATATTGACAAGGACAAGGTTGTGTCACGCGTCGATTGTGTCGCACTGTTGCGCCGTCGTCGAGCACTAAAAGACTCCATTCTTTCGACTTTGTCGAGCACCTTGGCCATGCACCAAGGGACTGTAATCCATCACCAACTGCAGAAACATGGTTTTGGAAGTTACACATTAAGATATCTCGGGTGAGACTGTGCTTGCCTCGTGGGTGTTGCTGACTGAGCTTGCTCCGTTGGGCCGATTCCTTCGGATTTTTTGTTGGTATTGTGTTGTTGTCGATCCTGGGTCGCGATACTAAGGAAGAGTTAAGCCAACATGGTTGAGTAGTTAAGGCATGTGTTATGCCTTTTTTTCCAAAAAAAATTGTATTGTAGCCTACTTTATACACATATATACGAAATAAAACTTGATTACTATACAAATTTCCTTCAATTTATTACTTTTCTATTAAAGGGGATATAACCTTCACATTCATATCCAACATATCATACAATTTCATTTCCATCTTTTTAAAATTATATGCACTCTCAACTTAATTAAAATATGCTTACAAATCATTCAATGTTATCCTTGCAGGTACAATCAAATATTGCAAATCAAATCATGGCTACAAATT
The DNA here is from genome assembly GCA_001517045.1 of Pseudotsuga menziesii. NCBI lineage: Eukaryota > Viridiplantae > Streptophyta > Pinopsida > Pinales > Pinaceae > Pseudotsuga > Pseudotsuga menziesii. The sequence continues at coordinate 175,133 of LPNX010851083.1, forward strand.
TCCTTCTTGAAGAGCATGCACGCCTACTCCAAACAATACCAACATACACCACATTTGAAGTACTCTCGAAGTAACTACAAATTCCTACTAGATTTAAACAAAACATTCCAATAGGTCTCACAAATATATCATCTTCACATTGTGAATTTGATAGAAAGAAGAACTATAACAATCAATGACATATAGTCCACAATCCAACAATTTAAAAAAAAATAGATCAAAGAAAAAGACACACTCGCTAATATACCATCTGCATCTAGACTCCAACAAAATGAACAACGCGGGAAAAGATATGTTGGACAGAAATATGGACTAAAGAGACGTAGAGAAACTACAAATAATAGTAAACAACAATCTCTTACTGACTTTCCAATATGTAATCTTCAACATCAAGACCATACACAAGCTACCAAAAAATTCCGCAAACGGATTGACGCCTTGTCCATAATGAGTACATGTACTACTTGTATGGAATCGTATCCTGGAATTATTACTCATCCATCTTCCACTGGACACATTTTCCATCTATGTCAAAGAGAAATCAATGGTCATCGATTCTCCAAATGGAATAATATTGACCCCAGTGCCCAACCCAATGTGTCGTCCATACTTACTCAAATTGAAGAAATGCTCATTGCTCGTGTTAGCCTAATTTTGCAAGTCAGACATGCTCATGGTGGACAATACAAGTATAGAGGTCACACCATTTGTTTCCCCCAACAAACTATTAAGATTGAAATTTTCCTTCCATGCCACCTTTCATATATTGATATCTTGGTTGTGAAGAGGAATGGAACAAAAGGTAATTATTATGCTTGTTATGTGACCAAATCACATGTTCTCAATGCATTTCTCTATAAGATGCAGCATGAAAAATATTATAGTGATGTGCAAATCGATCATGCCTCAATTTCATCAATTCCAGAAGCATGCACTTTGATAAATCCTCTCAACTCCATTATATTTCTATAGACAATGGTGTTTCCTCTTCAAACGATTCAAATATCCCTGACCTAAATAACCGCACTTCTATCCAACCATCACACGCAGTATCTTCTTTTGCCTTCATATTACCTAATGTAGAATGAGAAATGGAAAAAATAAAATATTTTGTTCATACTACATCCACTACTACACCAACTACCATTGACTGGCCAACTATTGGGTTGTCACCAATCAATGAGTACAACACAGAGGGTCTATTCGACATGACATTCCCAACTATTTTCCCAAATGGGGATGCACTACCTCGCCAACCACGTATCAAAAACATTCCACTCGATGGTTATGCATTACACTTAATGAGATACCATGACAACAGATTCGGTCGTCATCCTCGTTTCAGATATTACTTGCACAACTCAGCTATGCGCCACAGGAGTCAGAAAACTGCTAATTTTTTCTTCAGACAGCGGCAAGAGCATAACATGCCAACCACAATTGAGGAATTGTGCAAACATCTACATGAAATTCCTACAGACAACCTCCCAGAGCATGTCATGTGGTTTAGAGAACACCTCTATGGAACCAAAGCATATTGGACACTGCGGCGCTGTGAGCTAACAAATATGATCACATAGTTGCAATTCCCTACATTATTCTTCACTCTCAATGCAGCAGACACAAAATGGCCAGAATTGCATGTCGTTATGCAAGAGACTACCCCTGTTGACCCAGCAGCCCATCAATAATGGTGTACTCATAATATCATTGATTTGCCCCACATTGTAGTTGCGTACATGCATAAAATATTTTCAATCTTCCACGAGGAGATGCTTCAACAAAACATGCACACAACAGATCATTGGTATTGGTACACATTATATACTACCTATCTTTGCCTCTGTACAATTTTTACATATTTTTCATTTATTCTAATCCTCTACCATTTCTTTTATAGGTAGGAATGGAAACATCGTGGCTCTGCACATATATATGGTTTCCTATGGCTTGATGGTGCTCCTAACATGGAAACATTAAATTGGCAATATCCAGATCAAATCAATACTGCAAAGAGTTTATTTGATAAATATGTTACAGCATGGAATCCTAGAGATAATCATGATACTCGCATCCATGTGCATCAATCCATTGAGGACGATCCTTGCTTTCTAGATACAAAATATATGCTTTCATCCAACCCACTTCATGACTATGAGCAACTCTTAAATCGAGTCCAAAGACATACATAATGCAATTAAAAGTCATGCTTGTGCAGAAAATGGAATACACTTGAATGTAGGCATAAATGTCCATGGAAGGTACAAAATGAATCATCACTCTACATCGATGAAAAAGGACAAAAAAAATATCATCCAAAACGCAATGATGAGCGTTTAAACATCCATAATCCAAGCATACTTCAAATGTGGCAAGCAAATGTGGATTGCCAACCAGTGTTGTCACATTATGCAATCTTGAAGTACATAGCCAAATATGCTTCCAAAGCAGATGAGAAAATCAGAGACCTACCATCATATGTTGACTAGAATCACAGCTGCATCATGTCTGTAGGACCCAGCATCATATGCAAACCTTCGTATACACTTAGAAGCAATTGTAGATCGAGACATTAACACTCAAGAAACTTGCCATATGCTACAAAAATTGCCTCTTGTCACATGCAATCGTCCTTCATCAAACTAAATGTTGGTCGCCACATCTTCCGTCGTATATCTCCTAACTCGACTGATTGCTTATCTGGATCCATCTTCATAGATTCCTCATTGCAACGTCCTCCAACTTCGGAAAATTTCTTCCTTATTGACCTTGCACAACAATGGTCATATAACTATGCATGCAAAAGGGAGAAATGGAAGAAGAGAATTGTACCTGCAATTGTCCATGTCTGGCCACATTTTACCTCAATTCCAATGAAATATTTGAATGCATTTCTTGACTTCTGGTGGAGTGAATTGTTTTTATATAAGCCCTTTCGTTCCTTTGTTGAAGACATAGGCCTTACATCACATGTCATTTTGTCGAATTGGGAGATCATAAGAAATACCTGCAGTGCATGGCATGTTGACCGCATCCCTGTAAGCACTCCTAATGAACCAACATCTGAAGATGAGGATACTACTTATACCATCCATCCCAATATGGAGATGAATGGATTGAAAACTTTGTCAAGATTAGTCCCTACAGGAAATTTCCACATTAATGAGCTTGACATGCTTGTCTTTCGAGATTTTGACGCAAACCACGAATAGAATCATCCATAATTATCAAGAAATACACTGGAGACATCGCCAACCTACATCGACTACAAGTGCAAGAGTGGGGAAGTAATACAAGATAACAACCCCCTACCTACTTCAACAAATGCATTGTCTCAAAATGAACAACTTGCATTTGACATAGTCCTACAACATTCACAAGTACACGAACTAAAGGAGCCATTACGAATTATCATCCAAGGCACGAAAGGCACAGGTAAATCATACCTCATCGACACCGTTAAAAATGCACGATCTTGTCAAGCAATCACTGGCCATAGTCCACTACTACTCCTCGCCCCTACTGTGTTGCAGCATTCAACATACATGCAACCACTATACATGAAGGACTTCGAATTCTTGTAAAGGACATGAAGCATTTACATGGGTAAGCCCTATCAGTGTTCCAAGAAGAGATGAAACATATTCAATACATTCTCATTGACGAAATGAGCTTCATAAGGCCTAATTTATTTGTGTAGATTGAGAGTTGTTTGTGTGAATGCCTTCCAAAAACAAACAACCACTCATTCGACAGTCGGTCAATAATTCTTGTTGGTGATTTGGTGTTTCTGCAATCCGCATTGCAGAATCAGAAACATGGTTAAAATATCATAAATATAAGGAGTTTCCCCAATCTGCAATCCGCATTGCGAAAAGCGAAAATTGGAAGTCAAACTATGAAGGATGTCAGTGTTTCCGCAATCCGCGATCTGCATTGCGGAAAGCGAAAATTGGAAGTCAAACTACGAAGAATGTGAGTATTTCCGCGATCTGCAATTTGCATTATGGAAAGCGGAAACATAGTAAAAATTTTAAGGAATAGGAGCGTTTTCGCAACCCGCAAACCACATTGCGGAAGCGGAAACAGGGTTAAAAATATAATGAAAATAAGGACTTTCCGCAATCCGCAATCTGCATTGCGGAAAGCGGAAAGTGGAAGTCAAAACTATCAAGTATTTATGTGTTTTTGCAATCCACAATCCGCGTTGTGGAAAGCAGAAGGAGAAAGTTTAATTGTAAGGAAGTTAAGGTTTTTCCACATTGCGGGAAGAGGAAGGCGAACGAAAAATTATAAAGAAAAAAGTACGATTTCCGCAATCCACAATCTGCATTGTGGAATGCGGAAAGCGGAAAGCGCAAAGGAAAACTTGTTAAAATGTAAAGGTTTCCACAATCTGCCATCCACATTGTGGAAAGAGGAAATTAGAAGTCAAACTATGAAGGATGTGAGTGTTTCCGCAATCCGCAATCCGCATTGCGGAAAGCGGAAACAGAGTAAAAATTATAAGAAATATGAGCATTTTCGCAACCCGCAATTTGCATTGCGGAAGGGAAAGAGAATTAAAAATATAATGAATATGAATACTTTCCGCAATCCACATTGCAGAATGCGGAAGGCGAAAGGTTAATTGTAAGGAAGTTAAGGGTTTTCTGCAATCGACAATCCGCATTGCAGAAAAATTATAAAGAAATAAGTGGGTTTCCACAATCCACAATCTGCATTGCTAAAAGCGGAAAGAGGAACGTAAAACTTAAAAAATATAAAGGTTTCCACAATCCACATTGTGGAATGCGGAAAGCGGAAAAGAAAAATTGTTAAAATGTAAAGGTTTCCGCAATCCGCAATTCGCATTGCGGAAAGTGGAAAGGAAAATTGTTAAAATATAAAGGTTTTCTGCGATCCGCAATCTGCATTGCGGAATGCATAAAATGAAAGGGAAACTATTAAGATAGAGCAGAAAGAGGAAGAAAATTATAAAATGTCAAAAGGTTCTGCAACCCGCAATCTGCATGGCGGAAGCGGAATTGCGGAAGGGAATGTTGGTCTGCAGAAGGGACCTTTTATATGCGGAAGGACTGTTGTAGAAATGATTAATCATAGGAATGAATGTTAGAGGAAGATTCATAGCCCATGTCTTATGTGAAAGAAATTTTTTTATATATACAATTTAGCAGGTTGTATGGGTATGTTACATACTATGAAAGGAATTAACCAATAATCAGAGTATATTATTTATGAGGCAGATGTGGATGATAAATATAAAGAGAGTCACCTTATCTCATTTCACAACATATAACAATTCTTCTAGGCATTTCATTTCCCCCGTTTTAGGGGTATGCTAGTTATAATAGCATTTCTTTCCTCTTAGGGCTTACTTTTATGTTATTTATGATAGAGTAAAAGTAGTTAGGTATAGTTTTAGGTAGTGCAACATTTAATGAGGCTGTCGAGATGTTAATTGTCACATTTGATCTAAGTATAAATTTGGTGGTTGACATTCCTACAGCAGTAACGTTAGGGTCATTGTCATGGATGTTTCTACCCTCTTGAAGACATGCAATGTGTGATGTGTAATGTCCCCGACCCTTCGACCGGCGAAGAGGACGCTACCATACCATTATCTATCCAGGCAACTAGCCCCATGAACATACACACATAAAAACTGAAATGCTTTGAACTAAACATACATACATTATTACCATACAGCGAAAGCAAAACCATACATTCAAGCATTCGGCATGTTCATTGTAATTCATTGAACAGTAAATGCAATTGTAGAGATGAAATAGACAAGAATACTTATCTTTGAATGAAGCTCCCCGCAACCAGCTATGTCGTTGCAACGTTCCACCCAACCATAGGCCATTATGCTCCTTAATCTCTCAGCAACACTATCACCCCCGAGCCGGGCATGATTCCCGAAGGAATAAGGAACTAAGCATGCTCACACATAGCCAAGATACACAACTCAGCCAAGCCAACACAGTTGGGTTTATTAGGCCATCAGGGAGCTGGGAAAAGCTGACTGCTAAGCTGGTGGGATAACTAGAGAGCTAAGGACACCTGCACTAGAACTAGCGCAACTTCTAGGACACCCACCCACACCCAACACAAGGAATCAGACCCTTCGCTGCTACACAGTCCCTCAGGCCCTGACTTCCAGTGCTATTCAGGGGTTGTGGAGAAGAAAGCCAACCCTCTAGCTCTATCTATGAGGCTCCCAAACACACCAAGTTTATCAAGCATACCAAGCCTTCATTCCCACTCCAATTCAGTCCAAATACCAACCACTGAATACACACAGCAAAATTAAGCAATTCACAGCTCTAGGGAAGAAAAGCAAACACCACAAAACAAAACCAAGGTGACAATTTGGGTAATACACAGCTCTGACTGAGAAATTTGATTCCTGAGTCGTTCTTGGCCCTATCGTGGCCAAAACGACTCAACAGGAATCCACAGCAACCCCAAATTTCAAAAAAATAACCCACAATGATTCCTCAGCTTGGAAAATAGTGGAGAATGTCACAAAAACATTGGGGAGGAAACCCAACCACAGTTCATCACCCAAAACGAAATTATGATCCAGGAGAGTGAAGAACGACTGTCTGCGTGAGGTAAAAACACACATACAGCAACCCAATGTGGATGAATGGTGATGGTAAAACTCCCAGGGGCTTCAATTTGTGAATGAGAAACATACAACAAGCAAAATCATGGAGGTAAGCAGCTCCCCAAGCTTCCCTACGTGAGCAAATGAAGAATGTGGGTGAATGGGCCAAATGGCATGCATTTTTTTGGTGATTACTTGCCCCAAAAGTCAAAATTGGTTTTCCCCAAATTCGAAATTGTTGCCCATACTCTTCCCATCCCCATGCAATAACTAACTCAACAACATTCTGGAAAAATTTAATGATTGAGGAAAAAGACAAAATGGGTAGTTAACCAATTGATGGGTTCTCCCTTTGACATTTGGATTTTCTCCATTGGCCCAAAGGTTTAAATATTTTCCCTCCCTATTCCTTAGGAAAATCATGCCCCCATTTCATTACTTGTTGCATAGACATAGCTATTTGGGGTTTTTAATTAAAATGCATATTTACATGATGCCAAAAATTATAATGTGTCGGCTACCACGAAATATACCTTCGGCAACAATTTTAATTGCCAAAACATAAAACGATAAATCGATGGTGGGGCTTTTGCCTTTAGCTCCACACCACGATTAATTACAATATATACATCATATACATTAATGCAACGGGGTCAAAACAGGGGTGTTACATGATGTGTGGTATGTGCAAGCCTTGGAATGATAGTGAATGATGGCATTAATTCTCATTGTTCAATCTTGTACAAAAGATGGCAAAAAGCAATTTAAGATTGAAAGACACAAGAATGGGGCTAAGAGCTAATTGGGAGCGGGGCTAAGAGCTAATTGAGAGCAGAAAGAGGTTCATATTATGGAAACCATTTCGAGCTAGTTAAAGTTTAGATGATTTGCATCTTTTTTAGTTCTTTGGCTGAATCGAGCAATAGAATTAATTTGTTGTTCATATTGCAATTTTGATTGAAGAAATGAATTCAACCCTCTCTATTTCCCTTGAGCAACCCCATTAGGCAATCCCAAAAACTGAAAAATGTCATTTTACCAATTCCCTCAAAAATAGGTAAAAATCCTCGTAACAACTACAATTGTACAATTGTATTTAATGTATACTTGATATCAAACACCAAAACACAATTACACAGCAATGTAAAATAAATACCCAAAACAAAGCAAGAAATATCCACCATTAGATTTGATCGAGCTCTCACATCATCCAATAGTAGGTATCTACACCCGCATCATTAAACGCTGCTATATGGAGTGCTTACTGCATGCCTTGTGCTGCACATCCACCAACACCAAAAACAATTTACATACGTCATACTACAACATTGATACAGCGTTAATGACGTCAGAATTAAAAATGATTTTAAATAATAAAATAAATAAATAATTTTATAATTTAAGCATAACTTTAGTTTAATAAAAAATTGAGGACATAATAAAACATCCACATCGAAAAACATTATTACGAAAGATGTCATCAACCTCATGAATCTTACAGGATCATGCCTATCTCAACAAACAAACATCTATGACCCATGTACTTCGTATAAATACTCGTTTTTCAATCCATGTACTTCGTATAAATTAAAGAATATAATAAAATAAAGGTCAATTTCTTTATAATTTGCGAAACACTTAACGCACCAGACCATCATTTATCTCTGTTCTAGTGCTGGCTTCATTTTTCACAATATAATAATTAATCTCAGAAAATTAACTGAAATTATCTGTTATTCGAACAACAGATTGAGCATTACCTGGGCACCAAGTCAGTAATGGAACCAGTGGCGTTAGATGCAGAAGACACAGGAATATAAGAAGACACAGGAGTGTGAGAGGACGATGCAGAAGACACAGTCGTGTGAGAGGACGATGTCGATGCAGAAGACACAGGAGTGTGAGAGGAGGATGCAGAAGATGGGGTTGCAGACGCATGCGACAACTCAGAATTGGCAGACTTTGTGATTTGAGAAACATAAGATTGCACAAAAGCAGGCTTTGTGGGATCCGGTAGGTATGTCACGGAATCAATTGAAAGCATCAAAGTGACAGTAGACATCGGTGGACGGCGTTGGGATTCGGCCTGTGTACACAAAAGTCCAACCTGAATGCATCTCAACGCTTGCTTCTCATCGCACGTTTCAACAATTGCTGGATCAATCATCCGCACAAGATTTCCTGCATCGTATGATCTCCATACCTGCACAATCACAACGAGTTCGTCATTCTCATAAGATATACAATCCGTGATATCAAGCCTTCGCTAAACTGTTTAGAGATGGAACTACAAAAACATGGGGTGTAGTTAAGGTAGATATGCTCAGAGATGAATCCGGGTGCATTGTTAAAGCAATTTTTGTTAAGTAGGTTCAAATTCGAATAGTCTGTGCATTTGTCTTGGACAGTATGGCTGTACTATATCTAGAAATTATAGTGGCAAGAGATCATTATCTTGTCACTAATTAGTACAAACTCGACAGATCAGAATCTTGTCACTTAGTTCAACTCCGCCTAGTTACGGATTCTTTCTTATGGAGAAAAAAAAGGATTCTTTCTAGTATCTCACCCATGCCAAAAGATTCTCCATTTCAGCTGGTAAATTGTAATTCATGTTCTTTCTTCCTGTGATAATTTCCATGACAAGAACGCCAAAGCTATAGACATCAGTTTTTGCAGATAATTGACCATGCATAGCATACTCCGGTGGCATATACCCGCTGCATATTCAATGTACAATGTCAAAGATTATATAATGAAGCCAAGAAATTAAGGATTGGGTAATGAGAAGTTATTTGCACAGGAAACTGTAGTCGTAGATCTTATGATGTAAAAGGTAATTAATTGAGAATGTAAATCCTCTTGAAATGAAATAAAGTACAATTGCAATATTATCAAAATCAAATCAAGATATGCATTGACAGAATCTGAGAACGACGATTGTATTGAAATCTTACTAAGTTCCAGCAACTTTTGTGCTGACGTGAGTTTCGTCTTCAGGGAAAAGTCTTGCTAACCCGAAATCTGCTATCTTAGGATTCAGTATCTCGTCCAACAACACATTGCTGGCTTTAATATCCCGATGAATAATCCGCAGTTGAGAATCCTGGTGAAGATACAGAAGCCCACGAGCTACTCCCATTATGATCGTGTAACGTTTCTGCCAATCAAGCTGGTTGCGTTTGTTTGGATCTGTATCCGTGCATCAGAATAATCCAATGAGTTCTTGAACCATTAATTTTTTCTATGTATTTAGATGATAAAATGGAAGTCACTCACCGAATAGGATTTGATCAAGGCTCTTATTAGGTAAGTACTCATAAACAAGCAATCTTTCTGATCCCTCTGCACAACAGCCAAGTAGGTTCACAAGATTTCTATGTTGAATTTTGGCAACAAGTGTAACTTCATTAATAAATTCTTTCTTTCCTTGCATAGATTTGAGGGAGAGCTTTTTCACAGCTATCTCAATTCCATCTTGAGTAATTCCCTGAGAGATTCAAACAAAAAAATCCTTATTAAACTTTTGTAAAGTATTTAAGCTTCATAAATTCTTTCTTTCCCAGCTTAGATTTGAGGGACAGCTTTTTCACAGCTATTTCTTTTCCATCTTGAGTAGTTCCATTCAAACAAAGAAATTCTTATAAAACTTTTGTAAAGCATTTATATTTGTTTCTAAGTTAGTAATCTAAATTCAACTGTCATTGATGCGATGAGAGCAGCCTGCATATTATGATAATGTAAGATGGTAAGAATGTGGTTTTCTTAGCGTAAGTTACCTTGTATACAGGACCAAAGCCTCCCTCTCCGAGCTTGTTATCACTATGAAAGTTTTTGGTAGCAGTTAGTAATGTTTCCATTGTAAATACTGTTTGTCCATCATGCCTCATTAATGCACTTTCTTCGTCATGATCTGTATCAGTAAAATACAGAATTATATTAGAAAATATAAAATCAAATTTTTATTTAACATTCCTTTCCATTTTCCATGGAAGGAGATGTCACAACGAGCTTTAATAACAATTAAACAAACAAAAATTAATAAGTGAGTTGTATTAATTTGAGAAGTGTGAAATTGTTGGAAGTTTGAATTTTTTTCAAAATATTCCATCAATACCAAACTAAATACATATTATCTAATTTTATCTTAACAATAATTTGATTAAAATATCTGTCTTATATCTGTGATGATTAAAATATCATATTTTGAGATATTTCTACAGCGCCATTACGGCTTCATGACCCATCAAATCTCTGTTTGTGGGCCTCTGTGTCTAAGTAAATCTAAAGAGTGTATTTACTCACACCCATATCGGGCTGCGTATAATCATATCCACAGCCAGTTTTGCGTCAGAGTTGATCAAACTCGTTGGTTTAGATGGGTCTGTGTTAGTAATCTAACAATATGCAATATTTATTGGCTGATATTATCCTAGGGCAGAGATATCTCTCTGTTCTTTATACTTCTGTGTCCTCTATACTTATAAAGAAGAAAGTTCCAGGGTAAGTTCATGTGGCATTTATATTTCTGTGTTTTTTATATTTTTATGACTGGATCAAAGTTTTATGGCACCGTTGTTTGAGGATATAGGGACTGAAAAATTCATATTAGTATATAATTAAATTTATTTATGTTTATTTTATTATATTAAACATTTTTTTACAATTTTATCTCTAAATTTTAAAACTAAAGAAAGATATTCAATTATTAAAACAAAAAAATTGATAAAACTTGGATAATTTTTATATGGCAATTGAGCTGTCATTCAACTATGATCAATTATTATTTACTTAAAGGAAGGCTTCATAGAAGGTTCACTTTGCCAGGAACAATAGCAAACTGGAATTCCTTCTTTCCACGCAAATCTTAGCAAGAAACCTACCCTTCTAAGAGTTTGGAACACAATCCAAAAATATATCAGCTGCCAGATTTGGCTCCCTAGAAACAGACTCATCTTCGATGACAAAAGGAAAGGAAGTAATCAACATGACGCACGAAATAAGGCAGATCCTCTCACAGTAGCCTTCAAACTAATCAACATGACGCACGAAATGCTGGCCTCTAAGAATATTTATTTTCCTATTTCTGAACCTCTCACAGATAGGGAAGCTAATTGGTGCCCATAATTTCTTAAACAGAGCTCTCCTCAAACCAAACATCTTCAGACACTCCAGCCCTAGGAAATACGGAAAAACAAAGCAGAATTTTCTTCAATGGAGGGAGGTGCTGCAATGTCTTTTTTTTTTAACGGTGTCTAAATAGGCTGGCTGGTGCAGGGGGATTATTTTTTTATCTAGAAGGAAATATAGTTAAATCCTTTGGTTTGGGATTCGAAATTAAAACCAATAATAAAGCTGAATGACTTTCTCTTCTCCTCGAGCATAAAGGCAAGAAGAAATCTCTTTTACCCAACCTTCTTTTGAGCATAGAGGCAAGAAGATGCAGTGTTTTAGTTCAGTTAAACTCTGATATTTTTTCATATTTTGTTTAATCAACAGTTTGTCAAACTCTATCATTCTAAAGATATGATAGATTTCAGGAAGCTTGTTAGGATCGCCATAAAACTTATGTTAAGCATAGTTGTTTCAGTCTTTCTTTATTTTCAGTTCTCTTTGAAATTCCTGTTTCTTGTTTTGTAATGGATGGCAGTGCACAACTTTTTTAATATAAAATCTTCATTTCTATTTAAAAAAACAATTATAATTTACTTCAAAGATTTGAACACATACTACAAAAATTTACAGATTAAAAGTAGTATAGTTCCATTTTAACTCAAAATCTTATACATGATAGAAAAAAACTATCAAATCCCTTGATACAAACATCTCCTCAAGTTCTACACACTTAAAAAAAAGTGTCCACCTCATTTTTAAAAAAAAAATCGATGTATCTACATAGTATATCAAATATATCCAGACATAATATAGATCTGTACTTATAAACCTACAATAAATTGTATTGAACACGACCACTCACACATACCCATCTAATTCCGGTTGTAATCATATCCAAATTGCAAAGGCGATCAAACCCCAGGTTTAGATGGGTATGTGCTACCGTTCTATAAAATGCAATACCTATGAGTTCATATAATCACGTGGCAGTAATACCTTGGTATCCCCTTCCAAATATGGCAGACTTCAGTCTTCTCCTGGTTGCAAATAGGCATATAACGATCAACAGCAGCAGAGCCAAGCCACCCACAACACCTAAAATTATGGGTATTTTGTTTGAAGACTTGATCTGTGTACTGTCAGGGGGTGGTGTTAGAAACAGAGTCGAATTAAAGAAAGGATATATTTCATAGCGAAGTATGCAGCTTTGACTCCAATACTGATCTCCTGCAGCAGTATTAGATGTGAATATCTTATTGATGGAGTATGAAAGACAAGTTGAACAGTCGCTAGTAGTTAGATCTCTGGTGCACTGGACCAGACCGTAAACCGTCTGATTCAACGAGTCTAGAGTTGTACCGAAAGCAGATCGTTTCGTATCAGCTGCTGCTTCACCTGACAAATTCTTTAAGAGATTCTCAGCAGTCGTTGGAAAGTCGGTTGGGATATAGACACCCGCGCCTGTGTCGTAACCCTCAACGTAATTAGACCCTAAATCTGTGTCCAGTGTTCCAATGAAACTGTAGTTTTCATAACGTAAGAAGCAGAGAAAAAACCAGACGCTAGCGCCAACGGAATTCCCACAACTTTTTCGAATGGTAGTGATTGCCAATTGTGAACAACTGTAGCATTGGCCGACTGTCGTGTCCTCCCTGCATTGGAAGAGGCCATATATTTGGTTAGGACTTTGGCCGTACACAGAGAAGTTAAACCCAGTTTGGTTCGTCCCTTGAACAAGACTATCAAAGACTCTCTGCAGATTGCTCTGAAACGTACTGCCGTTTGTATAATTGTTACGGTTGCACTTAGGTGTGGGTGTCTCTGTGTCTGCGTTGCAAATCTGTCCATGAAGAGTAATATTGATAATCGCTGTAACAATAATAATTGAGTGGAATAGCGGAATAGTTTTGCTGACCAGGAGAGACCGTGCAGAATCCCTTCCATGGAAGTTCATCATCGTTCGGACTCTGATCGCCATGTACTGGCGAGAACCTGTGCATAAACATACCGATAATGGCTACAAAAATGTAGCTATGATTTTTCGTAACAAACATTCATTAAAGACTTTTTCGTCCTTCATGTTGTTTTTATGTTTTGGTCAAATTCTCTATGTTGTTTTTAGGTTTTGGTCAAATTCTCTGATTTTTTTGTTTAATCCCTGAAGCATGTGGTTTTTCATGTTTTGGTCAATTTTTATTTAATCAACCGTTTTTAAGTTAATAGTTATATCAAATAAATAAATTGTAATGCTATTAGTTTAAAAATGTGATTTACTATTTATCAAAGAGTTATTTTACTGAAAATACCAATACCTATTATTCAGAGACATAAATCAAGATATAACCATATTATATCTTCCATACATTTATTATAAAATAACTCATAAAATTGGTGCATGAGACCCTCTTGTTTGTGGGACAAGGGAACCCCCTCTGCTCAGCGAGGTTGAACCTGTGACCTCCTAAGAGGAAACACATGCTCTTAACCATTAGACCCACTCATGCTGTACATAGTTATAGCGAGCATGGGACAAGGGATGCTTAAAGTGCCCCATATCATGGGGTGTGATATGCCCGGTTAGAGTGTGGTTCACACATTACAGATACACTTGTCAAGTAACTTTAAAAATGATTGATTATGGACTGTAATTACGCGTCAAGCAATTTAATACTTACTAATGGATTAAAAAACTTACCATTGAAAATAGATTTTGAAGTTTTAAAGATTAAAAAGTAATTGAAAACTTCACAATTAAAAATAATAAGAATATGTGGGATGTCCACTACGTTTTTGAAGGTGGTGCATAATACTTAATAATGTATTAAAACACTTACCATTGAAAATAGATTTTGAAGATTTAAAGATTAAAAAGTAATTGAAAACTTCACAATTAAAAATAAATAAGAATATGTGGGATGTAGGTGTAAATGTACCATTCCGCTACGTTTTTGAAGGCGGTGCATAAGTTTTTCGAGAACGATTGATCGTATATCAATATATATTCATTATAATTTTGGATCAATCAATCATTCAGAGGCATCAACTTTTTTGAGGTTTAAGTTTTTTCTTAAATTTTGCATTTTAAAAGGTTTGTACTTCAAGAGATTTGATCTCTCGGGTCGTTGGTAGATTTCGAGTTAACATGGATCTATACTTGTTATTATGGTCTTCTAGTTACCATACTTTCTCATTTCAAGAGTTAAGATGTATCTATACTGGTTTAATATATAAATCTCACATATGTGTGCAAATGTCTTGTATATAAATCCTTGTTTAATGATAGCTCAACCCCTAAATCAGGTAGCAATAAGTATCCAAGTTTCATTATTTTTTTTTAATTTTAAATAATTGGAATTATATCTATTTGATTGTAAACTTTAAATTAGGGCCAGCATTGTAAAAAAAATCTACTTTTAATATTTTATTAAAGTGTCATGTGTGTGAGAGCTCAAGTTGAGCACGCAATTACACATTTCCATCATTCGAGTTTTAAACATTGGGTTAGGACCAACAATGTTAATTTTTTGTTTACTTAGTATTTTATTATTTTATTAAAGTGTTACTTGTCAACTCCATGTTGAGCACATAATTACACTTCTCTCTCATACTACAATGTAGAAAACGCCTCTCTGCACAATGACTCACCCCCAATATTTAATATTGAGGCAGATGAAAAGCGGCACAATCGAGAGCTCTATCCTTTAGGAGCATATGTGAACCTATGGAGAGATTTATGAGAAATGACACATTTTAGGCTAGGTTATAATGATATTTGGGAGGTCCTTTGAGTTGTGATGGGCATCATTATGTTGTGGTATCCTGAAAATTCTTAAACCTAGACCGTTTCTCATCAACTCCTTAGTTGTGTTAGTTTCTTAGTTGGGGATTAGTGTTGCTAGCAATGAAGGAAACTCCACCATGCCTCTTCAGTAATGAGCTCGTAGTAGATGTGGAAAGGGAATTTGTAGAGCTCCTTCAATTTTAGAAGGGAGATCCTCTCCTCTATTTGGTGGGAGACTTCTTTTAGAGAATGTTGAAGGGAAAGAGGGGAATTGAATCTCAAAGTGGTTTTAGTTCTCATGGGTCATCTACATCTGGAGCCATGGATACTTATTAGACCATGAAAGCCTTCCTTGGACGATCATTAATGGAGAGGAAACACCTACGTGTTGGTATTCTACTAGTCATCAAGGTCATGCACGAGGACATTAACAACTGCGATCATCACTCTACTTTAGATGGAGCAAAATAGGTTTGATGGGTCTTTCTCCAATCATATTTCTATTTCCTCGAATGGTTACATTTATATACTTTATTTTTATGTTTAATTGGTTGTTCTAGGGACATATTCCATTATGTGAATGATGAATCAGTAATGGAGATTGTTGTTGGGTCACATAAATTTAAAAAAAAATAGTTACTATAAGTGGTTGTTATTGTCAATAATTTTATTTTTTTTAATTACTTATTTAAAATTTTGAAATAAAATGAATATTTAAAATTTGAAATCTCATTTTATTATATCAATGTTTATTCATTGGTTCCAAGCAAAAATACACTAAAATACATTTGGATTAGACAACTTGAAACTTTGTGGGTGACATGGCATCATTTTTTTATTTGTCACAGCTCAAGTCTAATATGGTTAGATAAAAAACACGCCAAAGTATATGTGATAGAAATTTGAAGGAAAAAAAGCTTGAGAACATGGAGAATTAACTTACACATAATGGGTAAAAAGATTGCACCACTATTGGTATCCCTCCCCTAAATGGTTAAAGAATTGAGAATATATATTAATTCTTTATTATATATATATAGCCTAGTGTGCTAGCTCAAGTGGTTGAGTGTTGTAAGTTGTGACCAGAAGGTCTCGGGGCCAAATCCCCGGGTGGTTATACATTGATATATAAGGGCCTCACTTGATGTCTCCATCAGGTTAGCTCCATAATCAGAGCAAACGGGGTGAGGCCCCTTTGAGTGCCCCCTCGATGATTTCTTCCAATGGACGTAGCATCCCCCTAGGGGTTTGTGAACCACATTTGAAAAACTATATATATATAGTCATGTTTAGATTTATTGATGTTTCTTAAATTTTAATGAATTTATTATTTCTTAAATTTTCATTTTATTATTTTTATTTATTTAGCTTTTAAATTAGTGGATTACTTTTTTTTTGGTATTAGGGGAATCAAAAATTGGGGAGGTGCACGTACTCGTGCTATATGGGTTGATTCCTATCCGCTACTGCTATACACCTAGGTGCACCCACACACCCTGCAAGCATGAGGCGCTGGTACAAGTCAGGATGTTTTGAATTGATGACCTCTTTTACAACATGCCATCTCATTTCACTTAATTTTCTAGTCAAGCTACACCCTTACGGGTTAGTGAATTACTTTTTTATTACTGTTTAAAATGCATATTTAATAAAAATAGTTTTTTAAACTTGTTAAAAGGGAAACCAAACATATCAAGAAGATTAGAGTTCACTTTGGTAATAATGTTAATATAAAAAAAACACATAATTTTCTAATGAGAGAGAGGCATATCTTAAGTGAATGGGAAACTCGATCTCTTTTTTCCTCTCAAACAAAACACAAGCTTCGAAGGTATCATAACACTTTGAAAATATTTACAATAGCTAACATTACATAGGATGACCACTCAGAGATAAGAAAAACTAGAGAATCTAAGCATAACCAACTGAATTGTAGAAATAGAAATATGATAAAAATAAAAATAAAGTATATAAATGTAACCCCGAATCATTTGAGGGTTAAGGCCCTAATTTAAAGTTTACAATCAATGTAACCCTTTAATAAAATATAAAGTATATAAATGTAACCATCACGAAAGGCACCAAAAATTTATGTACTTTCAAATTCACAAGGTCATCATGGAAGACAAAAGGGAAAACACTTACCATCGACATTCATACGACAAACATTAAATGCAAAATATTTTGATATATGAGTTGTTTAATGTTTATTGATATGATAATTGTTTAATTATTTTAGTATTAGGATTTATTTATTTTATCTTCATCTGATTGTATATAAATCCAAATCTTGGGATAGTTATTAGTTGTATCAACATTTATATTATATAGTCAATGTCATAATGTTATCTCTTAAATAAATGTAAATGTAATAAAATAAATCCAATCTATGTTGATATTGTTATGATAATGTTAATTAGGTTTCTTTATATTCATCATCTTACAAATGGGCTTAGGGCTTGAAGCTACAAATTGGATCATGTTTTGTATCATTTCAACTTCTTTCTCAGTTTTGGTAAATAGGGTTTTTTTTGTTTTTTTAGAAGTTCTAGGGCACTACGACAAGATTTCCCAATAGATCGTCCGGTTTTCGATGATGTCATGTTTTTTGGAAAGGGCCATTTGGAAGAGTGGAATGCCATAAATATCTATTTGGACACCTTTTGTGAGGCCTCTAGTATGAAAATTAATGCCGAAAAAAATGTTTTACTAGTTTCGAGGGTCTATTAGGATTTTATCGACCAGTTATTCGAACTTTTTCCTTTCAAAGCAGAGGGTATTGACAAGGGTTTAAGGTAGTTAGGATACTTTCTAAATCCAAATAACTACCTCGTAGCAGATTGATTGTGACTGCTAAAGAAGATTGGCATGAACCTTTAAAACTGGTGTTATCACTTTCATTCATTGGGAGGTTGACTTGTTCTTGTGAAGTTGGTCTTAGTTGTGCCCATGATGGGAACAACTAGCATTTGTCTAAACCAACTATCAATGGTGAAATTCTACATTGTATTTCTCTTTCATGATAGTGCTCTAAAGGCCTCTTGAGAATAAACATCGCCAAAGTCTCTTAGCTACGAGATCCTTGTCGAAATCAAAAACATTTTTCAGACCCCAGCTTCCAAATTTTTTAGGACATGCAAGTTTTTCCCATTTGGCAAGGTGGAATCTTTTCTATTGTTTTTGTGATCGGACCAAAGGAAGTTTAAACATCTCTTTTTGATCTTATCCAATATAAATTTAGGAATATGTTACCAAGATTCCAAACTATCCACTATCGGACAACATAAGCAATGGATACGAGTCCTCTCCAAATATTAGAAACCATGGAGGGCACAACTAGCATTTGTCTAAATCAACTGGCAATGGTGAAATTCTGCAAATATCCCTCTTCCATTATAGTGTTCCAAAGGTCTCCCAAGAATAAACATTGCCAAAGGCTCTTAGCTGTGATGTCCACAGTTTGGAATCACCTCCGTGGTTTCTAATATTTGGAGAGGATTTGTGTTTGTTGTTGATGTTGTCCGACAGTGGATAGTTTGGAATCATGGGAATAGATTGAAAATCAAAGTAGGTGAACATCCAGTTGTTGGAGGCGCAAAATTATTTTCACTCTTGTTCTATCCTACCATGAACTCAGAGAAAAAGGAATCGTTATCCTCACACAAGTTTACAATAGAACGACTTCCTTACAAGATAGTCATAGATGGCTAAATGCCAATGAGTTGGGTCTCTTAGAGGACCCATTGGAGGAATGGAACCATTACATCAAAGGCCTTCACAATATTGGTATCTTCCTGTCTAACCAAGAGGACATGTTGGTCTAGTCAGGGAACAAAGTGAATGGCCAAGTCATGACAAAATTGGATTATGAGGCTATCACCACAGACAAGGCCGATCATGTGGAAACATGGTGATTTTCTAAATTGTGGAAATGGACTTTCCCATTGAAGGTAAAATTATTATGTTAGTCGATAATGGAAAACAATATCCTTACATGGGATAATTACTTGAAGAGGGGGACAGGGCCCTAACATGTGTTCTCTCTGTAGGATGGAGGTTGAAAATATAGATCGTATTTTCATCCACTGTAAATTTTCATAGCTTGTGTGGAAGGAGGCACTTAAAATTATTAGTATTTCTAAGGAGTGGAGGGATGATACATTTAAAAACAACCTTCATAGTAGGTTTTAATTCGACTCACTATAGATTGAGCTTCCTATTTACATCAATTTGCACATTTGGAAACATAGGAATGATACTCTCTTCGAAAACTGGGCCACAAATGTCATGAAAGTTTGTCTCTCGGCCATCGGTGCATACAAAGCACTACATTCCTTACCTGGAACTCCTCGGAACATAAAGGTCACTCCTCCACTTTTAATTGGTACTATGCCTATAGGGTTTTTCGACGGTGCCTCCTAAGAAGGTGGCTACTTGTCCAGTGCTGGCATCATTCTAAAGATAAGAGATAATCACATTTTAAAACTCTCGATGGGTTGCGGTCAAGGTTCCAATACAAAAAGTGAGCTCCTGGCACTTTATGTTCTTCTAGTTTTTGTGAATCATTTAGGGATATCCCACCTACAAGTCGTGGGGGATTCAAAGGTTGTGATCGAGTGGGCCCAAAGGAAAAATAACCTTCAAGTCCTTTTTATAGAATGGTGGCAAGCAAGCATCAAAGATATCCAAGAATCCTTCCAAGTCCTGCTTTTCCTGCATGCTTTTAGGGAGTTTAATTTAGATGTTGTTTTTTATCCAAGAAATCTCTTCATTTTGCTGAAGGTTTAATTTGTTTTGAAGAATGACGGAATTTAGTGATGTTTTCACAAAGTTCCATTTTTTATTTTGATATGGCATTCTCCTTCTAACCTCTTTCTTCTTTTCAGCTCGCTGGTTTTTCCTTTAAACTTATCTTTGATATTATCTATTTTGAAATAGGCTACAACAAATTTCTACTTACATTGTTTCATAAATTATTAGAATTGTTATTGGTTGTTCTTACAACATGCTACACAAAAAATTCTATGATGTAAAATGAACTTTTTTTAATGTATTTCTATGGCTAAGACACTCATATTGCACTGTCATTCTTTCTTGTCTATCGAAAAAGGATTAGCTTGATGCTGAGTTATAGATTCTATGTACACATTAATTCTTTTTTAATAACAATTGTAGTTTTTTCTCAGTGAAAAAAAATATGATTCGTTTAATGTTTTTTTTGTAACTAGGGGAATCGACAACTGGAGTTGGGCTGGTACTCACGTGACACGGGGTCCAGCGATCCATTCTCGCTACCACTATACCCCTAGGTTCCCCATACTCGCCCACAAGACACAGGACATAGGTAAACCCGGGTGGGATTTGATCTCGTGACCTCCATTTACAACAAGTGACTTCATATCAATCGACATCAATAAGCCACACCTGTTCAAGCTATGATCCGTTCAATGTTTATTGATATAATAATATTTAATTTATTTATTTTGATACAATAATTGTTTAATTAATTTATTATTAACTCTATGTATTTTTTGTTTGTATTTTGATTTTCTTCAAAACATCAAATTATAAATTCAAATATAAAATAATTAAATGTTTATATTTTGGAAAATAAAAGGTTAAACATTAAATGCAATTACATGTTATCGATATAAGAATTGTTTAATTACTTTGTTGGTATTTTGATTATATATAAAACTAAAATTTAAAATAATTTAATAACACTTTTTATTAATTGCAAAATTTCAATATAAAAAAACATATTTTTATTATAAAAAATTCAATAATTTCAATAATTGCAATGTGAAATAATGAATGATAAAATGTTTGTTGTTCTATGAAATAATAATAAATTATATGCAATGATGAACACTAAGATGTAATCTATCACATCTTTATTTGGGGCAGCTCTGAAGGCAGATCAAGGATGCATCTGGTTGATTGGCATTCCATCTCAAGACCAGTGGAATATGGTGTCTGGAACATTAAAAACCTAGAATGGTTTGGTATCTCCCTCATACTGAAGAGTCTTTGGTTGGTCTTGAAAGGATCAGGAATTTGGAACCATATTATAAATAAAAAATATCTCAATAACCTTTCTTTGGATGACTGGCTGCGAAGTCAGAGGTACTCGATTTGATGTACATCCTATTTTTGGAATGGTTATGTAAGATCCCTCACTTGAATTAGTAGGAAAATTGGTTGGAAAGTGAGAAATGGGAACAAGATCAGGCTGGGTATTGACCCGATTGCAGGACAAAACTCATCATATATTCTCTCTAAGGATCTTTGATCTTACTTATACGACTATGGCATAAGCACTCTCAGCAATGCTCGGAATGAAGAAGGTGGATTGGATAGGCACTCTTACTGGTTAACGGTCGAGGACCTGGAATTGGGTGGAATATGGAAGGCGGAATGGACCAGTTACATCAATGGCCTGTCACATGGGGGGATCAGATTAAATGAAACTCAAGATACTTTATTGTGGATGCATAATACCAAAAATGGAGAGGTTACAGCTAGATTGGCATATGACCTTATTGTATCTTCTGATGTGGCACTATCTAAGAACAAAACTCAGGCTCGGATCTGGAAATATGAAATCCCTTTAAAGCTTAAATGCTTCATGTGGTTCGTTATGGAGAACCGCATCAGCACTTGTGATATCTTATTAAGAAAGGGATGGGTTGGCCCGAACAAATGTTGTCTTTGTATGAATGATGAGGAATCTATTGATCACATCTTCATGTTTTGTTCTTTTGTAAGAAATATCATAGACCTACTCTACAGGAAATATGGCCAGGGCATTACTTGGATACATTCTTCGATCCTGAAAACATTGAGATATGGTATCAACATATTGGGGTGAGCTCGCATCTTCCCCTTTTTCTCATTTGGAATATCAGGATCACACGCAATCTTTCCATTTTTGAAGGTAGGAAAATCGATGTAGAAACTACCTGTAATAGGATCTTGGCTTAGGTGCACTCTTACCCTTTGATCCATAAGAAAAAAAGAGCAAGGATTGTTGGTGCTATGCCAGATCTCAAATACCCTCATGCTTTTTTTGACGGGGCTTCAAATCACAAGTTAGGTGGAGCTGGTATTTTTCTTGGACTCAGTGAGTCATAGTCTTTCTGTTTAAAATTGGGCTGTGCTTTTAGTACAAATTCCAAAGCCGAATTACTTGTCCTTTGGGCCTTATTATACTTTGCAGCTGCAATTGGGATCCCCACCCTCCATGTTTTTGGTGACTCATATGTAGTTATCAATTGGGCAAATGGCAAAGTTGCTCTCACAGCTCTAGATCTGGATTACTAGTGTAATAATATTTGTCTTAAAAGCCTATTTCATCTCTCTAGAGTTTCAGCATGTCTTCCGGGAACACAATCAGAAGGCAGACTGTCTATCCAAGGAGGTGCTCTCTTTGGCCTCTGGCCACTTGTCCTTCACAAAATTCTTTGAAGGTTGGATTGTTGGGGGAGGTGAGATTCAGCTCTTCTAGAATCTCACTATTATTGTAATTTGAGTGGCTTTTTTGCATTCCTTTTGGCATTGATGTAAGAATTTAGATGTCTTCGGTCTCCATGGATGAAGTTCATCTTTTTATAATTAGTCGACCCCTCGAGCACCTCCCTGGATAATCAGCCTCGGTTCTTCTTATGTTCTTGGTGGACTTGATTGACTCCCTCTTTGAGTTAGGTGGGTTCTATATTGGGACTTTGGATGACTAGCATTATGCCTTGTTTGCCCCTTTCAGCTGCTTTTTTATCTTCCTATGATGTAACCACTTTCCTTTGATTCACATGAATATCAAAGTTATTTATATTTTTTAATCTTAAGTTTATTTCTATTATATAATAAATCATCTAAAATAATGAAGAATAAAATGTTTGTTTTTCTATGTTATCTTATTTAAAACAATTTAACAATAATAATAAACTATATAGGTAAGACGTAATCAATGACCACTTTCGAAATAATTTTTTAATCTGATTTTCATTATATAAACATAATACTACCTTTATTTTGTACTCTTTTCAATTTATTTTTGTTTATATTTTATTCCTCGACGCAATATACATCTATCAATCTCTTTATTCATGGTAAAATCGTATTAAAATATTTATAAAAAAAAAATATCATAATAAATTATTTTAAAAAAATATCATAAAAGTTATTATTGTGCATATAAATTTGGTGTTAGCTTTTCACCCGACCATTTGCACCGATCGGAGGACCGGCAATGTCGGATATGATAGCTCATGCGAGTCAAATCGTCCGATTAGTGCAAATGGTCGAGTGGAAAGCTAACGCCTATAAATTTGGTTACACATTTTTTTGAAAGCATTAAAGTTCTTTCACGTAGACACCTTGGAGCTAAATGTCTTTCAATTGTTTTGGAGCTAAATAATGTGTATGTGTAAGCTTTTTTTTAATTTAAAATGTCCACCTGAATTAAGGTGCAATCAGATATATTTTTTTTTTCAAAAATCTTAAATTGTATTTGCATTGTTTATATAGATCTAAATTGTTCATTTTCACAAAAATTAATTTAAGAATTCTCAAAACATAAACTTTTCCACAAAATCATAATATTTGACAATACATACAGATCATAGCAAAAACTTATTTCAAAAATCATAATATTTGATAATACATACAATACAAAATGACGAGACTCGAACCAGCCAAATAACGAGACTCGAACTGGCCAAAATTAAAGACAAATGAAGAACTCAACCACTCGATCAAAGTACAAAATTCAATTAACATTGGGCATATAAATTTATGTGAAATATATTAACTATATAAAATATATAGAAAAATGGACATAAAAAAAATCCACTATATGAAATGATGAACAATAAGATGTAATGAAGGACGATTTTTAATATAATTTTTTAATCTTACTCCCATTATATAAACACGATGTTGTAGTCTCTTATTAATCTTCTTTTGATTATATATTTTTTAAATAATTTACTTGATTCTAATTACAAATTTATTAATTTTTCAATTTACATTGAAATCATATTAAATTAAATGTAAAATCTTTGAAAAATATAAATTTAAAAAAAATATGTATTTTTAAATGTGACATTTTGAATAATTGTTTTTAAATGGAATAAATTATTTGATCTTACTTAAATTTCAAGATATATATTAAAAATTACTTTTAAAATTAAATTTCAAAATATATATTAAAAATTATCTTTTAAATTAAATTTCAAAATATATATTAAAAAATACCCTTTTAAAATTAAATTTCTACATATATTAAAAATTACCTTTTAAATTAAATTAGTAGTGTATGATTTTAAATAGAGACAATTTATCTTCTGCTCTCCCACATAGATTTTAAAAAAATATATTAAATATATTTATATATGATTGACTTTTAATTCAGTATTAATAAATCATTTTAAATGTTTAAATTAAAATAGTAATGTATGGTTTTAAATAGAGACATTTTGTCTTTTGCTTTCATATATAGATTTTAAAAAAATATTAAATATATTTATATATGATTGACATTTAATTCAGTATTAATAAATCATCTTAAATGTTTCTTTTAAAGGAAGATAGTGTATCTTT
>LPNX010851083.1:200357-216287 GCA_001517045.1 Pseudotsuga menziesii
TCATCCCCGTCCCATTGTTGAGGAACCAGATTGCCATTCTGAGCAGGTTGTGCATTCCCAGCTGTGGAAAAAACAAAAATCGCAACTTGGGAAGAAGCCACGTTTTGAAGAGCCAAAAATGCCCAGAAATTCGTGGGAAGACTCGATTTTGAAAGCCTGAAAGTTGAAATTCGCGATTCACTGTCACATGGCTAGAATTGGGAAAAATACAAGAAATTGAAATTGCTTGAAAAAGACCAGTGAAGGCACAAATCTCTGTTGGTTTAGTAGTCAGGACCAACCATACCTTCCCAGGTCGGCATTAAGGGAAGCCGTGCCTGAGGGATTGTGTAGCAGAGAAGGGGACCTTACTCAGACTGAGATTGGAGGTGATGGTGGTGCTTGGGCTATCTGAAGCCAAATTGAGATGCTATAGCTCAGTGGTTGAGCTAATTAGCTTAACATTCTCATTCCCCGCCCCCTACATGCTTGACAAACCCAACGATGTATTGGCTTAACATGAGTCATTATGCCTGTGGATGTGAGTGAACTTGAGTAGTTCCTCCTTAGTGGATACATAGCCCCAACTCGTGGGTGGTCTCTGAGTACTAAAAGAATATAGGCTGAGCAGAGACCTATGGTTGGGTGGAATGATGCTCTTTCGTAGCTAGTTGCGTGCACAACTTCAATTAAAAGATAAGTGGTTACTGTATTTTTAAATATTCATAATTTTTGTCTTAGGAATGCTTATTTATTGACATCAATTTGAATGAAATGGCCAGCTTGAATTATTCAGGAGGCGGCATGTGCATAGCATGAGAATGATATTAATTATGTGTGCTCTTGTTTTATTATTATGCATGTGATAAAAATGTTGATATATGCATGCTACATGTGCAAAGAGAAACTATCTTCCGTTGTGTGTTTTATTGTTGCATTTGCACACACATTTAGAAGTTAATGAATTCCTAATATGGATGGCCTACAAGAGAAATTTATTACCCTGCATATTGTTCGTGTTCCCTCCATTGGTTTGATTGATGGGAGGGGACGTGATAGAGTGGTATCAGATCTAAGAGTTGCAGCATTGGGGTTGTTTGGGCCAAAATCTACACCTACATGTAGGAAATTTGAAATGCATAGGGAGTGATGATTGATATTTGGTAAAATTGTGGGTTAAATCATGACAAAAAATCAAAGTCTTCAAATGTTGAAAAGAATCACAACATTGCATAGAGATCGTCGAGAGCTTTTCAATGATTCCTATTTTGTAAAAATGGCTTCAAGGTGAAAGATATCAGCATAAGAAGTTGACGGTAATATGGGCATATTGTCGACTTCCAACTTTCAAATTCAGAATCGAAATGTCAGAAGCTTTGTGATATTACCATTTGGATAGTGCTGAGGAGTCAATGTCGAAGAGCCGACTTTCGACTCTCAACGTACATAAGGTAGTCGACATTGTCGAGAACTTAGAGTAGTATTATTTGGAAGTCGTTTGCAATGTCGACTTCTGCCTCCCGACGTACGGAAGGTAGTCGACATAATTGAGAAGTCAAGGTAGTATTATTTGAACTTCGTTGGGCAATGCCAACTTTTGTCTCCAAAAATATAGAAGGTAGTCGACGGAGTCGAGAAGTCAGGATAGTATTATTTGGGAGTTGTTTGGTAGTGTTGAATTCTGACTCCCAACGTACGAAAGATAGTAGTCAAAGTCAGGAAGTCAGGAACGACTCATTTTAGGTCAGTTGTGTGTTCCGATTTCCAATTTTCGATTGGAAAATTCGGAAAGGCTTGGAAAAAGATGGGATCAGCACGTTGAGGTCAGGAAAAAAAGTCTATAGCCCAAAATTTGTTTTTTCTATAGCAGGAACAGTTTGTATCAGAATCGGATGAGACTGAAGGGTCTCAGACACCATTAAAAAATTCCACCACTAAAGCCTATCACCTAGAATTAAAGTTATAATTTTTTTCATCTTGCAGAATTTTATTCTTATACTTGTATTTTCTGATGTTATCAGATTATAGTCTCACTGTATATTGTCTCCATTCTGTCTGAATTTCCTTTGTCAACAAAAAATCTAAAAAAAGTCATTTATTTATTGAGATTCCTGAACACTATTGACCCCGTAGTCTAGGTAGCAGACTTTAGCGAAAACATATCACTTGGGGGTGGTTCTCTCATAATTATCTAAGAATGATCATTGAGTTGACTATGAATATGAGTGTTCTTATTCATTTTAGAATTGCTAATAAAAATCCCTTCCATAATGCTTGAATTTCAACTTGGTTATTTGTTGCTACTCCAATTTTCAAACATAAGATATGAAAGCTCCTTATTTCATTCAGGATCATATAGCATTGTTGGCCATCCCTTAATATAGAAATTTTATTAAAATTGAAATATTATAATAAATTTTAAATCTTAGTTTTATTAATGAAAAATATATTTCATATATTTAAGTCAACAATAAACACTACAACAAAAACTGGATTTAGCGTCGAATTTAGCGCCGGATTTTAGTGTAATTTTTTCCCAATTATGGTGAACAATCCGACGCTAAACCTGGCGCCATTGTACATTTTCATAAAACGCCATCTATTGCATCTTTTTTTGCGTCCTTTTTAACATCCATTTTTGCGTCCATTTTTGTGCCCAATTTTTTACATCTTTTGTTACGCCTTAATTTGCGCCCAATTTTGCAACTTCTATTGCATCTTTTTTGCGTCCTTTGTTACATCCTTGTTTGCACCCAATTTCACGCTCAGTTTTGTATCCAATGTTGCGTCTTGTTTTGCTCCTAGTTTTTCATCGAGTCTTGCACCCAATTTTGCACCATGTTTTGCATAAAATTATGTCCAATTATGCATCTAATGTTGCATCTAGGTTTGCATCCAATTTTCGGCCCAATATTGCGTCTAGTTTTGCATCCAATTTTACTTATAATGTTGCATCCCCATTTGCATTTAATTTTGTATCTTGTTTTACGTCTTTTTTTGCATCCATGTTTGTGCCTAATGTTTCATCTTGATTTAGGTCGTATTTTGCATCTAGGTTTGCACCTAGTGTTGCATCCTGGTTGATGTTTTTTTTTGCATCTATGTTTGAGCCCAATGTTGCACCCCGTGTTGCACCTAGTTTTGCGCCCATGTTTGTATCTAATATTGCATCTAGTTTTGTGTCCAATTTTGCATCCAATCTTGCATTCAATATTACTTCTAGTTTTACATCCAATGTTTTGTCGCATCTTGCATCCAATATTGTGTCTCGTCTTAAGTTTTTGTTTGCGCCAAGTGTTGCTTCCAGTTTTGCACCTGGTGTTACACTTGGTTTTATGTCCATCGATACACCATATTTTGTGCTCAATTTAATGTCCAATTTTACGTCTAGTTAGGAGTCCACTTTTGCATCTATTGTTGCGTCTAGTTTTGGACCTAGTATTGCATCTAGTTTTGAGTCATTAATTGTGTCTAGTGTTGAGTCTCTTTTTGCATCCAATTTTGCGTTTAGGGTGACATCCATTTTTGTGTCCACATTTGTGTCTGACATAAGGTCGACTTTTGCATCCAATTGTGTGTTTGGTGTAACATCCAATTTTACATCATCTTTTGCATTTAGTGTTGCATCTAATATTATCCATATTGCACTACTACATTTTCAACCTTTAGAAATACATTGCAATATCATTAGGGCATGGAGGAATCGAACCACCAACTTCCTGCTTGTAAAGCAGGCGCTCTTCCAGTGAGCTAACACCCTTTAGGAATCAGGAAGAGGTACAATATTGACAACAAAATATCCTAAACAATTACGCAATCTATTAAAGTGGTCTGCAAAAGGGTCTTAAATAACAACATAATGTATTGATGCATACCTAATAACCTAAACTTGATATGGACAAAGAATAATGGATGTGTTTAAGAAATAGTTGTAGAATCCAATTGAGGATATGTGTTTCTATATAAATGTTGTTATTCATTGATGATGTGATTTTTTTCAGCAATAGGATGGTAAGAGAAGAACTCGTGAATGGTTACTAAAAGAAAATGCCTACTATGAGCATCATATATGATATAATGAATATTTTAACAATGAACACCAACAAAGACAATTTATATTATGTGCATTATTTATAATCTCAAAATTAGTAAGATGTCAATTGGGAAAAGCATCATACCAGTTTCCACAATTGATAAGGCCACAAGGAGGTAGATGAAGTTGAAGGGTTTCTCATCTTACTAACGATTGTTCCATCAAGAGATTCTGAAGGGGCATTCCATCACTTCATTAAGTTATTAATTTAATTAGAAATAAATTAATATTAAAATTGATAATATTAATAATAAATAATATTAATTATTTTTATTGATATTATTAATATTATTAATATTTAAAAATTAATAATGTTTAATATTGATAATATTTAAAAATATTATTTAATATTAATACAATCCTTAGTTCAAATTAATCTGCTAAAGGTTCATAACTGTGGTCCAAGATTTACTTAATTTCCATCTGTCATTGTCATCTCTATAGCCTCCCAGAAACGGCTCTTTGTGTAGTGGTCAATGCCAATAATAACCCTTACATTCTCTATACCGAGATGGTGTTTAGAGGATTTTGAATGTTATGCCAATGTCGATTTCTTTATCCTTTCATGAATGATGTCCGCTTCCTTCAACCTTGTATGTACCAATCGACCTGTCTCGCCAATATAAACCTTTCCACAATCCTTGCAAGAAGTAGCAAGATATAAAATCCTTGCAAGAAGAAACAGTGCATTAAGTAATGTACATCAATACAATAGAGATATGATTCCGAAATGATTTCACACACTAATTTCTGTTGTAAAGCATGTTTTCTGTTTTAATAGTTGAAAAGATATACAGAGAAAATATCAAAATCCAGAACTCGATCCATATATAAATGTTTCGATTATTGACAGAGAACATGATGAAATGTTTGCATTGGGGATCCAAAAACAGCATTCTAGTGCAAATTTATTTTCAGCTTTAGAGTAATACAATTACTTAAGTGCACTCACAAACTTGGGTCAACCCTTCTACTTAATTCTCCATCTCAACAACAATATAGTTCTCAAAAAACTGATCAAATGAGATAATCTGCTAAAGGCTCTTCTAAGGGTAGATATTTATAGTGGAGTTCAACAAAATCCTGGCAAACTATACATCACCTCCAGTCATGACTCTTGATGATGTCTCCGAGGTCTCTTATCATTAAGAATCAGATTGTAAAGATGACGGCGGTGACAATGTCATGTCATAGACCATATCCTACATATAGTTTGTCTCCAATGTTGATTGCCATGTGGTTGCACATGTTTACTATGTAACAATAACTTGCTGAGAATTCGATCAAGCTCATATCATCCTTTGGTCATAAGGGAAAGAACTCACACAATTGACCAGAATGTATTTGGTTGAATATGGAAGGGATTATACAAGAACCAACACTAATTGATTCTTAAAGTATTTAGCAAGAACCAAGATCTCATTTAGAAGCAAAAATTCATTTGTTAGTTGATTTCCTGGTGTCCCTTATAACACTGACATGAGTTTCAGAGGACCGGAGGAAATGTAGAACTTGAACTCCTAAATACAAAGCCAGCTTATGAGTGCCTTAAATTTCACAGCAAAAAACAAGAGAATGATAGCTATGGAAGAAGGTTGTCAGGACTAAGAATGGTACCAGAGAAGTAAGACAACAGCCTGTATTTAGGAAATTTTTTAAATATAGAGAATGTAGGTGAATAAAAACCCAAGAAAGCCCAATTATGTCATCAGAAGTTGCTAGACTCACGGCCTAAATGGAGGGTAGTCCACCAAAGTACCCCTGAACCTTTGGCCTCTACAGGTACGATATTCCAAGGAATTTCTTCTCTTATTCTCAATGTCAGCTATAGAAAAAGTACAAAAGATAGAACATAAGTTACCTTTCCATCTTCTGCAACAACTACTGGATCTGCACCTTGTGTAATAACAGCTATCCTCTTGTGAGTTCTAGTTGCCTTTGGTAGTGATGACATCTTTAGAGCTATTTCTTCAACATTATCAGTCTAAAAAATATAAAATAGTTAGTAAACATCTCTACACCATTCATGTTTACAAATACAGTGGTTAGAAATTAAGATATCAAATAATTCACCTTCCACCCTTGCACCCGTGCAAAGGTCCTTGCTTCAGTCTCATTTCCAAAAACATAATCCATATACCTAAGAGAAAATACCTAGATATAATGAACAAATTCAAACAGTAGAATAATATATAACATAGGGAATTCAGACATCATAGAAGAAGAAAGCCAAATCAACTTGGCATGAAATTAGAAATGTTTTTGTATCTGTGCAATCATCTGCTATCTAGATATCAAAAAAAAAAACACAAGGAAGTAAGTCTTACGGAAAGACTTTCATCAATGCTTCAGAAAAAAATTCGCAGATAAAAGGAGCTGCAAGATTCATCATAAATATCTGCACAACATGAGATACAAGAGTCATACAGGATATGAGACAAACCCTTTGGTATGTACATTGTTAATTTTCCAAACAACCAATAAAACAAAATAACCCCTATGCTACCAGATACCAAGGTGATTGCAATACCTTTCCTTTCTGAGTTGCATGTTCAGCCACAGGTAGAATTGACTCAGGCGAGACTGTAAGGGAAAAGCCAACAATATAAAAGAACTTGGCTTTCTCCACTGTACAACAAACAATAATTTTCCTTTAAAATGAGCACTAAGTCAAACCCAAACATAGAGAAAACAACTTAAACAGAGCAAGACCTTACAATACATTACCTAAAGCCCAGTTTTCCGGTAATTTCAAGTGTTCTGATTTGTAGCAATTTGCTGCTGACAAATTTGCAACCAGTGACCTGCACTTTACAAGGTTAAAGTTTAAACAAGTGAAGAAAGCAATATTTTTTATTATTTTTTAAAAGACACGTGTCAAGTCCAAGATCAGCACAGAAGAAGTTACACATCCCCCTACTCGACTGTTCGTATTCGCTCTTCTCCAACATCTAGTATGTTCTTTTAGTTATTTTGGTTTCATCAGACTATCATACAAATCACTGAAACAATTCAAGTAAGTAATAAATGATCTTGTAAACTGGAGACACATCCTATTAAAGTAAGAACAAAGGTGGAGAAAAAAAGAAATCAAGGGAAAATTTGAGGCCATGAAAAGCATGCAACCAATTAGGGACATAGATGAGCAGAATGATGCCCTCTTAGAGAAAACTGCTAGAAACCGAGTTTAAAAACTAATTGGAAATAGTTAAAAATGTGGAAGTTCAAGAATGTGAAGCAAATTAATGATGAAAGAACACAGAGAGGAGAAGGTGGGATGAGAAGAATACCGCCTGCCAAGAAATGCATAAATAAGTGAAGCACAAACCAGCCAAACACTAATCAAGGTCACGGGCAAATGCAAAAGTCAAACATCAGCAACAATACCACAGCCTCAAGAAAAATAATTATAATTAGTATTTTTAGACCATGCATTGTTTGTGTAAAGGTGAATTTGTTCCACATGCACATTATTTTAAACATAAACAGATGGAATATTAGTCCATAAATGCATAGGAATTTAGAAAGAACATCTGCAACAACCCCTAAGAGCTGTAAAGTGTTAACTGACCTGACCAACCCACTGACACAACCCTGTAATATGCTCCCTAATTTTCTCTAGTGTGAACAGTTCAGTCAGCGAAACACCTTTGATTTTTGGTTTTCCCAATTTTGATGCTGCTGAATTATCAAGTGGGAGTATTGCTGTTGTGACTTCTTGTTTAAACTGTCCAGATTCAGGTTTGACCAGCACATATTCTTTCTTAACTGACACAATTTCCTGTTTATCCTGCATATGCATTTTGGTTATAGACACGACAGAAGGCTCAGGCTTCATTGCTTGACACAATGACTGATCATGCTCAACTGCAGCATCTTTCTTTAACTTAGAATATTTCTGAGAAATACTTTGGATCAAACTCTTAGCCAGTTCTATTTTCACAGGTATGGGATCTACTCTTGCAGAGTTGGCCATTTCAGATTTTATTGCAGATGGGCACTGTCCAGTCTGCTGGGAGACTTGAGGTCGTACCTGGAAGGCTATCTGTGTCTAGCTCGAAGTTGGGGTAGATGCCTATGGAGTTTCAACTTGTGTCAATGCACAACTTGGCAAGAAAGGCTCAATCTTTGCTTTCTTGAGAGGAGGTTGTTGAATTTGAGCTTCTTCTTCAACAAAATTTCAATATTTTGACGACAGAGTTACATTGGTCTCAACTCTATTTGTAGCATTGGAAAACTTTCTGTCACCATTTGTGAGACCTGTCTCTCTTGAGTTTGATGGTTGAACATGTCCCAGGGGATATTGCAATATGGTTTTCTGAACTGGACCACAAACAGGACAATGTAAGTCACGACAATTTTGATGGTGCCGCAAAAGAGTCCTAGATGCATGACACCTAAGATAAGTGCATTCAGGATCACGACACTTTGTAATGTGTGCCCATAACTGCTGTGCGGTTGAACAATGTATCGTTTGACATTGGTCTTCAGGAGCTGAACATTTACTAGCATGACACAAAAAGAGCAACCAACGTTGTTGTTTGACATACTGTTGTTGTCGTGACTCAGCAACGGTGCTCAGTTGTCCAGTTGATACAGTGGCTCCAGATGATGTTTCAACTCTGGTTTGATTTGTTACAGTTGACACTCTTCCACTTACAGGTGATTGATGTGGCTGCTCAGCATTATGAACATCATCATGAATTTCCATACTTTGTTCAACTTCTTGTTGTAACTATCGTTGATCTTCTGAGTGTGCAACCTACTCTGGTACCTGAAATTTCTCCTGAGACTGAGACTCCTGCAATCCTTGCAACAAAGCCTCTGGCTGTACTTCAATAGGAAAACTATTTGAATCATTCTGTGACTGGCTTTGTTGTTGCTGTTGTGGTGATGGTACCTGCTGCTGCTGTGATTTTTGAGATAGTTGACGGCACAACAGCTGACTATTAGGCAAGTCATGATGCATCAGCAGCCCTCCAGACTTAGATGGCTGCATTTGTGCACCAGTTCCCTGTGGCTGCAGTTGTTCATTTGAGGCTTGTGGAATAGTATGATGCTGCAATGCTTCATTTTGGGGCTTCAAACCAATGCCCAAATGTTTATGGCCAGACAATTTTGAAGTCAACTGGTTCTGCTGTACATCTTCACTCTTTAACAATAATGGTTGCTGATGTTGACTCTGTTGATTTTGTAGATGATTGTGATGCTGCTGTTATACTGTTGTTGTTGGTGAGGTTGATGTTGCGTGTTTTTCTGGTGTGGTTGTTGCATTTGTTGTGAAATTTGTTGAATTAATTGTGCCCTTGGCAATTGTAAATTTCTTTGCGAAGAATGATCAGGACCCTGAGACTTATGCTGTTGGACCTGCTGCTGTGTGTGCAATTTTGATTGTTGAGGGGATAAATGAGGGACAGTAATCATTTTTTATTGTAATCCTAAAGAGTTTGAATTAAAGCTACTTGCAGCTGCAACTCCACCTGATGTTACAGGATTATATAAGTTTCCCGCCCCAGCAAGATCAGCAGCATTCATTGCATATCCATCACTCATTTGATGAGACAATGCTGCTTGTAAACAACAATTAAATGTTGTCTTTATATCAGAATATAAGAAATCAAAACCTAAAAAAATTGATGAAGTTCAAATAATTTTACTGAAAACAATATATGCAGAAAACTAGTAGAGCAAGACAAAGACACACTCACGTTGCACTAAATGCCGCTGCCTTTGAACATGCTGTTGAGAAGGAATTTGTAGATTGCCAAATCGGGAAGGAGTCAGGTAGCTTCCGGTGTTAGGATGTGGGCTAGTTCCATTCACAAAATGTTGATTGCCACTCAAAAGTTGCATCCCATTATTCATACCTCCATTTAATAGCCCATAAGAAGAATTTTTCTGCGGCATGTTGATGCCTATTGTACCACCCATCTAATCATTCATTTTATGATAAATGCGGCTGGTTTGCCCTCCACTAAATTGCATCTGTTGCTGCTGCAGCTGTTTCTGTTGTTGTTGTTTCTGATGTTGCAACTGGTGCTGTTGAGCAGCTGTCACAGCATCAACATTAGAGTTACTCAATCCACCAGAGCATGTAGAACTCATGGGCATAGAATGTGGAGTATTTAGTCCAGGTGTTGGAATCATCTGACTTCCAACTCTTGGAAAACCTATTGTAGGAATCATGCTGCCTGCACCTGTGGAAATACTTTGCTGGGACTGGAATGCATTATTGTCACCAGAAATAGAGAAAGCATTGCCGCTGAGGCCAGGGGTAGGCATCATTTTTCTTGAGTTATTATCTGTTGCCAGTAATGAGTTACCTTGTAATAAACTAACATTTTCATTAGTATTTGGTAGCATGTTTCCGATACCAACTGTGTTGGGGACCGCAGCGCTTGTGCCAGGACCATTAACCATAGAAATATCAGCACCTGCAGTAGGAATCATTGCACTTGCATTTCCACTTTGTTGCAATCCTGGAGTTGGTATCATCATTCGAGCATGAGGATTTTGATGACTAAGATTCTAGTTTCGATTATGTTGAAACCGTTTCATCAATAAGGTCAAACGACACTCCAAAGTGCTCAAGTTCATGTATTCTTCCTGATAACATAATTCAAAAGAATGACACAAACTTCAGTTCAACAATAGTTCGGGTGATACAGATTTGCTTCCACAAGTGTAAAATTGGACACTCAATTTCAAGGATAGTAACAAATCAGCATAAATACTTATCTGGATTCTGACTCATGCAGAGCATTTGTCTGGCAATAAAATGACTAAATGTAGAATTCAAAAAAAAATCAGTTGAATACTGAGCAAACCCTCAAGCAATGGATTTACAAAATGGCTTCCGATTATTATATATACCTTTGAAGTAGCCTCCTTGAATAGAGCTTCCTCCAAGCACCTCACAAGGTTGGGCAGACGTTGTTGCCATTCTAAATAAATTGGTCCACGAAATACATGCAAGCTGAAAATACAAATAAAAATTAAAATTAAACTGATGAACCAAAATGTACTTATGAAACTACCTTTTAGGAGAAAATTTAGAGAATCCAAAGACATGAAAAAGTATTCATATAATAATGGACTCCACGTCTTCCATTCATCATTCATCGCAGCTATAAATCAAACAGTTAATGGAAGTTTTGTGCAGAGCAATCATCCCCTCAAACCAAAATTGTTTTGGCTCACCCAAAACATCTTTGGCAAAAAAAGGAAAGCATACAAGAAAGTTCCTGGTTGTCCAAACTGTACCATGAAACTGGGTAAAATGCAATCATTTATATACAACATTATTCAGCCAAGCATACTATTAGATACAAACCCATAATAAATTACTGGGTTTTGCAGTGGCTACTAGCAGCTGTGGTGCATTACTATAATTGCTTGAAGGTTAACAAAATTCTCTGCATGATGCACAGTTTGATTTTCTTGGCTCAAACACTTGGAACTTTTAATATTTTTTAATTACATAAAAATGACAAACTTCCAAATAGGACATAGATGTTACTGCTGTGAAGAACCAAGATTATAAGGCCTTTCAAAAACTTAAGCCTCAAGATTGCTTGAAAGAGGCAATCGATCAACAAAATTAAAGCAGATGCACCAATAATAAAGGGGAGACTCGCTAAACTCGATCTATAAATGGAGGATCTTTAAGTGAATTTGGGACGGGAATTGGGCGAAGGAGAGGTGGAACTTTAACTCGATCTCAATCTATAATTGGAAGGGATCCCAGGCGGCGGTGGTGATGCTTTCTATTCTTTCACAGGTTTTAAGTGAATTTGGGACGGGAATTGGGCGAAGGAGAGGTGGAACTTTAACTCGATCTCAATCTATAATTGGAAGGGATCCCAGGCGGCGGTGGTGATACTTTCTATTCTTTCACAGGTCTTGCATTGTGTCTCAGTGAAATGTAAGTATATGGATTCAATTCTTGTATTGGATCATTTAAATTGTTTACGGTTTCAAAAATCAAATTTATAGAGTTTTTATTGCGATCGCTGATTTTATGTGTTTACAATGATGAATTTTAAAATCTAGGGTTTTTATTGGGATTTTGTGTGTTTAACTTTACAATGATGAATTTTACAAGAAAATGCCCAGTCCAACGTATCCACCCAGTTGGCAATACTCATTTTACCAGTTTATTATACTAGTTCATTCTATTACCGAACACCCAATCCACCTGCATTCTCACTTTCTTGCATTATTGCACCACTTACCATACCACCTTCAATACGCCTGACCAGGAAGGACACCATCCACCCGGGATGGGTTTCCCAGTATGCTTAAGCAAGGATAATAACACCCAAGACACGGGTGAAGAAATAATTTTATTACATCGATGCCATGCAATTCTATGAATACAATCAAATTGAAATGAAAGTTGCTTTAACGTCTTACTGATTTTCTAGTTTATTTCCTTTTTTGCCCTTCACTGTTTCTCCTTAAGAAATTCTTTCCTATCCTTTATCAGGTTGATTACTTCTAATATGTCCTTTGAACACTGAACATGCCTCTTAACGTAAGCAAAAAAGTTGTTATTTAGGAAACTTTTCTGTCTTTAATATCTTTTAGGATAGTTTTTTATTTGCTGCTCTGTATTTTGTGCATGTTGAAAATTGCTTTCTTGCTTTTGTTGACCAAATAAATTCCACCTTTAATTTAGGTCAAACTTCATTTATAAGCCTAGACCAACCCTTTGACATCGACTTGTTCATCTACCTGTAGATTAACTTCCTCCTCCACATGCTTCTGTATTCTTCTCCAACAACTCGCTGCAGCTTTATCCTTAAAGATATGATCTTTTCACAGCAAGTAATCAAGCTTTCTGCTGGCTGATCTTTAGCAACAGCAGATTACTATACACGCTGTATTTGCATGCCATCATGACATAGGGCAACAAATTTAGACCTTTAAAAACTGTCTTTCATTTTCAATTGAACACCCCAAATGAACTTCCAGTTCTATGATGTGTCGATCTTCCCTTTCTGCCTTTTATGCCTGGCAAAAACTAGAATGGATTTGGTGAAAGCAATGGAGAGAATTATCTCTTTATTTTTCTTGTCAGATAACAAATGAGCTCTCGTTAAGGCTGGATATGACTAGTATTCAAGAACAACTATCATCATACTCTAAGCTAACTCTCTGGATATACATGGTAAATGATCAAAAGTGTAACAGTCCAGACAGTGTCTACCAAGATATCAATCTACAGCACTGTATAGAAATCTGGCAAATCAAGTTAAACTCCAAGTTCACCCTTATTCCCAAGCTGCTGCTAACCCCATGCACAACCTCTGTCACTGTGTTCCCAGGTTATTGGCATTCACACGCTGGGATTGTAGGCTTTTGGCTTGCTGTGTGCCTTTGCATTGATGAAATATCAATGTAATTACAATTATTTTATACCAATGAAAGCAAGGAAGAAAAAATACATTATGACTTACTCCACTAAATACTTTGACAAATAAACTTCTGATTTACAGCATGGCGCAATTCCTATACAGCCCTTCAAAGTTTCCACCGACAGACTAGCCTATACAGTTCTATGTCAAAATTTTGACAATTAGATAGAGGTCGCCGATGCCAAGCTCTGAGTGTTAATGCTGCTAATCACAGCTGCTAAGCAATCATATAGTGATCCTTATGTTTGTCACACTGACATATATGAAACACCACTATGATATTCCTCTTTAGCAAATCTTGGCAATAACTAAAGGCCTACGAATCTGTTTGCAAATGAACATTGGCATGTTAGTTAAGCATAGTTGGCTAGTCAACCCTATTTTTAGCTTTAGCTCCATGCTAGAAGGGGATTGAGTTAACTCCAAGCTTTTATTAAACAAATTAGAAAATTGTCAATGCTTCTGGATTTTACACTGTGTTGAAGTTTGGAACCCCATCGAATCCTTGGGATCCCCTCTATATCCCTTCATTTTTTCATTCATTGAGTCAGGGAAAGACTAAAAGTGTTCTTCACTCCCTTTACCGCCTAGGTCCCAGATGGTTTAGTGCTCTACTTCTTCTTTCATCTTATTTGTTGGTTTCATCTATAGGATGAAGAGGACTTTGTTTTAGTTCCGTTGTTGTCTATATATAAATGTAAGATATGAGCAACAAGAGGGTGAATATGGGATGTGGATTTCTAAGGTTGGGAATGCCAAACAATAATGAGGATGTGGATGTGGACTTGGACCTGTAATTGGGTTATGACTCGCAGTTGATATATATCAGTGTCTGTAAACTCCATATGCCATGACCTTCGTATGCCTCCCAGATTTGATGTTTGTGAAGATAAACTGCTCCCATTCTGTTGTTCCAAATCATCCAACTGTCCTCCAGCTTGAGCATTGGAAACAGAAAATTCATGCCCAACCTAACAACCGATCTAAAAAAAATTACGCGGAACACAATGGGGGAAAATATCCCCAAATTGAAGAAAAAAAAAATCGGTACAAAACATAAGGAATTAAAGGGCCATTGAAATACCCACAATTGCCCCCATCCAACATAGTACACCCAGAAGGATTGAATAAACACCTTACCTGTGGTCGGCACAGATACCTGATAATTTGTAAAGAATTGAAGTAATCCAGCAGCCGATCAGAAACCCTTATGCCTACACGAGCTATAGCTTCCGCCAGGAATCCACGATTTAAGGGGCGTCCCCACGCAGATCCAAAATCACCATGTAATCCATTATGATTTGATTAAATTAAATTAAAAGTAACGAGCAACGGCGACATGACGAGGTGCAGAGTTCAAACCAAGCCAATGGGGAACCGCCCAACGAGAAGCAGGCAATTTGGCGAAAAGGACCGCACACAGGGATCAACTTTGAAGGGCAGGGTTTCATTTCACTTTGAAGGGTTGTGAGAAATTGAACCTTCAATGTTGACATGTAAAAATAATTTACTCTTTTAAAAAATGTAAGTGGATAACAAAATTTCATTATTTATTAAAAGTTGTGTATAGAAAAAAATGACAATTTAAGAAGAAATCGCAAGTGATTCAACATTTACATGGAATTAGTGAGGTAAACCATGTACATGATGATTTATCACGTCCAAATTCTTTTTATGGGGGATTACTCAAGAGTTAGTATAGAGGAGGAGAGACTAGAATAAAGGTTGGGAATGAAGAACATGTAGCGGTGATGGGAGATGAGATTGGGACAAAGCTCATTTAGAAAGAGATTGGTGCACTTTTTTTGTTAATGTGAACATAGTGATAACCATTGAGAGTATTGGTTTCTTGTATTGCATTGTTCTTTGGCCTCTTTATTTTGTGACGGGAAATGTTTGTTTCCTATCATGCAAAAGTGATTAGAGTAGTTGAGAACTACTCACTACCTTATTTGAATGAATAATATGAAATTGGGGATGAAAGTAGCCTCATGGGGTACTAAAGCTTATTTGTGTCTAGAATTGTTTTGAGAAGAGCTACACTACTAGAAGTGCTATGTTACAAGGCCAAAAGAGATCAGGCGTGAGATTCCTAACATTAATAACAAAAACTAAAAAGATGATTTAAAATTGTTGATACTTCAATTGTGACCACTTGATGATTACCATAAACAATGGTTTAAAGAAACAACATAAAAGTAAAAAAAATTAGAAGAATAACTTTTCCATGACATTTTAGCTTACATGTTTTGAAATGAACTTTTCTACATGCTATTAAAATCATTGGATTATTATCGTTCAAACTAAAAACATAAGTTTTTTCCAATCCACATTTCCGTTAAAGTTACAAATACCATCACAAAGCTAATTGATATGTTTTTCCATATGGACCTAGTTCATGAGTAACTAGCCATTCAATTTCAAACTCCAACTAATCCC
>LPNX010851083.1:216453-278342 GCA_001517045.1 Pseudotsuga menziesii
AATGCAATATCTAACTCTAACCTAGAAATAATACATTTTTTTATATAAAAGAATAATTAAAATAATGTTTTAATAATTAGTGAGTTATTGGCCGTAACCTAGGAAATATTTAATGTAAGAAAACAACAGAAATTAACATATCTCATTTACTCTAGTATAACCTAAAAGGCATAATTCTAATAAAAATTAAAACTTTAAGATTAAGATCTACAACTTAATATTGTATTGCTTTTTATAATAAAATTTAAAGTGGATTTCATTAAAGAACACTACAATAATTGAAGAGGAGAAATTGGGTATAGTTTTCGTGAGGTGTCCGGAGACTTTCAAAGTTAATTTTTTGTTTTGAGGGCACTCAGGGTGCATATCAGAGAGACATGATGGGAGGAAGAGGAAGAAGAAGAAGAGGACTCAAGTCAAAAGGTGAGGCGAGTGAGGAGGGGAGACGTAATAGCGATATTTGCAAGAGCATCTCATTGGTGGTATAATGATGGGAACGAGCCTCTCCAAATCGTATCCATTGCCGACGCCCTCATAATCAATTCGGGCGGAGGAGTTACTGTGTAAGCATCCCGAAAAATTAAGTAAGGATAATCTCAAGTTGGGTATATGATGAATTCTTTCGTTTCTTTTAGAGCTTACTATATGCATATTATGCAAACCTTATCTCTGGTTTCCTGTTATTGTTAACCGTTTCTTCCTCTGCCAACCTACCAGACGAGTTGTGTGTGAAAATGCTAAGGCAACGCAGCACTTCGAGGAGAGGCAGAGTTGGTCGAGGAGGTGGAAGACGTAAGGTTAACCTCGGAGCTACTGATGGATTTTTTTACAGATTGGGCGGGTGGCCTAATAGTCTAAGGCCCCCATAGCAAGACTTTGATGCTATGTACGTTTTTTTTTTTATTCTCTGTTAATATGAATTTATATTGTTGCTTACAAAAAAAAACTATTCATTGTCGCTACCCTTTTTCTAGTTAAATGGGTCGTCTATTATTACCAGTTATCCACGCATCAACTACCAGTTATCCATGCATCAACTACCAGTTATTTTTTATATTATTTTTTATAATCATTTATTTCAAATTTAGAATGACACCCATAAAATCAATATGGACAAATGTTATGCAACCAATTCCCAGAAATAGCATAAAAAGAGTTGTCACATCTCGCTAGCTCATTCGGTTAAGGAGTGGGTGTCATTAGAAAGGTGACCTGGGTTCAAACCCCTCAAGGGTGAGCTAGTAATTGGGAGGAGACACCCAAAAATCCAACCATGTTAACGGTTGGTGTGGCCCAGGCCAGGTGCGATCCCCGGGTGATTTTGACGACTTAGATGCCCTTGGGTTGTAGTTTCTCAGCCAATGGTGGAAATGCACTGGCCCTGAGTGACGAGCATTTCTTAACAAAAAAACAAAAAAGCATAAAAAGAGCAGAAATAGACAATAAGAGAGTAATGCACGCCTTAACAATGAATAACAGAGATAAATATCAATCATCTTCGAGGGAGGAACCTCCTTACACAATGTACTGAGTACACAAGACAATATAAGACACTATGATGACTAAAATGAGAATATCTCCTTCCTATATATAAGAGACAAAGGTGCATAATAACAACTAATAGACCCAAGACGACATAAATAATATGTGCACCACAATATAGGGAGTAATACGCCACACTATATGGGGTAACTTGTCTCGTCCCTTGCAATATAGGAAACTCATACTTGTTATCTCACCCTAAACTCTAAACTTATCTCTTTCTTTGAACACCGATAGGTCACAAGTTAAGTGGCACTAATAAGTTATCAGTTACTTGTTCTCGCCTTGTTCTTATTAAATGAGTTATCTCTCACAAACTGAGAGTTATCCACGCATCAACTAGGACTTATTCAGATGGGGAGGCAAGTGCGGGTGGGATTATCTACAATCCCGGAGGAAATATAGTTTCGACATACCCCTGGGTCTAGGTCACTGAACCAACAATGAAGTGGAGTGGCTTGTGCTTCTCTGTGGGTTGGATATGGTTAAGCAATATAAGATCACAAAAGTCTTAGTCATGGGAGATTCTAAACAAGTCATTCATAAAATGACCGCAGGATACAATCAAGGCGTAGTCAAAATTAGAAGAATTTATGAGCGAGTTCGACAAATCTCCGCAAATATGCAAATCGCCTTTTATCACATCCTCATAAGCAATAACTCTGAAGAAGACAACTTAGCAAACCAAGGAGCTAAGTTAAAAATTGGTTTATCAATAGTTAAGGGT
Organism: Pseudotsuga menziesii; assembly: GCA_001517045.1. Taxonomy (NCBI): domain Eukaryota; kingdom Viridiplantae; phylum Streptophyta; class Pinopsida; order Pinales; family Pinaceae; genus Pseudotsuga; species Pseudotsuga menziesii. The sequence goes on from LPNX010851083.1 coordinate 218,723, forward strand.
CATTTAAAATTTTTTATTTATGTCTAGTAGACATTTATCCACTTGCCCAAGGATGGGCGTCCACCTTTCTCGACCTTCCAGCATCCGACAACTCTTACGTTTTTCAGCGACCAACTGTTCTCCATTCCTCACATGTGGCGACGAAGGCCATGTGATGGGCATAAATCCTAGGCCAGGAATCCTTCCCCCTGGTCGTATGATGAGAACCTTCGCACAAGCCATGGAAGGCGTTGGCTTGAAGACTCCTCCCGCTTAGTTTACTTCCTATTGCGACCTTGATGAAGCGCCTGCTCTTAGTCTTCCTGTAGCGACGACTCGGGTGATACCTCTCGGCCTTCTCTGCATTGATGAAAAGGAAAGGCTTCCCAACACCCATTCGGCACAGCCTGCTCCCACGGCGCGCATGGGTTTGTTCTTTTCTCTGGTTCCAATGACAGACAACAACAGGGACGTCACCTTGAACGACCTGCGGACAACCTTGCTAGACATAAATCAACATATGCTTTGGCTTTACGATATTATGAACAGGGGGGTCAAGGAAGGTAGTGCAACTGCAGAGGAGGTGAAATTGATGGCGAGCCAAATGGGCAATCACGATTCTATAATTGAAGACAACCATAAGGACATACATGAGCTCATGGGGACTGTCGATAACATTAAGGAAGATGTGCAAAAGCTGGTTAATATAAACTAGTGCATCCATGCACTCGCCCTAAACCCTAAAACTAGTTTTTTCTCACAAATGCCTAAATTTATGGAATTATGTTTTGCTTCTCCTCCCTATGAAACTTCATAGGTTTTAATATATATTTTAAATTGTATAATGTATAAGTAAATAATGTGTGTATATATTTAATTATTTTAAATCACATAACATATGAACTATATATATTTATTTATATTAAATCTTTTAACATATGGACTATAGGAACCTATTTATATTAATTATATATTATTATTATATTTACATATTTTACCATTATTAAGGTGAAAGAAGTTTATATATCATAAGGGTGTTTATAAAATATTTACCTATTTTATAAATTCTATTAAGTATTATATTTATATTTCTTACAAGTATAGTATGGATGGACTATGAATGTATGTATTTTAACATAATTCCCTAAAATGAAGCATGTTTTGTTGGGAGAAAGAAAATGGGAACAATTTCAATATTATGTTTCCCTTGTGGTTTGAATTCTGTACTTTGGTGGGGTGTTTTAGAATAATCTCACTTGGTATGCATGCTTTAATTGGTAAACATATCCCATATGCTTTAAATGATGACGATGATGAACTAGATGAAAATGACAATGATGATGTTTTTGATGATGACAATGATGGAAATGATGATGATCATGATCATCGTCGTCATCTTTGTCATTGTCATCATGATTATCACAATAGTCATCATCATTGGCATAATCATCATCCATATCATCATCATCGCCATTGTCCTTGAGATCATCATCATCATGATTATTGGCATTTTCATCAGTTATTCATCATTACCTTTGGAATAAGAAATAACATCTACCCAAAATATGTGATTAGTGGAAAAGAGACATGGAGGACACACACGATTTATGCATGACAAATAACAACTTATTTTTTAAGATGATTAACATCATCATTCTCATTGTATTCATCATCATTGTCATTGTCATCATCACCATCGTCATCATTCATTTCATTGCCACCATAATCATCGGTGATTTCGTCATTGCCATTATCCTCCTCCTCATCATCATCATCATAAGCATCATCATCATCATCATCATTGTCATCGTTCTCCTCATTATCAACAACATTTTCATCATCATCATAACCATCCTCAATATCATAATCATTATCCTCATTTTCATCTTCAACATCTGGGTGTAAAATTGGATGCAAAAGTGAATAAAAACATGGATGCAAAAAAGGATGCAAACATGGATGCAACAAAAGTAGGCGCAAAAGTGGGCGCATAATGGGGTGCAACAAAAATGGATGCAAAAGGTGATGCAAAAGTGGATGCAAAAAATGATGCAATCATGGAAGCAAAACATGATGAAAAAAGTGGCGCAAAAGTGGATACAACCATGGATGTAAAATTGGATACAAAATTGGATGCAAAAGTGGATGCAACAAAAGTAGATGCAAAACTAGATGCAAAAGTAATCGTAACACCCAATGCAAAACCCGATGCAAAAGTGGATGCAAAAATGGATGCATAAAGGGATGCAATAACTGATGTAAAATTGGATGCAAAAAAAGATGCAAACGTGGATGCAAAAGTTGAAGCAAAAGTGGGTGTAAAAGTAAGCGCAAAAATGGGTGTGAATTGGGATGCGACAAAAGTGGATGCAATAGTAGATGCAAAAAAAGACGTAAACATGGATGCAAAAGTGGACGAAAAAATGGATGCAAAAGTGGGCAAAAAAATGGATGCAAAAGTGGATGCAAAAATGGCTAAAACAAAACGAGATGCAAAACTAGACTCAAAACATGATGTAAACTTTGATGCAAAACTTGGTGCACAGAGGGATGCAAAAAAAGAAGCAGAAGTGGATGCAAAACAGGATGTAAACAATGATGCAAAAGTGGATGAAAAAAAGGGCGTAAAAGTTGAGGAAAACATGGGCGTAAAAGGGGGCGCAACAAGAGTAGATGTACAAACTAGGCGCAAAATTAGGTGCAAAACTAGGCTCAAAACCTGTCGCAAAACCTGATGTAAAACCTGGCTCATAACCAAGTGCAAAACCTGGTGCAAATTACACCGCAATTTGCGCCAGATTTAGATAAAGGACGCAAAAAACGCCTAAAATAGCACCAACCCGTGAAATTGCGCCATTTTGTCCAAAAATTGAAGAAAAACACACTAAAAGATGGTCTAGACGCAAAAAAGGATGCAAAAAGAGACGCTAAATCCAGTTTTTGTTGTAGTGAAAATAAATAATGTTAAAATTACACTCAAAGTTGATAAATTTTATAGTAAAATAGGTAGTTACATTTATTGAATAATATTTTAAATTGAACTAAATTGTGAAATTCTGATATAAACGAGATTGAAAATGAGCATAATGTTCTTTTAATCTATCTTTTTCTTAATAACATAAAACCTAATCTTATCAAATTTCATATTTATTATATTTTAATCATTTACATTTTGATATTTTATTTTTTACTATGTTTAAATATAAAATTGACATTTTAAAAAGTAATTAGTATGGTTTTCTTTATTTATTCAATAAACTTTATTCATCTTTAAAAAAGAGTAAATAACATTAACACTTATATTGCAAAACATTAATATCTCTTATATATATATAGTATTGTTGATTGATATGTATTGTTGATTGATATTGTTGATTGATATGTATAATTTTTTTCCCTAAATATAAAATTGACATTTTAAAAAGTACTTAGTATGGTTTTCTTTATTTATTCAATAAACTTTATTCATCTTTAAAAAAGAGTAAATAACATTAACACTTATATTGCAAAACATTAATATCTCTTATATATATAGTATTGTTGATTAATATGTATAATTGTTTTCCCTAAAAGACATTTCTCATTGAATATAGAAATCTAAAACAATCCACTAATATATTCATGGAAAAAAATAATCCACTCATCTAAGAGATGCAAATAATAATTAACCTAGATATTAACGAATGCGATGCCTTCAGAAAAACGAAAAGACCATTTCCTGTTTTGTTTTGCTAAATTTTGCTTCATCAAATATCATCAATAAAAACAAATATGGGAAAAAATGTTCTTAAAACAGGGCTCGATGCTATCTTCTCCTTACATTATCTACAAAACAAGACTGCTAAAAGCATGTAAGGAATTTTGAAGAAACTTATGTAGGAGACAACCTGCATTGCAATGAAATATTTATGGCAGAGCAAGCCGGAGTGGTTGTTTTCTACTTTGAATGAGACGTAAGTATTAAGCGGACAAAGTACATATACCAATCTATAAGGAAGATGAATGTGCGGTGCCTGAATGCGCTATTTAGACAATTGTGGGCAAATTCAGAAGTCGATTTTGTTATCCAGGGCACTCAGCGAGCTCGTGGGCAGAGACCAGGACACTCAGAAGCAAACAATTGTGGTAGACAAGTGGAAACACAGCGGTAGGATATCTTTGGGTGGAGGGATGACGGCTGCTACAGTGTTTTAGAACCAAATTTTATAGACAAAAACGCCCAAGGCCTAAAAATATTAAATATATTTATATATATGGTTGACTTTTAATTCAGTATTAATAAATCATCTTAAATGTTTTTTTTAAAGGAAGTTAGTGTGTCTTTTACTCCACCATTTAATAAACTTTGGATTTCAATATTTTAAAGGAAGATAGTGTGTCTTTTACTCTGCCATTTAATTAACTTTCGATTTCAATATTTTAAAGGAAAATAGTGTGCCTTTTAGTCCACCATTTAATTAATTTTGGATTTCAACATCAAGAAGGTGTAATACCTCATTTTGATCCTTAAAATATATTGGCTTGATACCTAAATATTATGTATATGCGGTGTATGAATTTCTAGCGTGGGGCTCAAGGCCAATGCCTCACTAGTGAATGATGTGCTTTTAAAAAGGCAGGTATTTCATATTTTGATAGCCATATGCTGGTAAGCCATGGGAAATTGTAAAAGCATGTATATAATTATAATGCAAATAAAATACCAAGGTCTAGCTATGGAAGCAACTAAAATGAGGGGGAAATGTATATCCACTAAGGAGAGGTGAGGGGTTGTGGGATTGAACCCCGTGTTGCTAAGTGTCATCTTGAGAACCCATCTTGACTTCCTTTGTTGGCATTTATTTCTGTTGTAAGAAAATAGTTGAGAAATAAACTCATACATTAATGGAAAATGGGAAAACCCAAAAATTCGTATGGTTGCGTATGGGCATGGTTTACTTTACCCATAATTCATTCTTCCTCATGGGAATTCGTTTTCCATCATCCCCATTCCATAGTTGAGGAACCGGACTGCCATTCTGAGCAGGTTGTGCATTCCCAGCTGTGGAAAAAACAAAAATCGCAACTTTGGAAGAAACCACATTTTGAAGAGAAAAAAATGCACAGAAATTCGTGGGACAGGGAAAATACAGTGGGGAATCCAAAGATATAAACCCAAGGTGAATTTGAGAGTGCCAAGAGCCCATAAATTCGTGGGAAGATCCAATTTTGAAAGCCCGAAACTTGAAATTTGTGATTCATTGTCACGTGGCTAGAATTGGGAAAAATACCATAAAATTGAAATTGCTTGACAAAAACCAGTGAAGACACAAATCTCTATTGTTTTAGTAGTCAGGACCTTCCATACATTCCTAGGTCAGCACTAAGGGAAGGGGCTCCCAAGGGATTGTGTAGTAGAGAAGGGAACCTTACTCGGGCTGAGAGTGGGGGTGATGGGGGTGCTCGGGCTGTCTGAATCCAAATTGAGATGCTTATAGTTCTGTGGTTGATCTCATTAGCTAAGAATTCTCATTCCTTCCTCCCCGCATGCTTGACAAACCCAGCAATGTGTTGGATTAGCATGAGTGACTGTGCATGTGGTTATGAGTGAGCTTGAGTAGTTCCTCCTTAGTGGATACATAGACCCATCTCGGGGGCGGTATCTGAGTGTTAAAAGAATATAGGTTGGGAAGAGACCTATGGTTGGGTGGAATGTTGCTCTTCCATATCTAGTTGCTTGCACAACTTCAATTAAAAGATAAGTGCTTATTATGTTTTTAATTATTCATAATTTTTGTGTAACACCCCGGTTTTGACCTCGTTTGCATTAAAAATGTATATGATGTATATATTGTAATTAATCGTGGTGTGGAGCTAAGGCAAAATCCCCACCATCGATTTAATGTTTTATTTTCCGATGATTAAAATCGTTGCCAATGGTATATTCGTGCTAAATCGGAACATTATAATTTTCACATCATGTAAATATGCATTTTAATTAAAATACCCACAACCAGCTATGTCAATGCAACAACAATGAGAAGGGGCATGATTTTCCTAAGAATAAGGAGGGGAGAATATTTAACCTTTGGGGACATTGGGGAAAATCCAAGTGTCAATTGATAAACCCATTTAGTTGTCACCTATATTTTGTCTAAATCACCCTTTATCTATTGTCTCATTCAACAACATTTTTGTCTTATTCTTGTCTCGAATACCAAATTAAATCCTTTGATGTTAGGTGGGGCAGTTATTGCATGGACAGTGGTGTGTGGTAGGACGGTCAGTCCTTTCCCACATGCACACTCCACCAAGGAGCACGTTCATCCTCACGTGGGCAGGAGGAGAAGAGACTATGACCCCTATTCTTCATTTTTTTCCTCACATAGAGAACGGGGAGAACTGCCTTACCCTCATGATTTTGCTGTGTGTAGTTCTCATTCACGATTTTGGGCCCTGGACGTTTTCCCCCATCATCAGAAATCCACGTTGGGCTCTCTCTCAAACAGATGGAAGTTGCTGTGTGTGAATTTCGATTTTGGATTTGTTGTGTATATTTTTTCCTCACATGAGCATACGTTCTTCATTTTTCTTGAGGCTGATAATTTCATTTTTGTGATGTTCTTGTGGTTGGGTTTCTTCCCCAACATTTTCTGTTGCATTCCCCACTGTTTGTTAAGCTGAAATTTTTTTTTGTGTTGCCCTCCGATTTTGAGGAGAGACCACATCCTCTTGGGTGTTTTTGTTGATTTCGTTTTTTGGCCACGTTAGGGACAAAACATCCCTGGGATACGATTTGTTGTTAATGGGTTGTTCTTACCCTCCTTGGCAATTAATTTTGTGGCTAAACTGTTTTTCTCAACCCAGAAATGGTGTATATTGTTGTGTATGCAATTTGTCTTTGGACTGTGTAGGAGTGGAAAGGACTCTGCTTGACAAACCTAGTGTTTTGCAGGAGCCTCATAGACAGAGCTAGAGGGATGGCTCTCTTCTCTACACCCCTTGAATAGCACTAGAAGGGAATTCATGTCTTGAGGGACTGTGGAGCAGAGAAGGGAATGATCCTTGTGTTGAGTGTGTGTGGATTTCTTAGGAGTCAAGCTAGTTTTGATGAAGGCACCCTTCGCTCTTCAGTGAGCCCACTGGCTTAGCAAACAGTGCTTCCATCTCCTGATAACCTGATAAACCCAACTTGTTGGCTTGGTTATGTGTTGTTGTGTCCCCTTGGCAGTCTAATAAACCCAAACCTAGCTTTGGCTTAGCTGAGTTTTGACATATATTTGGCTATGTGTGAACCTGCTTAGTTTCCTTTTCCTTAGGGAATCATACCAAGATCGTGGGTGGCAGTGTTGCTGAGGAATTAAGAAGCACATTTTCCTATGGTTGGGTGGAACGTTGCAGCGACATAGCTGGTTGCGGGACAAGCTTCTCCATAAGATAAGTATTCTTGGCTATTTCACCTCTACAATTGTATTTGTTGTTTAATGAAAATGATGAACATGCTAAATGCTTGAATGGAAAGTAGTTTGCTTCCATTGTATGTGTTATAGCTCAAAATGACACATCTCTTCCTATGACCACTTTCCTATGTTTTTGTCGCATGTCGACACTTCCATGACGACACTTCATGAAAGTCACTGAAAAAACACCTAACATGGAGGATCCATATCTTGAGTTCTGTAACTCCGTTTGACCTCATCTCTACACCGTTGGAAATATATTTTTGTTAGCTAAAACTTTCCAGAAGACACCAAAGTCTGAAAATGTCCAAAAATACCCTACAAATGAGGTTTTTGTATGTACGCGACTTTCCTTAAGGTAAACCCGCGTATGTACGCGAGTTGCTATATATAATAGTCGTGTACGCCTTAAATATGTGACTTTATGCATTGCAACCCGTGTGTAATCCTCGTGTACGCGATTGTTGTTTCTGCAACCCACGTACGCCTCTTAAAAATGTCAAAAAAATATGAATTTTGAATTTTGGGTAGTTTGGGTAGTTATGCAACTGACTCCTTCAGTTGTAACTACTTTGTCTTTGACCCTGACTCTTCATTAAGCATATAAATAGAGCTAGGGAGGTCCATGAGAGGAGACTTGAATCTTTTAATTGTTATGCTGGAGGATTTGGAGCTCTCTTTGCCCACACATTTGCCCTGGCGATCATCCCCTTGTGTTGCAGAGCTTGGAGGCTGAGTTCCTTGGAGAAGAGAAGCAGCAGAACCAAATCAAGGTTTCGTGAGGTGTCTAACTTGAAGAGAAGGTATACTTGTACTTGTTTTCAAGATTAATAAAGATGTGATGTCCTTCTTCTTCCCAAATCATTGTTCAATGTGTGATTGAATCTCTGTTTATGATCATATTATGATGTTAATCAGATTATTATTTCAAGTTTATTTGATTATCATTGCTTTATATGTGGTCATATTGGTTTGAGGAAGGTATAATTCGTTTTGCAGGTCTCTTGGAGGAAGAGGAGCAAGAGGAGCAAGAAGAGGATTGAAGGGCTGCTTGGATCAACCTTCATTTGGCTAAGGTATGAACCATTCTAATCTTTGAAAGAAGGAGGAATAGGAAGAAGTCACATAAGTAAGGGGGCACCCATTCAACCTCTGCAAGTCAAGTTGAACCTCACCACCCAGCCTCTGCAATTCATGCTGGGGGAACCTATCCAACCTCTGCAGGTCATGTTGGATCTAAGCACTCAACCTCTGCAAGTCAAGTTTATCTTCACCATTCAACCTATGTTGTTCATGCTGGTGGTGCTCATCCAACCTCTGCAAGTCATGTTGGACCCAGTCTCTCAGTCTCTGCAAGTCATGTTGGGGGCATTCTCTCAGCCTCTGTGGTTAATGCCGAAGACAATCCGTCAGCCACTGCGAGTCATGTTGACACTATTGAAAATACTAACCATTCAAAACACAATCCCAAGTTTTCTTGTAAGCTTTGTGAGGGATACCACCTTACTTATAAATGCCCTTCTATCACGGAGGTGCGAAGAGTTTGGTTTCAGGGTCATCCCATTTTTGAACATTTTGAAGTCTCTCAATAACCAGCCTCTCTTAGTAAGGTTGGACCCAGTCACCCAACCTCTGGTGTTCATGCTGGGGGAAAATTCTCACCCTCTGTAGGTCATGCTAAGAGCAAACAGTCATCCAATTCTAGTCATGTTGACATCGTTGAGAAAACTGGTCATTCGAAGTGCAAACTTAAGTTCCCTTGTAAGCTATGCAAGGGAGATCATCTTACTCACCAATGCCCTGCTATCGCAAAGGTGCGAAGAGTGTGGTCCAAGACTCAAGAATTTCCTTCTCCTGAAAAACCTATAGTTTCTCAACAACTTACTCAACCTTTGGTTCATCAAGTGGTCAAACCAATCTTAGCTTTGGTCGATCCCACTCTTCTTTCAGAGAATGATCCTGATGTGATTGAACCAATGTCATCTTTGGTCAATCCCACTCTCCCTTCGGAGAATGACTTTCACGAAGCGGTTGAATTGATTTCAATATCGATCAATCCCACTCTTCCTTTGGAGAGTGAAGTGTCTGCTAGTCACATTTTCTTCACTGCCAGTTCAGAACTTACTGAACAAGGGGGCACTGAACTTGCTTCGGATCAAACCCCACCAAGCTCCCGGATTGCTTCCTTTGATTGGGATAGACTAGTTGAGCCGTGCCTTCCTTTTGATGCACCTTTCCAGATAAAGGTCAAAGTTGAATCATACACGATTGCTCGTTGTATTGTTGATGAAGGAGCCTCAGTTAGTATTTTGTATGCTCATGCTTGGCGAGGCATGGGATCTCCCAGGCTTCTGTCGACTGCTAGTCAGTTACTAGCGTTTGATAGAAGAACTTGTATAGCCTTGGGAATTCTCGCTCAAACACTTGTTACTTTGGGTGGGAAGATCGTCTTAGTTGACTTCATGGTAATAGAATACCCCTTGGACTTCAATATGCTCCTCGGACATGATTATGTCTATGCCATGCAAGCTGTGGTGTCAACATTCTTTTGTGTCATGTACCTTAATCATGGCGAAGAAATTGTCACTATCGATCAGTTGGATTTTCTTGATTCGTCTCCTGACCCAACTAGAGACCAGGTCTTTCCTTTATTGATTCCCAGTGTTTCTATAGACACTACCCCGCCACAGGTGAGCTATATGGCCTCATGTCCTTTACGTTCAATTGCTACTGAGAAGCAGCCTCTATTTTCATGCTTACCTTCTCAGGACTTGGTCTCAGCAGTTGACCGGGTGAGTCATCCTATACAGACTATGGAGCCTTCTCTCCACTCTGTCGATCCATTTGAAAGTTTATACATGTGTCCTATCTCGGATGATCTCCTTCCTTTGAATGAAGTCTTCCTAGGGTCTTTGATACAGTCTGACCTTCTTTTGGATTTTGGCTCAGTTGTGACTAAGTCTAACCCTGATTTGCCTAGTAAGCCTTATCTTTCTTCTTATGTTAGTCTTGTTGAGTATTTTGACTCTCCCTTTGATCAGCAAGTCAGTGATCCTGATGAGTTTGATTTTTCTTATGAATTTTTTCAACTCCTGTGATACTGAGTTTGTTCCTACAGACTCTGTCTCCCTTGTTGATTTTTTCTCTCCTTATGAGGTTGATCTTACTGATTATAAACCATCGAGCCTTGGTTTTATAGAATCTTGTTTGGTCGATTATGCCTTGACTTTACCTTTTGTAGAAGATAGCAAAGTCACATGTGTTTCTGCCAAAGTGACCTGCATTAGATATTTTCTTCTGAATACGATTCTGATGTTGTTGTTTCTTGGAGACAGGATCTTTAGTTGGATTCACAACTGTTTACTGGCCTTGTCTTGTTGTTCAAGCTGTAACTACATTTGCATGTGCCCTGCTCACGCTTACGAGCCTGATGCCGGATTTCATACTTTTAGCTCGTTGTATAAGCCCTCATCTTTGTTCTCATCGTTGCTAAGCCTTGTATCATTTTGCCTTTGCAACTTGACACCTTTTACCCTGAGGAGATGTTCCTCGAGTGTCCTTATCTTGCTCACTTTCCTTGCATTATGCATAGGTCTGTTCCTTGCGCTTGGAACTAGTTTCGTCTGCCTATGACACTCATCTCCTTGCATTTAGAGCATTCTTTCTGCTCTCCTTCGAGCTCGTTAAAAATAGTAAGGAGGCCATGAGTTGACTTTTCTGAACTCGTTAAAACTTCACGGGAAATATATTTAGTTTCTTTAAGCCCAGGTCTGACTCCTCAAAATAGACTTGACTGCCGAGTAAACTTGTCCATTTAGGTTCGTTAAGAATATGTGAATGGGCATCCACATTGGTGGTAGGTTATCGCTTTCTCGGACCATGTGGAATAATACGAGAAAGGAACACTCTCTTTTCTTCGGAATTGAGAAGAGTATTCTCAGGCATAGATTTATCACTTTTCCAGACTTGAGGGACTAAACTTGCGAAAAAGGAACCCCCAGTATGAGCTTAGTTTTCTCTTTTCCGTGCTCTATACCAAAACATGAAAAAGATTTTGAGTGTACTTTATGTCTTTTTCATGCTCCTTAAACCCTAAAGAACAAAGCATCGATTTTATTGTTGTAAGCCCCATTTCTCGTAATAAAATGGATCTTTCCAAGTGATCTTGCCTTCCTTCACACTCGTAAAACTCAGGCTATATGTTGCTTTTGAAGGAGCGTTGGGTAGGTAGTAATTTAACCTTTTTTGGACCTTCCAAACTAAGTATGAAAAAGGTGCGCCTTACTTCTTCGGAAGCTAAAAGAGTTCTTTTGTGGTTTGTTTTATACTTTTCCAGCCTCAGGAGACTAAATTGTACGAAAAAGCACCCCCCTGGAGTCTTCCTTGGAGTTTTCAGACTCTCTAAACTATGAAAACACCATCGAGCATGTACTAGTTCGGGCTCATAAAATCCACGAATCAATGCTTTATCAAGCATTCTTCTTTCTTTTCTTCGAGCTTGCCAAAAATGAAGATGGTCTCGAGTTTGCTTTCTTGGACTCGTTAAACCTTTACAAGAAAGAGGGGAAGGGAAGTTCATTAACATGTTTTTTACATCATGGCAGCAAGTCTTGTTTCCTTGAACAAAGCACTGGTTTTGAGTCTATCAAATAGTTGGGTCCTAGTATTTTGACCTTATCCCAATTCAGAGTTTCTTACTCCTCCAGTTGGTCTCTTTTCCAATTATATGGGGAATCTGTCAATGTCTCCTACATTGCAGATTTGTTTCGTTGGTCCTTTTGTGTCAAAAGCTGCCTAAGTCACTTTTCTGTCGTGCTCACTATTCAAGGATTAAACATTTGTCGTCCATTCCGCAATTGCCTTGACCTTTTGTGTCAACCATTCCCTGGTATCAGTTCATTACATCATGTCTTTGGCGGTCCTTGTCGTGAAATTCAGTACCAATTCCAGATCCAATTAGTCTTTGACTTACCTCATGTTGGATGATGAAGGATGCCTTAATGTCTTCCTTCCAATGGATCTCTTCCTATCGACTGCAACACATCTTGCTCTGGGAATGAGATTTAGAGTTTTATGACAGTACCTTGGGGATTGTAGTCATCAATGGCAATTTCCCTCGCTATTGGGTAGTGGGAATACCTTAATGTTTCCTATTCAATGGATTCTTCAAGTGTTCGACTTCAAGTCCTTGTATTCACACTTGTTAGAATGTACTAGGTACCTTGGGGACCATTTTCATTAATGGTGGTTTCCCTCAAGTTTGTTAACGATTCTTATTATTAATCGGTAATCAAATGGTTTCCTCTATGTTCGACTACAACTCTTTTATTCGCATGGTTAGGATTCGTACATTTTTTGGGCAGTTTGGATTGAAGACCTTGGGCCGACAATAGCATCGTCATTTTTCTATTGCCCAAGTTGCATAAGACCTTCTTATATTTTATATGACATTTTGCTGAGACATAGATCCACCTTCTATTCTTGTGGCTATGATCGATTGTTGAGAATGGATCCACCTTGTTCATTTGTGGCCATGACTCCTTTAGATTTGATATGGCGCCTTTTTGCATATTGAGCGACCATGTTAGTTTCATCAGTTATACATATGTTGGATCCGCCTGTATCTTTATGGTGATGTTTTGTATATGGACTTGTATGTCCCAGAGATCATTTTTTGCTGACATTTATCTCTCTTTCAGGTACCTTTGTTCGAGCCTTTCGATCTTGGATTCTCTACTCTCTCCATACTCAGCTGTTTCCTTTATATTGTATTTCGGCTATCATCTTCCCCTCTAACTTCACACATTAGGGGGCATCTGTTATAGCTCAAAATGACACATCTCTTCCTATGACCACTTTCCTATGTTTTCGTCACATGCCGACACTTCCATGACGACACTTCATGAAAGTCACTGAAAAAACACCTGACTTGGATGATCCATATCTTGAGTTTTGTAACTCCGTTTGACCTCATCTCTACACTGTTGGAAATGTATTTCTGTTAGCTAAAACTTTCCAGAAGACACCAAAGTCTGAAAATGCCCAGAAATACCCTAGAAATGAGTTTTTTTTTGTGTACGTGACTTTCCTTAAGGAAAACCCGCGTACGTACGCGAATTGCTATATATAATAGTTGCGTACACCTTAAATACGCAACTTTTTGCATTGCAACCCGCGTGTACTCCTCGTGTACGCGACTGTTGTTTCTGTAACCCACGTACGCCTCTTAAAAATGTCAAAAAAATACGAATTTTGAATTTTGGGTAGTTTGGGTAGTTATGCAACTAACTCCTTCAGTTGTAACTACTTTGTCTTTGACCCTAACTCTTCATTAAGCATATAAATAGAGGTAGGGAGGTCCATGAGAGGAGACTTGAATCTTTGCATTGTTATGCTGGAGGATTTGGAGCTCTCTTTTCCCACACCTTTGCCCTGGTGATCATCCCCGTGTGTTGCAGAGCTTGGAGGTTGAGTTCCTTGGAGAAGAGAAGCAACAGAACCAGATCAAGGTTTCGTGAGGTGCCGAACTTGAAGAGAAGGTATACTTGTACTTGTTTTCAAGATTAATAAAGATGTGATGTCCTTCTTCTTCCCAAATCATTGTTCAATGTGTGATTGAATATCTGTTTATGATCATATTATGATGTTAATCAGATTATTATTTCAGGTTTATTTGATTATCATTGCTTTATATGTGGTAATATTGGTTTGAGGAAGGTATAATTCGTTTTGCATGTCGCTTGGAGGAAGAGGAGCAAGAGGAGCAAGAAGAGGATTGAAGGGCTGCTTGGATCAGCCTTCGTTTGGCTAAGGTATGAACCATTCTAATCTCTGAAACTTGCTTATATATACTTGCAGAACCATTTGCATCCACCTTTCAACCCCGGTATGTTGATGGCATCTTAAACCCTAGCCATAGGATACTTTCCTTTACAACAGTATGATAAATAATTTATTCATCTACTCATGTTTATTTCAAAGCATTTCATTTTATGTTCATGGGGCTAGTTGCCCGGATAGATAGCAGCAATCAATAGCATGCTCTTCGTCGGTCGAAGAGTCAAGGACATTACATTTTGTCTTATGAATGTTTATTTATTCACGTTAATTTGAAAGAAATGGTCAGCTTGAATTATTCAGGAGGAGGCCTGTGCATAGCATGAGAATGAGATTAATTGTGTGTGCTTTTTTTATTCTTATGCATGTGATAAAAATGTTGATATATGCATGCTACGTGTGCAAAGAGAAACTATCTTTTGTTGTGTATTTTATTGTTGCATTTGCACACACATTTAGATGTTAATGAATTCCTCATATGCCCTAGGGCCTAAATTTAGCACCCAGCATATTGTTCATGTTCCCTCCGTTGGTCTGATTTATAGGAGGGAACATGACAGAGTGGTATCAGATCTAATGGTTGTAGCACTAGGGTTGTTTGGGCTGGAATTTACAACTACAAGCAAGAAATCAGAAATGCATAGAGAGTGATGATAGATATTTGGTAAAATTGTGGGTTAAATTGTGACCAAAAATCAAAGTCTTCAAATGTTGCATAGGATCACAACGTTGCATAGAGCTCATCAAGATATTTTCAATGATACATATTTTGTCAAAAACAGACTTCAGAGTGAAAGATATCGGCATGAGAAGTTGGCAATAATACAAGCATATTGTCAACTTCCAACTTCCAACTTCTGACATCAGAATCAAAATGTCAAAATGTTCGTGTTATTACCATTTGGATAGTTCGAGGTGTCGATGCCGAAGTGTCGAATTTCGACTACCAACGTACGGAAGGTAACTGACAAAGTCGAGAAGTTGGGGTATTCTTATTTGGAAGTCATTTGGTAGTGTCTACTTCTGACTCCTGACATATAGAAGGTAGTTGATGGAGTTGAGAATTCAAGGTAGTACTATTTGAAATTCGTTCGACAGTTGTAACTTTCGACTCATAAAATACGAAAGGTAGTCGACGAAGTCAGGAATTCGGGGTAGTCTTCTTTGGTATTTATTCGGTAGTGTCGAATTCTAACTCCCAACGTACGGATGTGAATGGCTTGGCTGAGTAGCCTGATAAACCCATCTGTTAGTTGTCTTGGTGTTGGTCGTCTAGGAAGACCCAGGTTTACTATAATCAACCAACAACACCCCTAGCTCACTGGCCCTTTCGGCGACAGACCGCGAGGCGGCCTGAAGTCTCACCCGAAGTGATTCCAATGGGTTGGCCAAGGATCAAGTGTCTTGGACCAGGTTCTGTGGCAATCCTACTTGCGACTCGCAGCTCCCCTAGCTGCGAGGCTTCTTTCTCTGCGCGTCGCGCGACCTGCTGCTCGCGTCGCGCGATCTTCTCATCTTGCAACTCTTCTAGCCGCGAGATATTCCTTTACACCATCGTGCGGTCCCTTTCTACGTCGCTCACTTTCCCTGACTCACGATATCTCCATCCTTACCGCGTCGCCATGCACCATGCGACACGCAGCTCCTGCCCAACGCTAAGTCTTCAACCTGCGGTATCACACACCGTAGCTCCTCTCTCGGTGTGGTATCACCTCTCTGTGATATCCTACCTCCGTGGTTTAATGCACTTAGCGTTGCTCGTGTTGATGTGCGAGACTCAACATACAAAGCTGTTCAATACTGCGACTAGTGCCTGTTCAAGCAAAGCATAAAGGAACCCACATACAACATGCCAAAGACTTCCACTTAGGTTTGTCCTTCTATATTACTGTGAACTGATTAACACATTCATTCATTAAACTGTAAACAAAGTCCATGAAATGACTGATAAATGCATAAGTAAACATAACACATAATCCAATCACATAACACGCGATTTTAACGTGGTTCACCTCCAGGATGGAAGTTACATCCACAGAACTGTGTTTTTATTATAGCTCAGGGGAAGGTAAAACACAGTTCTGCTGCACCGCATATGCAGCTCAAGATCTTCTCTCTTAGATCTATTTTCTTCTCTATATTGCTCTCCTACAATATACTCTTCCCTCTCTGTCGATCCCTGCGGATCGTTACATGCATGCTCTTGTAAGATAGCTACTGGTTACAGTAAGATTTCTACCGCTAATAATAGAACCAAAGCTCAACTCTATTACAATACAAGATAACTGTGAGCTAGCAGACTCAATGTCTAACTATGTGTTATCCGACTAGCTCGATGGCCTAAAATGCCCAAAATGCCAACCTTTTACAATACAAAATACATCCCTTTATAGGAGGCCCGAAGGTCTCTCCATTACAACACTGTGGGCCTGTCCCAACAGTAACCCAAAATCCTAACTAGTGACAGTCGGTCATATCTGTACTTGAGGTAGCCGCCTTCCGTCACACCACAGCTCTCTGCAGTCTTCCATGCTTCCCGGCGCTGATCATGGGTATTGTGCATCGCTTTGCTTTTCTGTCCTTTGTCTTCAATGCTTTAGCCTCATTGCTCCTTCTCCTTTATGAGGGTCACTGAGCCCTCCTGTCTTCCGCCGCTGCCTTCAATCCAGTGGGTGAGCTCTCTCTTCTCGGTCGCTCAGGTACCGTTGCCTTTCTTGACTTCTCTATCTTAAAAGTCATGGTTTCCAACTCTGCTCTGTAGCTGGAAATGTGCTACGGCATCGTAGCTCTATCTTGTTTCCTCTCCGCCAAAACTTATCTATCCGCTAAACTGGTAGCTTCTTCTGTAGTTGCAAGACCCTGCTCCAATAGTCCCCTAACACTTACTTGTGGCTCGCCCCCGAGCCACTATCAGCGGGCTTCTCGTGCTGTAGCTTTTCCTTGGCTTCCTACGAAGTCCTCTGCAACCTGTCTCGAAGTCCTGCGACTTCCTTCTGCATCACTTCGACACGCTCTCGTGCCAAGTCAAGCAAAGCTTGACTAATACTGGCGTCTTCTGTGGCATCAGTTTCCTCTCTGGTGGTAGTGAACTCCTTCACTCTCTGCTCAACCGTATCGACTATCTCTGCGATTTTCTCTTGATATGGTTGAAACAGGTCATTAATGTGTATCTCCTTTGTTCTTAATTGCTGCGCTTCCTGCTGCAAGTAGTTCATCTCCTTTGTCTTCCTCATCTTTTGAAGAGCTGCCAAGCCCTTAATTTCTTCTTTCATTGCCGCTGCAGTATTGTCTACCTACTGAATACTTTGCTGGATTTCTACTTTCTCCGGCAGCTCATCTAACTCGGCCCATGTGTTCATTGCATCGGTTAGTACTAACCGTGCTTCGTCGATGCGAGATTGCATCTGCGCAGAAGTGAGTCGAAGGGCTTCTACTCGCGCTTTCTGGTCTGCCTGGGAGGTGTCTCGTATGCGAGCCTCAAGCTCGGCGATCTACACGTCGTGGTCTCCCTTCATCCTAACCACTACTTCATCCATCCTAGCCATGGTTTCTTCCAGAGCCTTTGCTCTGTCTGCTACTCTTCTTAGCTTCTGCGGAACTGGTAAGGTGAACTCAATATTACATTGGGGAAGTTCCAATGCGATGCTCTGTAAAACTTGAGAAAGATCTTGCTCTCTTTCCTCATATGTTCGTACTTCATCTTCCTTTTTCTGAATACTGATAGCAAGTGCTGCATTTTGTTGCTTCAGCTGTGTATTCTGTTTGTAAGTCTCGAGCTCTCTACTCCTGAGCTCTGCGCCTAGCTGCTGCTGGATCATTTGCAACTGGTCAATATGAAACTCTGCAAGGTTAACCTCGATGGGTTGCCTAAACTGAACTGGTGGGTCCTTCATTGTGGCAGGGAATCGGATACTCCCTGGTGTAATTAACACAGTATTGAGGCAATCTTTTGCTAAGCTTTCCTCGCGGGACATCGACGGTGTCGAAGTTTCTCCGGTGGTCGCCTTTACCGATGGAATGTGCATCATGGCAGTCTTCTCTGTAATTAGTTTTAAGTCTAGAAGCTGCTTTTCTACTGCGCTCTGTCTCTTTTCCTGCGACGCCTTCATCGCGTCAAGTGAGTCCTTCAATGTGTCACACGTCCTTGTCGCGATGAGTTCATAGTCATCGTCTGTTAATGCGGACTTCAGAGCTGGCTTTGAGGTTTTCTGTTTTTTCTTCTACTGTGTCTCTGTGGTCTCTTGTCCTCCATCCTTTGTCATGTGTGCCTCTTTGATAATAGAGTCTTTTTCATGCAGCATCACACATCTGCGCAGAAATTCATCTGGACCTAACTTGTATAGGTGTCCTGCGATGAGGGTGAAGTCTGCTGCTTTAACAACCAACTGCCTCTTTTGCTGCTTAGTAAACTCATCAGGTGCTACTCCTGTAGTGAGGAATTGAATAATATCGGCATAGTAATCATCTGCAATCTGGATAGAAAACAATGGCACATCTGGCAGATTGTCATCTAGGTTACTTGGCTCTTCTCCTGAGTCTATCCGCGACAGATGGTCAGGTCCGGCATTCAGTCTGCCTGGTTTCACAATGATTTCAAAATCATACTCCTGAAAGAGGAGTAACCATCTGCAGATTCTCCCCCCTAACACTGGCTTATTGACCAGATACTTCAAGGCGGAATGGTCAGTAAACATCTTGAATGGGGCACCCAATAGGTAGTGCCTGAACTTCTGCAGCACGTACACGATAGCTAGGCCTTCTCTTTCTATTGTGGTGTAGTTCTTTTCTGTTGTCGATAGCTTTCTGCTGGAATCTGCGATGGGATGGTCAATATCTCCTTCTCATGGTTGTGTTAAAACAACCCCTAGTGCGATGCCAGACGCATCCACATGTACATGAAATGGCTTAGCCCAGTCTGGAAATACTAAGATGGGGGCTATAACCATCTTCTCCTTAAGTATGTCTAGACTCTGCTGACATTCCTCATTCCATAGGAATTTTACATCCTTCTTTAGCAATTTCTCCATCGGCGCTGTAATCTTTGCGTAGCCCTTGATGAATTTTCTGTAGTACCCGGTATGACCAAGTACTGCCCTCAGTTGCTTGACTGAGTTGGGTGCTGGAAGATTTACAATGATGGTGATCTTCACGGGATCTACCATCAAGCCTTGTCTACACACAATATGACCCAACAAAATACCGAATGGTGCACAAAATATACATTTTTTCAAGTTTAGAGAAATCTGGTACTGCCTACATTTCTCTAACATCAATCGTAAGTCTCTTATGTGCTTGTCGATTAGTCCAAATACAGTCCAATCATCAAAATATACTTCTAAGGATTTATGGATGTATTCTTTAAATACAACAACTACTACTCTAGAAAATATAGCTGGTGCATTCTTAAGACCAAAGGGCATTACCGTATACTAGAATGAGCCCCATTCAAAGGTGGTCTTGGATCGATATTTTGGATGTATTATGATCTGATGGTAGCCTGAAAAGCCGTTAGTGAAGGAGTAGACCTCCTGTCCTCCCACGTTGTCTAATACCTCATCAGCGAACGGTGTCAGAAATGGATCATGAAGCGATGCATCGTTGATCTTGCGCAGATCGACACAGATCCTGATGTCTCCTTTGGTTTTCTTTTCTTGCACGACCATGGGGCTAACCCATTCGCTTTCTTCCACTGGTTCGATGATGCCTGCTACTAGCATCTTATCAATTTCATCCTTAACTTTTTCTTTGTAGCGCGGATTCAATCTATATGGGTGCTGCTTGACTGGTCTAGCATCCTCCTTCAATGGTATCCTCATAACTCCCAAGTCTCCAACTATTCCCTTCATCTCTGTGAACTTGGTGGGAAATAGGTCCTGATAGTCATGTAACAAATTTGCAATCTGTCCGACTGTTTCATCGTTCCAATAGTCTCCAATAGAGACAAACTTAGGTTCTGCGTCTATGCCAATATTGATCTTTTTAATCTTGATGGGCTCAGTGATTGCTGGAATCTCTAACTGTGGTCCCCCAACATCGCGAGTCCCTTCTGACTCCGGAATGCTGGTGTTGCGAGGATCCTCATCCTCATCCTTATCTTCATTGTCTGACTTTGCTGCGAAATTATAGCACTCAAGCGCGGCTTGCAACTAGATGGCCCACTCAGGTTGAGCCTGTACTGAGATGGTATAGTCCTCAAATATCTTGATCTTGATTATGTCTAGGGCCTGAGCAACACTTGGATGTTTTGATTCAAACGCGAAGGTGAGTAGGAAACTGTCTATCATAAGTGACCATGTGGTCGTCCCCTTGCGCAATTCGGTCTCTGTGTACCAGTTCCTTGGAACGGTGTCCAATGTGTGAATGAATCGGTGAACCCATTCATCCTCGGGAATGTCTGACCAGTTCTGTTCACATGTCTGAATGTGTGTCTTGGGATCAGTTTCTCCTGTGTACTTCTGCTGGACATACTCTCTGTCGACAGAAAATCTGATTGCCATCAATCTTTTAATATCATCCCATGATGCGATATTCTCTTTATGCGCATACCACCATCTTGCAGGTGTGGCTCGTACTGCAAGGTCCATAGCGGCGATCCTCTGCTCGTAAGGAATCTGTTGCTCAAACTGCTCAAGGAAGTCCTGGATATCTGTCCGACCATGATATGATGGAATCTCAGTGATCTCTGCGCCAATCCATCGTAGTGACTTACTCATAAACGCACATCTGCGCGCTGAGACTTCGTAAAGTCTGTTCTGCCAGTTCTCTAGACCAACATTGGAATCCGATGCGCATGAGCTGTCGCATTGCCAACTAATGTTCCCTTCTGCGGTTGGATTGATGTAGTCGTTCTGGTTTGCAGTCATCTGCTAGAGGCTATCCATGTTATGTGCCTCCTCCTCTGCTCGGATAGGTTCAATATATCTAGGACCCTGGTGAGGATCCAACGGCGGGATGACCCGGATCTACGCATCCTCAAAGGTCATTTGTCTTCTCTTTAGGTCGATTACAGCCTTGCTACCGATCGCCCAATAGATACTTAATAATGCTGGATACGGTCGACTGTCGCCAATGATTTCTATAACCTCGAAGTCCACAAAACTGCGAACTCCGTCAATGTCAACTAGCACCTGCGGCAGTCGACCCAATGGTGATACTCCCTGCTAGTTAGCTAATCTCAGGTGGATAGGCGATCTGACTAACTGAGGGCTACCCATCTGTTCCCATGTCTGCTTAGTCAGAACATTCACCTCTGATCCTAGATCTAAGACGACCTCATCCATTTCAAACTCTCCAATCTGTGCTGTGAGCTTCATCTCTCTTTCGGTCCTTGTATGTCCTGTAATATTATGAACAGCGCGGTGTGCACTGCCCGAGAGAGAAGGTTGCTGACACTGATCTATGATGCGCTGTAGCTCGCCGATAGCTTTTTCATTTCTCACGAGTTTCAAGCAACTGCGCAGGAAGGATTGTACACTTCCTGTCAATTCATCCTCGTCGCATCTTCCCAATGTGGTAGCCTGCGGTATCTGTTCAGGGCTATTGCCACAAGGTGCTTGCTGTGGTACGCCCCTAGACGGCGGTACTTGCGATCCTGATTGCGTAGGTTCATCAAAGGAAGCCTTGGCTCCGTGAAATGTCTCTTTATTCTTCTGCAAGTCGAGTGATTTTGCTTTACTAGGAGCTCTACGCACCCACTGCTGACTTGTGTTCTTTTCGATATCCTGCGATGTCCCACTGGTGGAAGCACCGCTACGAGTCACAATGTTAACTTTTGGTTCTATTTCATCCGGCTCAGCAGCAATAAGCTAGATGTTCTGGTGTGCTGCTGGTTTAGGCTCCCTGATCTTAGCTATCAAGGTAGGACATTCCTCTATAGTATGATCATAAGATTTGTAGTAGTTACAAGTGGTGGTGGGGCTCTGACAGTCCCTAGCATAGTGTCCTACAACTCCGCAGTTATAACAAGTGATTGGTCCGCAACCACGGCCAAAACCTTCTCCTCGGCCAAATCCTCCTCCACGTCCTCGTCCTCTGAATCCTCCTCCACGTCCACCGTAAGCCAAATCAGGCTGTGGTCCTGCTGCTGGACCCTGTGTTTCTGATTGGACTCTGTACACATCATGTTTTCTATATAACATGAGATCATAGGCTCGGCAATCCTGTTCATCATGTCTGACAGACTTGCAGAAGACATAGTACAGGTTCTTAGGTGTCTGTACATACTTCTGAAGCAAAGGGAATTGATGAGGCTGATGTCCTTGTGTCTTGTATATTTCACACCATGGCCCTTGCGTTCGTGGTAAGGGGTTAGGAGCCCCTGACGCTAAATATTCTGCAAAGACTGGACAGTTGTCTTTGGTATGACCTTGTGCTTTACATCGTAAGCACCATATGTCTTGCATAACCTCTTTTCCTTTCTTAAGTTCATGTATCTGTAACGTGAGGTTGGCCAACTGGTTCTGTAGAGTTGTCATGCTTGCATTGGTTTCAGCTAAAGGTGAAGCTTCTAGCTTCATCGCCATCTCCAACGCGTCATCCTACATCTGGAGTTTCTGCTGCATTAGTGGCAGTCTGATGTGAGGGAGCAGCACTGCAATAAACCATTCCTTATGCTGCTCCAGCGCAAACTCAAAGCTTACCTGGTCTATAAGAGCTTTGAATTTTTGGTCAAAGTCCCATACTGACTCTGATGGTAGCTTCTTAATATCCTTGAGCTCTGTTATACACTGAGACTCAGACTTAGGTTTCTTGAACTCTTTAATCATGGCAATCCTGACCTGGACGAGTGTTCTGGGTGTGGTAGCGTACTTCATATACCATGTTAAAGCTCGTTCTCTCAATGTGGTGACCAACTGTACAAGTTTAATGTTATCATCGTGAATTTGCTTAATGGTCCACATGGCTTCGCATAGGAACCAATGTTGTTCCGAGTCCTCTACTCCTGTACCCTTAAAGGTAGGTAGCTTCATATCATCTCCCATTCTATTTCTCTGTGGTGGGTTCTGATTGACTAGATTACTACCACTCGACGGTGTAGGTGAGGGCGAAGTAGCGGTAGTAGGTACTGTCTGTGAGCTACTAGACGGAGTATCTACGGGATTACTTTGAGTCCCGGTCTATTTTTGTGGGGTATAGGGATGGTAAGGGATACCCCCCTCTGGTTCTTCTGTGGTGCTAGGACTCGGTTGCCTAATATTGTCTGAACTGTCTCCAAATACAGGAGAGCTGAAAGCTACTTTATATTTCTTGCCACTACGTGTTCGTCCAATGTCATCAAAATCACTTTCAAACTCTTGTAACATTACTATCTTTACTTATTCATCTGAAATCATGTCCATTACTCCTTTTTCATGTAGCAGCATCTTGATGGACAAGTTTAGATATTTTAGGTACTTACCACGATATCCTTTGAAGAAGTACCGCTCAGCCTCGCTGAAGCTTTTTCTCTGGTCAACTGCAAATTCTGTAACAAAGCCTTCTAACACACTCGCAAGCCAGAAGTCCACTGCTCTCGTAATGGGATTGTCGAGGCTCTGCACAGTCTGAATCAGCTCCGATGTCCAGACAATGTTTCTTCTCTTCTTGAATATGTTCTTATCTATCAACTTTGATAACCAGTCGTAAAGCTCGTTTCCATAGGTTGCAAAAAATATCGCGTGTATATCTGAAGAGATATGCTTTTGTAACCAGTCCTCTGTGCTCAATTTAGGGCTAAGATTTTCTTTCTTGGCAAACTCCCTTAAGTTTGAATCCAGCCACTGGTGAAACTCTTCTCTAGTAGGATGCCAACAGAACATTAGCGCTCACTTGTTCAAAACTGGCGACGGAACCATTTGTTGGTCGTATGGGCAGACCCGAGTTTACTATAATCAACCAACAACACCCCTAGTTCACTGGCCCTTTCGGCGACAGACCGCGAGGTGGCCTGAAGTCTCACCTGAAGTGATTCTAATGGGTTGGCCAAGGACTCAAGTGTCTTGGACCAGGTTCTGTGGCAATCCTACTTGCGACTCGCAGCTCCCCTAGCTGCGAGGCCTCTTTCTCTACTCGTCGCGTGACCTTCTGCTCACGTCGCGTGATCTCCTCGTCTCGCAGCTCTTCTAGCCGCAAGATATTCCTTTACACCATCGTGCGGTCCCTTTCTACATGGTGCACTTTCCCTGACTCGCAATATCTCCAGCCTTACCGCATCGCTGCGCACCGTGCGACACGCAGTTCC
This sequence comes from Pseudotsuga menziesii, assembly GCA_001517045.1. Taxonomy (NCBI): domain Eukaryota; kingdom Viridiplantae; phylum Streptophyta; class Pinopsida; order Pinales; family Pinaceae; genus Pseudotsuga; species Pseudotsuga menziesii. The sequence continues at coordinate 243,197 of LPNX010851083.1, forward strand.
TGCCCAACGCTAAGTCTTCAACCTGTGGTATCGCGCACTGCAGCTCCTCTGCCTGTGCGGTATCACCTCTCTGTGATATCCTACCTTCGCGGTTTAGTGCACTTATCATTGCTCATGTCGACGTGCGAGACTCAACATACAAAGCTGTTCAATACTGCGACTAGTGACTGTTCAAGCAAAGCATAAAGGAACCCACATACAACATGCCAAAGACTTCCACTTAGGTTTATCCTTCTATATTACTGTGAACTGATTAACACATTCATTCATTAAACTGTAAACAAAGTCCATGAAATGACTGATAAATGCATAAGTAAACATAACACGCGATTTTAACGTGGTTCACCTCCAGGATGGAAGTTACGTCCACAGAACTGTGTTTTTATTATAGCTCAGGGGAAGGTAAAACACAGTTCTGCTGCACCACATATGCAGCTCAAGATCTTCTCTCTTAGATCTCTTTTCTTCTCTATATTGCTCTCCTACAATATACTCTTCCCTCTCTGTCGATCCCTGCGGATCGTTACATGCATGATCTTGTAAGACAGCTACTGGTTACAGTAAGATTGCTACCACTAATAACAGAACCAGAGCTCAACTCTATTACAATACAAGATAACTGTGAGCTAGCAAACTCAATGTCTAACTATGTGTTATCCGACTAGCTCGATGGCCTAAAATGCCCAAAATGCCAACCTTTTACAATACAAAATACATCCCTTTATAGGCGGCCCGAAGGTCTCGCCATTACAACACTGTGGGCCTATCCCAACAGTAACCCAAAACCCTAACTAGTGACAGTCGGCCATATCTGTACTTGAGGTAGCCGCTTTCCATCACACCACAGCTCTCTGCAGTCTTCCATGCTTCCCGGTGTTGATCATGGGTACTGTGCACTGCTTCGCTTTTATGTCCTTCGTCTTCAATGCTTCAGCCTCGTTGCTCCTTCTCCTTTATGAGGGTCGCTGAGCCCTCCTGTCTTCCGCCGCTGCCTTCAATGCAGTGGGTGATCTCTCTCTTCTCGGTCGCTCAGGTATCGTTTCCTTTCTTGACTTCTCTATCTTAAAAGTCATGGTTTCCGGCTCTGCTCTGTAGCTGGAAACATGCTACAGCGTCGTATTTCTATCTTGTCTCCTCTCCGCCAAAACTTATCTATCCACTAAACTGGCAACTTCTTCTGTAGCTGCGGGACCCTGCTCCAACACTTGGTTGGTCCTCAATGTAAATGTTGGCTTGACTGCCGGCATTCTGATAAACCCAACTGTTAGCTAGATTGGATGAGTAGCTTGATAAACCCAGCAGTGTATTGGCTTGTTTGCCTACATCTTGATAAACCCAATTGTGTATTGGCTTGGCTAGAGAGTCTGATAAACCCAACTGTAGGTTGGTTTGACTATGTTTGATATGTTTTGGCTATGTGTGAGCCTGTTGTTCCCTAGTTCCCTATGGAAATCATGCCCAGCTCGGGGTTGGAAGTTGTGTTAAGAGATTGATGAACACAACTGGCCTATGGTTGGGTGGAACATTCCAGCAACATAGCTAGTTGCGGAACAACTTCATCTTCAAGATAAATATTCTATGTTGTATTATTTCTGCAATGTATTTTCTTATGAATGTACTAAATATGTTGAATGCTTATTAAATATTTAAGTAGAGTTTACTGTTGTTAAATGTCCCTGCATTTTGCATCTGCATAAGCCTTGTGTTTTCCATTGAATTTTGCTTATGATCATGGAGGTTGGATACCTAGCCAAAGAGTCAAAATGCGGCTATCTTAAGGTAAGATGTGTTTTTTCTGCACTCCGGGATCCGCCTGTGAAAGGCAGAATTCGAAAGTTGGAAGGAGGAAAATGGGGGAAAAAGACAAGGTAAAGTGTAGATTTCCGCACCCTGAGTGCACTATAGAAGGAGGAAATCGGCATAACAGGAAAAAGGTTAAGGAAAATGGTTTTTTTTCCACATCCCGGTATCGTCCTGCTGAAAGCGGAAGGTTGGAAGTCAGAAAGCTAGAAACTGAAAGACAAATAGTGATTCTGTGGATTTCTGAAGTCCGAATTCCAAAGTCGAAAAGCAAAAAGTGAACGAGTAAGGGTATCGTAGCTCGAATTTTCGAAGTCCGAAGCCCGAAGTAGAAGTTGGAAGTTCGAAAGTCAAAGAGTGGAAAAGTGACAAGTGAGCATACCGCATTTTAGGATTTTCGCTACCCGAAGTCGGAATTTGGAAGTCGGGAAGTTGGAAGTCGGAAAGCGTTAAGGTGGCAAGTGATCATACCACATTCCAGGATTTTCACTACCTGAAGTTGGAAGTTGGAAGTCAGAAAATTCAGTCTCCGTACGGAAAAGAATTTTCTGGTTGCATAGTGGATTTGTCCACTGCAAAATGACTTTTACAGTGGTGTTTATACTTAAGCATGAATGTCAAAGGATGAACATGACCCATGACTGTGTTTAAGGAGATAGTAAAGATAAATTTTAAATTATTGTGCATATCAGTCAGGTGTATGGGAACTTGGGCACATGGACAATGTGGTATCAAAGCGAGAAGTGAAGTCACGTTCCTCCCTTATATGTTGATGTAGAGGGGAGGGGACGTGACATCTACTTTAATACATGACTCATTTTCATTACAACTATATAACATCAAATCATGGAGAACAATAGACACTAAGGCAAGTGATTGGTTACTATAGGGTCATCTTCTTCTCTCTTCTACTCTAGTATGTGATTCATTGTCATTACAACCATAGAACATCAAATCATGGAGTACAATAGACACCAAGGCAAGTAATTGGTTACTAGAGGGTGATCTTATTTCTCTCTACTCTAAAATGTGACTTGTTTTCATTACAACTGTAGAACTTCTAATCATGGAGTACAATAGAGACTAAGGCAAATGATTGGTTACTAGAGGGTCATTTTCGTTCTCTCTTCTACTCTAATATGTGAGTCATTTTCATTGCAAATATAGAATATCAAATCATGAAGTACGATAGACACTAAGGCAAGTGATTGGTTACTATAAGCTCGTCTTCTTTCTCCCTTCTACTTTATTATGTAACTCATTTTCATTGAAACTATATAACACATTATTAGGAAAGAACTCTATTTTGTTCCCATAACTTAATTTTAATATGTTTATATGTCCACTAACTACTATGTAGATCGAAACATATTAGATAAAAATTTCCATAACATAACTTACACACCTAAACTTTAATGAAAATGTTTTTTAAATAATTTGAAAACTCTCACTAAATACTATAACATTAAAGAAACCAACACTTTAAACTTCCTTTTAATATTCGAGAAACTCAATAACCTAAATCACCAAAGCAAAATCAACCATAAAATAAACTCAATATAACTATAATTTTGATTTTCCTATCTATAAAAATACCTCTATACACAAATATTTTCACCACATATATCAACCAGAGCCACCCACTGGAAAGTTGTGTAGGACGTAGAATGATTAAACAAGAGCCACGAGATGGCAATGTCCCCGACATTGCATTTGTGTTGGCTTTTTGGTTATTAAAATTGCAATTAATTCTTTATAAGGTTTACATATGCATTAATGCATCTATAAATCTTATATCCAAACACAAAACACTTCCCATAAGATTGGGTGTAACAATTCTTTTCTTCATCCATTAAGCATCCGAGTTTGCTTTAATAACTATTGTTGGTAAGTCATAGAAGCCACCATGCTAAGTAGAAGGAAGCCGCTTTGGAGGAATTTAGCGGTTATTTTGAGTAGTGTTTTATTGTGGGATTTGAATGGAAAATCAACAAATCCATCCACTTAATAAGCAACTCATGTAAAAGATTCAAATCAATTTGAAGAAGACTTTGAAGCAAAATATGCCAACAATATAACTTGACAAGTTCGTTAGTGTTTTATATTAATTTTAAAATTTGAATGAAAAGATAGTGTCACTATTATTTTATTGTCATTGAACAAAGTTTTAACACTGATTGGTGTATTTGAATTATGTAAAAATGGCTAGTTTAACCTATATAATGTTGGAGTCGAGTTGTTTTAATTTTAAATCATGGAAACAGAAAATGATTCTTTGAACACATGTGTTTGAACAAGCTTGTATGGGAAAATAAGTGTGGAGTAACAATCCTGTGGACTCCCAAGCAAAGTATGAGGAAAATAGTTAAGAAGTAGTGATGTTGATAAAGTTCTTTACCAAATGAGATGTTTTACCACAAGTTCAAAATGGTAATGATGTGTTTATCATGTGGGGAATTTACAGAAAATGCATGAAACCTCAGTTATTATTGATGAAAATGGAAGAGCTTGACTTTTTACAATATCATTTATTAAAAATACATGATATTATAGATCATTGAAGAGAAAATGGATAAAGAAGAAATGGTGATTATAACTTTGAAGTTAAATTTTTAATGTAAATGTTATTGGGACCTTGAACATTACTAGAATTACTAGCATTGGAATGGGATTTTATAATTACCCATATTTTTCCCACTTTTCTATGAACATTTGACTTTTTGCATCAAACCTTGCTTATCTTTTATTAATAAATATGCATTTTCATAGTTCCTGAAGGTATAAGACATTGCTAGTTTGCATGAATAAATTACGTAGCCTATTGAATGCATGTGATGTACTTTGTTTCTTAGGTGATTTTGTGTAGGCCAACACACATTTCAGTTATGAAACTAATATGGTTTCAAGTCCAAGAATGCAAGGATCAAATCACTAATGTCCTCACTGATGATTACAACAACTAGAAGCATAAGGAGTATTCCTAGGGATTTTGTTCCTCATTGTTGCTCCCAAAGTTGCCAATGTTCAATGATACATTAATGTCCCTAGGTAGCCCAAATTGCCTCAGGAGTTCAAGTTGCACAAGTATTCTAGGATTCAAGGAGACACAAATGCAAATTTATAAGAGTAGCTCCCTGTTGGCACCCCAACAACTCCCCTTGATTTTTTTTTGCAAATGATGGGGCCCCCATTATAATTTTTGTAAATATTTAGTCTTTCGTTTCTTTTAGTTTTTCATACTTGGTTTTGAGAAGGTGATTCCATGGTTTTCCTTACCGCATTGATCTTGTGGCTTCTTGGTGGCTTCAATGATAATTGCATACTTTCATTTTTGGACTTATCCAAGTTGATTGCATTGTGCAAATTGCTTAATTTGAGTTTTATATGCATTTACATCTCTTATGATTTTCTAATTAAAGTATTTTTAAATGAAGATATTATTTATTTTATCCTTTGGATAATAAGTATTCATATCTTCCATATATAGACTCTCCAAAGCATTGCTTCATTTATAAACTTATTCATAAAGGATTAAATTTACATATTGATTACACATATTTAAGTTGATACATTCATACCATTAGATAAAGGTAAACATACTTTATGAAAAGTATTTTTCCTTTATCATTTTTTTTAACTTAAATGTATTAAATCTCATACAAAATTCATTCAATTACTCAGATGCTTTTGAATAAAGTCATCTTTAAAATTGAATTCGTTTGAAATTACCTCTTGAATCCTGTGCACTTATGCTTATATCTTTTTATTATCATTTCATTTTGACTTTATTTTAAAAAGGGATGTTGAGGATTTTTCACGTTTTCATAAGTTTTATAAAGAGTGTTATATGGATGATTAACATTTTCCAAAAACAAAATGACACATCCTATCATTAAATGGTACGGGATTGAAGTTAGCAAATGTCAAATTGAGATCTCGATCTTGTGTCAGACATGTAGAGATCGACAATTGTATGCATGTTTATTTGGGAAATGTTGTTTTTAATATTTTAAAGAACAATTATCATTTCATAAGTTCACCGAAATATAAATAACCCTAGTTTCCTCACTATGAACCTGACACCAATTGTTTATTCAATCACCGGATCGACGGAAGTGGGGAATTAACGAAACAACTATTAGGCCACCAGTCCACTTGTCTACCAAATTGGATGATTTATCACCAAATTGAACAAGAAATGCGCCAAAATCATTTATTATTTTGCAGTTTGAAATAATATTGTAGAGGTTATCGTGAGCTTACATATAGAAGGCAATATCACAACTAACTACATGTCAATTAATCATAAGAACATCACATATTGTGAGGAATTTGCCAAAAGAAATGCCATGTGTCAGCCATAAGCTCATAGATCAAGCATACATCTATTTTTCTGCAGATACTAAAGATATGTTGTTATGATTCTGGGCGGAAGAATTGCCAAATCACAAAAAATTTGCACTATTGTCAAAGAAAATATGAATCTGGTAGAAGGGTTTGCTGCCACCACTACACAAATTCATTAAGAACATATCAGTTCCAGAAAGTACTAAAATAACTCATTGTTCATTAAATTATTGCACAACAAACGCATAATATCTCTCAATTTTCAAAGCTGCTGATCTGTCCGTCGAATTTTTCAAATAACTGCAATTTGGGAGAAGATGATCGAGGATACAATATGAAGGTTTGATAATAAAGATAATAGAATTAATCTTAAATCAAATTTCGATCTCCCACAACTAAACATGCCATATTATTACTGAAATTTCCACCTGTCAAATCGCATTTGCCACTTGGTCGCTTAGCCTAAAATAGTTTCGCACCAGAACACAAGTTTTAAGGAATTGCCAATTAGCATCAATAATCTCAGTAAAAGAGAATTAATGCGTAAAGAAGAGAAAAAATACATGAATTGGATAAATCACACCAGGAATACGAAAGCATGTGATGGGACAACAGAGTTAAAGGGAGATAATTTCTGTCTTTCTACCCCATTATTTTACCTCTTGCACTAATTTTATATTGATAATAATTTTGATGCATTCACTTCATTTTCTTTTTACTTATGCGCAGAGATAATGGGTAAAGATCAGAGCAAGTTAGACGGTGAAGATAATGCTACGTGATCTTCTAGAGGATGCAATTTAAGTCTAAGATGCCAACTTTCAAATAAATGGAATAAAGGACGCAATGGAAATGGGAGCAATCAATTATTCCAATAGAAAGGAGAGACATCGCATAGCCTTTTAAACTACTGAGCATCGATTGCAAAAGGGAATGGGGGGAAAGCGCTCAACAGAATGAAAAGAATTTCTTCTCTACATTCTGTATTTTGCTTTGTAATCTTTTATGGAACAGAGAAAGAATGATGTGTGGCCACTCTTAGTTTTCTTATGGTCATAGATAATACTTTGTAAATTATTTATGAAGCTACAATTAAAGGCAAGAGATTGCTCAGCGATTATTTTCATGCAGTCAATTGTAATCAGCTGTGTTTTGTAAGATTTTCATATACTTTGCACAATTAATTACAATTTCAATTTGGTTATCTTGACTCATGTTTTTCTTGTGTTTAAGATTTTCAGGTTTGATTGTTTGAAATGATCATGCTTTCTGATTGCATAAATAGTTTGATTAAATATCAACGATAATTGTTTTATTTGTTTATCTTTGATTAAATTGGTGTTTTTGTTCAAACAGTTATTTACTTAACTTTGTTTAGGTAAGTCAATCATGAAACTTTATTTTATGCAATAAGAATCATAATATTAATCATGCTCCAGTGCAGGGGAAAGCTCTCGATAGGGCTGATGAAAAGTTATCTTTATGTGCTCTTTTTTTCTCTTTGTTCCATGTGTTTGTGAGAGTAGGGAGAGAGAGATTCTGCCAGAAGTGATTTCTGGAAATGTAAGGAGATCTGTAATTTTCATTTAGAGAGTTTTATAACCAGGGATCGCTATCAATATTGTTCCAAGACTTATTCAAACTGTTTCAGTAAGATTGCATTTTATTGTTCTTCCTCACTCATTTGAATAAAATTCAAATACAGATTCTATTTTTCATTCTGGCACTTAAAACTTTTATGTTTATCTGTCTAGAGTGTCTAATTTTATTGTATTTGATTGTCTAGAACAGTCTCAAGTCTAATGTAATGAGCAATTTGAAATAGATCAGTAGTTACTTTGTTAATTACTTGGTTTTTGAAAGGTTGATGTGCTTAAAGAATTACATTATATTGTAATATATTGTAATCAAATCATACTTCTCATACGTCATACTTATATAAATTAATCACGCTCCTGTGCAGGATAGTTTAGAAAATAGATTAGGTATAGTTAGTTTTCAAGTTATATTTTAAGTTTTAGTTCATAGTGAAAAGGTATAGGTTGGCAGCTGCTAAATCTGTGTGTTTTAGCAGCTATTAAATCTATGTGTTTCCACCTATTGAAATTTGCATCCTACTTAATTTTTTTTTTGTCAAATAGTTTATTATTTATGAATCATTAAAATCTCATTGAGAGACTCTCCTTAAGAGAGCAAATTATAGTTGGATATAAATAGTAATTTTAATTTAGTAATAGTTGAATAGATATTTCATTTTATCTATTAGCATACTTTGTAGGTAAGTCGTTTGTTTTAATTTAGATGTTTTTATTAAAATTTAGTTTAGTCTTTAGTTTGTTAGTTAATTTAGGAAAAATGTTTCTAAGTTTAAATGGTAGGACTCTCCTTAAGAGAGTAAAACTTAGATGGTAGCAGGACCACAACCTGTGAGGATCAACTAATCCAAACACACCCGAATCTGTAGTAAGCGACTTGTGTGGGTTGATTCTCCTTAGTTAGCCAGGTCAGAAAATCCGGCCAACAAATGGCGCTAGAAGGAGGGTCGAGGTAAAAAAAGTGGCTAATTTTATTTGATTATTTTCATTAACCATTTATCCTCTATCTTTTTTATTTCAATATTTTATTTCTAATTCTTCTATGCTATCATACATGCACCATAGGGATGGCTAGATGGAAAACTAGTCTAGGTGAGTTGATCTTTTGATATTTTATTAATTATGTCTCATTCCCATATCCCTGCATGGGAGTCCAATAATGTATTGAGTCTCCAAGGCCCTTTGCATGAACTTCCACGAAAGGTAGTAGATCTTTTGCCAAAATTCAATGGTGAGGGAAATGTTTCAGCTAACGAGCATATTAGAAAATATGAGTCAATTATATGCCTGCTTAATGTTGTTCATGAAGATATTGTTTGCAGGTTATTACCAATCACTTTCGAAGGTAATATTTTTAATTGGTTCAATGTTTTGCCTACTCATTCAGTTCATAATTGGTCGCAATTTAAAAAGTTGTTCGAAAATGCTTTTGATAATTATGATCCAATTAAGACTCACAATGATCTTTATGAAATGCAGTTAAACAATGGTGAATCAATCGGTGATTTCAATATTCGCTTTCGACGGGTATTTCTAAGCTTACACGAGAATCATAGACCTTCAACAGACATTATGTTAGAATGGTATGTACAATCTCTTCCCAAAGACGTGGCTATGTTCATTTTACAAAAGGGCATAGCAGATTTACGTGAAGCATGTGAGTACGCTCTAAAACTCGAAAAAGACTTCAAAAGATATTCTTCTGAAAGTTTTTCTCATTTTTCTTTATATGATGAAAATGATATTGAAGACGAGTCCAAGATTTCAGAATTATCTACATTATAAGAACAAGTTAAGGTTTTACGCCATGAAGTAGTTTCTTTACAAAAGGGAAGAATTACACAGAACAGAAAAAGTGAAATAAATTTAAATTTTTCTTCCTCAAATAGATATGTTGAATGTCTTACTTCTGACCTTCATTGTCTAAAATATGAACCCGCAATTTTAGAAGAAAATCTTAACTCTAATACTTTGAATTTATCACATAGCAATTCTACCATATCTGATCATTTGCCTATTTTTGAGTTTGATCACACCGTGGACAAGAATAGAATTGGGAATAAAGATGATTTATTATCTACTTTACATGATTTGGAAAATATTCTTTTAACAGATGATAAGCATAAAGATAATTTTACCTTCCCATTTGATCAATATATACATTCTAATGTTGATGAAGATCTCGGAATCATTAATCGAAACCTTCAAATCATTAGTTGTGGTTCAGATTTTGAAATACATAAATTGGATCCTTTTTATTTTCAGAAATCTGAATTAGACAATCAATTAATTGAATACCCTTCATCTTTATCTACTATATTAGAATATCATGAAGAACATAGTGAAGATAGGTCTTTGGATAAAGAATTGGCTGAGATTGAAAATGAATGTCAGAGTATTTGTTCTAGTTACAACTTGATTAAAAATCAATTTTTTAAGGATAAACTAATACAGACAAATATTTTGAAAAACAAGAAAAGCCATGCTTTTGTCCATTTTAAGGAAGCAGATGATAGTAATCAATCAAGCCCTATTCATAACAAAACACATACCTATGATGTTGATTTGGTCGATCCACAAAACTATGAGCTAGAAGCCTAAACCTATTGATAGTCTACCTTGTATAAATTTCACCAATGTAAAAGATTTTGAACAGACACACGTTTCGGGAAATATGATTGATAAGAATGTTTTATATAATAATAAAATTTCTTTAAATGAGATATCCTCTATTAATATTTTTCCCGAGTCATCAAATTTTGTGCGTCTTTATGATGAAATGTCTAATCAATTCATTGAATCTTATAGTTTCCAATCTAATTTCCATGATCCATTTTATGCATGGTTGGAAGAATCATATTTAAAGAGGTTCCATTTTCATTTTCCTTTCTTTGAAAATAATGGATTTGATTTAATTTTTTCTATCTTTCAACGTGAAGCATCTCGATTCCCAATACTGATGTTTAACGAAATCTATTCTTCAGAATTGGAAATGCTTCAATGACTTCATTGGTTGTTTGATTTTACTTAATCTTTTGTATATATGCAGTTTAGCTTAGGATTAGGATAGCTAGTGAATAAATTAGTTTACTTGTTGTTTCAAATAAAGCAATTATCAAGAATTTTGATGAAAGGTGGTCCACCATCCAAACATGTTCAAGGAAATTTTCTATAATTAATTTAGTATTCTTGTTCATACTATTTTTCTTAAAACATTTCTTATGTTGAATTTAACATGATGACACAAGAATACATATTTTTAATTTTTCTTATGATTTTATCCTTTGACATGGAATTTAACATAGATCTCTTATTTTAATTATAATCATAAACTGCACCATTTTAGAATTTGCTTCATTTTTATTTTCTTCTTATAAATAATATTGAATAAAGGATCTCGTTTATTCGAACTTATTCATTTGAAATTGATCACAACCTCAAGAAAAGGAGAAATTTTACAATTGAAACTTTTTACGATAATGAGCTCAAAATTCGACATTATGACAAACTTATTAAATTTTTGTATATTATAATATATTTTTCCTATATGCATATTATATCGCTATCTTCCTTTTTCTATCATTAATTTGACCTTTTGATGAAATTATTAAGAATTCAATTCTTTGTATTACTATATCATGGTCAATTTAAATATTGGGAGATTGGTCGTCCTTCTGTATGCATATCATCATTTCATGATTTCTACATTATTTTTTATAGCTCGTCTCATAGAATACGACCATGTTTTAATTTTGAATTTCGAGTTTATTTATTTTCTTCGATAACTACTTGAAATTTCGATAGATTTTGCTTATCATCGAAGAAATTTGCCATCTTTGTGAATACTTAATTCTTTCCTTTTGAATTGTGATACATACCTTTTGGTTGAGATTTTGATTTGATTAGATCCTATTTTGTATATAAATTTTTGGATGCTCAGCTTCAATTAATTTTTAAATTTGTTTGGTTGATTAGTTTTTAGTAGTTTTAATATTCTAAGCTTTCTGATTTTCTTCTTTGTCTTTAGTAAATGAGCATTGTAGATAAATAATGCTGTGATGGCATTGTTGGAGACATTTACCACCATACACACTCATTTTGGTCAAATTAACATCAGTGGAGCATTAATTGACATCATCCAGTCACACCCACGCCTACCTTCAGTCAAGGAGGCTAACTTAGCCTTCTCCTACATTCGGGGAGGCTAACTGGAGCACTCCGAGGGTGATCTGAGTGATATTAATGCACCTAATTGCTAAATTGATGGTTACAATCAGTTAATAGGGCAGTGAAGGTGCCTCCTTTCAATTAATTGATTATTTAATGATTAATTAATGAACTGGAGTCAACAGGGGTGCCTCCACCAACTTCTGATGTTCAGTTCAACTTCAGTTAACCTCATCGGGGTTCATTGGAGTCATTGAAGCACTAGCACTTGATGGTTGGCTTGCTATGACATGTGTATGATCTCTTTCAGTTGAGACTCGGTCATTTATTGCACTCCGACCTCAGTTAGGGCTCAGTTGAGTCAATTACGGTTTTGATCAGTGGTTAACTGGAGTGTTGACTATGGCTTACATTCAGATAAGCTAGACTCACTCATTCAATTCGAATGACCTCCTTGAGGATTCAAATTGCTCATTAATTCATGCTTGTAGCATGACATGTATTGTATTATCATTCTTTCATCTGATTATACAGAGCGGCTACTCATGCTGTAGAATGATTACACCATTTCATGAGTTATTTGTTGATTAATCTTTGATGAGACTGATGTTTAGTCCCTAGATCAATGTGCAAGATTAATATGGTATCAGAGCTCACGGTGGAACAAAGCTCTATCTCTCAAAAACAAGCCTTTTGACAGATTTCTGCATGAAAATTGAGCAATAGCTCAAAAATCCAGCACTGCACCAGAATCCAAGGCTTACCACTTAATACCCCAAGTAAAGAACTTGTTGATCAAGCTTGCTTGATTGACTATGCTGGGTGTGATGAAAGCCTAAAATTTGTAAGTTGTCCGACCTTACATTTCCCTTTCTGTTTTGATTTTCAGGTTTTCTACAGGTGAAGCAATCGCTCCAGCAGATCCAGATGGCCTCCTCAGTAGATATTTTGACTCCATACAATTTCCACTCATGGAAAAGTGATATGGAGATTTAGCTGCGCTCTAGAGGACTCTTTAGAGTCAACATGGACACTGAAGATGAGCCCGGTTCAGCCATAGAAAAATCAATATTCTTAAACAAGAAGGATGAAGCCTTCGGTTTCTTGTGCCTCTCTATTTCTCGGGATCTTCTTTTCCATCTTGCGGGATTGAAGACTCCAAAAGAAATATGGGACAAATTGGAAACTAGATATGGAAATCATGATGACTTGAGGTTTTACCAGCTCAAAAATGAATTAATGTCTCTCCAGCCCTCCAATTTCGAGACTCTGAATGAATTTTTCACAAAGTTCAAGCATACTATTTTACTCTTGAAGAAATGCAAAGTGGATAAGGAGGATGATCAGCTCATCCTCACCATACTCTCCAAGCTTGGGGCTGATTATTCAGTTTTTGTTTCTACATTCCATGCAGGGAAGCTCACAACCCCTGGATGGAAGATGCCTACACTCAATTCCTTCATTGAGTCCCTAACAAGTGAACATGACAAGCTTTTCCATATGGGGATCATCAGATCTTCCCGTGATCAAGCCCTCCATATCTCGGGGCCCAAATATCTGAAGGGTAAAGGAAAGCAGCAAAAGAACCCAAAAACTAAAGTTGATGCTCCTAAACCTAGAGTTGAAAACCAGCAGCATGATGAGTCTTCCGGCTCAAGGAAGAACAAAGGAAAAGGGCACCATGGCAAGGAAAAAGTCAAGTGTTCTTATTGCAGGAAGGGATTCCACACTGAACATGTCTGCATGAAGAAGAATCTTGATGAAGAAACCTCTTTCCTTGAGAGAAATCACATCAATCTTCTGGAGAGATTTCAGAGGAGAGATCAGCAAGATCGAGAACCATAGCATGAAAAAGGTCATGCCCTCATGGCAAGCACTTCGAATTCCAAAGCACTCTTGATTGATTTTGGAGCTTCGAACCACATGATGGTTGAAAGAGACTCCTTTTCATCCTTGGAGACCAGAAAATCCATCCCCATCCACATGGGAGATGACTCCACCATCATTTCAAAAGGACAAGGTACTGTTGATCTTGAAAATGGTTTTTTTTCAAATGTTTTGTATGTACCATCTTTGGCATCAAATATCCTTAGTGACTATCAGATGAAACATACAGGAGTGCTTAAGAGAGTTTCTTTCAACCCAAATGATGTTGAGATAACAGAAATTGCATCCAGAAACTCATTGCTAAAGGGCTTGCAAACCATCATGTAAAAGCGTATGTGTTCTCTCACTTTGTTGTGGATGCAAAGCCCGCCGCTCTGCTAACTCATGGAAATGAGGTTAGTAGGCTGTGGAATGAGAGGTCTGGCCATCTTAATTTCAAATATTTGCAACAATTATAGAAAAACTCCATGGTTGAAGGCCTCCCGGTCATCAAGGCAACCACGGGAATTTGCAAGGGCTGTGTGATTGGAAAACACCTTGAGCACAAGTTCGATCGAGGGAAGGCAAACCGAGCTACATGCATATTGGGGCTGATACATTTTGATATCAGCGGTCCGATGCCTGTCACATCCATGAATGGATCAAGGTATCTTCTTACTTTTATTGATTATTTTTCAAGGTACACATGGGTCTTCTTTCTCAAAAATAAGTTTGAAGTATGTGAAAAATTTTCTGAATTGAAGGCCTTGATCGAAAATGCCTCTGGGCTTAAGATCAATATCTTGAGATCTGATAATGGATGGGAGTATGTCAGTAATTAGTTTCTACACATATGCTCCCAAAGTGGTATTCAAGTCCAACATTCAATTCCCTACACTCCCCAATACAACGGAGTAGCGGAAAGGAAGAATCGGTCTCTCAAAGAGATGACCAACTGTATGTTGGAATCCAAGAAGCTTGCTACAAATTTGTGGGCTAAGGCCATGCATACTATAGCATACATTCAGAACAGGGTTCCACACTCATCTTTGAAATGGAAGACCCCTTTCAAATCATACTTCGAACATAAGCCAGATGTGTCGAACCTATGGGTGTTTGGGTCCACTGCATGGGCCCAGATTTCGCTTGATAAAAGAAGGGCTTTGCAACCGTAAAGCATAGAATGTATGTTTATTGGGTATCCTGATGAATCTAAAGGTTTCAATATACTGGATATCAATACCAAACAGATCATCATCGAGAGAAGTGTCAAGTTCGATGAGCTTCTTCAGGAGGTGGAACTAGTGAAGGAGAAAACTGCTTAAATTCCTTCCTATTCTACTGAATATTTGGATGATGAAATTGGGGGTGATGACCCTGATTTGGATCCTCTGATTCTGATATCAGTGTGCAGAAATCATCAAATGCTGAATCATAACCTGAAGTGCAAAATCATCTTCCTACATGGGCCTGACAGACACTCTCCTCTGTAGGAGACAACCGTTGGAAATCCGGATGATCCAAGGAGAACCCAGTCTGATTTACAAAGAGAAGGTATTGCGCTCTCTTGTCCTGATAATTTGCTGTCTGAAACTTGCTATTTAATTATTGGTTCAGATCCAAAATCCTACTATCATTCTCAGAAGGATCCGAGATGGAAAGTTGCCATGGATGAAGAGATGAATTCTCTTCAGAAAAACACTACTTGGGAGCTAGTTTATCTTCCTCTGGGAAGGAAATTGGTTCAATGCAAGTGGGTGTTTTGGAACAAGGTTGCTACTGATGGAAGCACCTAAAAATATAAGGCAAGGCTAGTGGCAAAATGTTTCTCTCAGGTCCAAGGTGTGGACTACCATGAGACCTTTGCACCGGTTGCAAAAATGGACTCCATCCGCCTTGTTTTGGTAATTTCAGCATCCAAGCACTGGGAAGTGCACCACATTGTTAAGTCAGCATTTCTACATGGAGATATTCATGAGGAGATATACATGAAGCATCCTGAGGGCTACATCACTGATCCATATTTGGTTTGCAAGCTAAATAAGTCACTATGCGGGTTAAAACAGGCCCCAAGAGAGTGGTATTCCAAGATGGATGCCTTCCTTCTCTCACAAAACTTTCAAAGGTGTAGATCAGATCCAAATGTGTATTTACAGCAGTATGATGGTCATCTAATTATCATTGTTTTATATTTTGATTACTTACTAATCACAGTAGCACAGTTGCCTCCATTTCAGCCATCAAAACTGCTCTCCACAATGCCTTTGAAATGAGTGATTTGGGGCTTCTAAAACAATTTTTGGGGCTCAAAATTGAGCAAAATTATGATGGGATTATGGTCACTCAGTACAAATACATTTTAGACCTGTTATTCAAGTTTAAAATGGCTGATTGTAGGCCTGCATCATTCCCTTTCCTTTTAGGGATCAGCCTTGAAGAAGGAAAAAGCACACCTCCCATGGACTGCACTATCTATCGACAGCTGATTGGTAGCTTGTTGTATTTGACACATTCTCGGCCTGATATCTGTTATGCCATGAATGTTGTATCAAGATATATGCAACAGCCTCATGATATTCATTGGAAGACAGGCAAGAGGATCCTCCAGTATATTCAGGGAACCAGGACCTACGTCATTCACTATGCTGCAGACTCCGAGCTAGAGCTGGTTGGATACACAGATTTCGATTGGGTGGGTGATTCTATTGATAAAAAGTTTACTTCCAGATATGTATTCATGTTTGGTGGTGGCCCTATTTTTTGTTCAAGCAAAAAGCAGGCTTCCATAGCACTATCTTCAGCAGAGGCCGAGTATCGAGGAGCGGTGAATGCTTGCATCCAAGCAGTTTGGTTGCAAGGCATTCTTTCAGAGTTTGATCTTGGTAGTAGTTTGTCCATTGTCCTCTTTTGTGACAATCAAAGTGCTATTAATGTTTCCACAAATCCAGTTACCAAGCAGAGGACCAAACATGTAGAGATCAACTTGCACTACATCAGGGAGCTAGTGCATGACAGCCTACCATCATTATGCAATACTGCCCGAC
Organism: Pseudotsuga menziesii; assembly: GCA_001517045.1. Taxonomy (NCBI): domain Eukaryota; kingdom Viridiplantae; phylum Streptophyta; class Pinopsida; order Pinales; family Pinaceae; genus Pseudotsuga; species Pseudotsuga menziesii. The sequence goes on from LPNX010851083.1 coordinate 260,016, forward strand.
TGATGAGCAGATTGCAGACATATTCACCAAGAGCTTTACAGAAAAGAAGTTCAATTACCTCCGTTCACTGTTGGGGGTGAGTTCATCAGGGTGATTCAGACTACTTTCAGTGTTCAGCTTGAGCGGGGGGGGGTTCCCACTGGGTTTTCCCTCTTTTCCTCACTTAGTTTGTTTTGAGCATTGTTTCAGTTTCAGCATTGTACATGGTGACCTATGGCCTTAGTTGCCGGGGCCCTAGCATTTTTATGCATTTGTGCTTTCTAACTCCTCCTAAGTATAGCTTAAGGGGGGGTGTTGGAGACATTTACCACCATACACACTCATTTTGGTCAAATTGGCCTAGTTAAACCACTATCCTAAGTATTATTGAAATTAATTGACATCATCCAATCACACCCACGCCTACCTTCAGTCAAGGAGGCTAACTTAGCCTTCTCCTACATTCAGGGAGGCTGAGTGGAGCACTCCGGGGGTGATCTGAGTGATATTAATGCACCTAATTGCTAAACTAATGGTTACAATCAGTTAACAGGGCATTGAATGCGCCTCCTTTCATTTAATTGATTATTTAATGATTAATTAATGAACTGGAGTCAACAGGGGCTCCTCCACCAACTTCTGATGTTCAGTTCAATTTCGGTTAACCTCACTGGGGTTCATTGGAGTCATTAAAGCGCTAGCACTTGATGGTTGGCTTGCTATGACATGTGTCTGATCTCTTTCAGTTGAGACTCAGTCATTTATTACACTCCGACTTCAGTTAGGGCTCAGTTGAGTCAATTAGGGTTTTGATCAGTGGTTAACTGTAGTGTTGACTATGGCTTACATTCAGATAAGCTAGACTCACTCATTCAATTCGGATGACCTCCTTGAGGATTCGAATTGCTCATTCATTCATGCTTGTAGCATGGCATTGTATTGTATTATCATTCTTTCATCTGATTATACAGAGTGGCTACTCATTCTGTAGACCGATTACACCATTTCATGAGTTATTTGTTGATTAATATTTGATGAGACTGATGTTTAGTCCCTAGATCAATGTGCAAGATTAATAGGCATACTACTGGGTGTTCATATGTTTCTCTACCAATAAATTTAATATCTCTAAGGGAAACCATTATAAGGAGTTTCTTTCCATATCAAATGTTCTTACTGTGACTGAATCACTCCTAGCCTTGAAAGATTTCTTATGAACTTAGCTAATCAATCAGTTGAACTCACGGTTATTATTCTTGGACTTTATTTTGAGAATGATATCATTAGCTAGGAAAGTTATTCTGTTGGGAAACTTTTCTCCCAGAATCTTTATGAATCAATGACATTAGCCATCTTTAGGCGTTCCATGTTATTATAGGGGTATTATCTGGATTTGTTTCTCATCCATTAGAAAAAAATTTAAAACTAAACTAAACTTTTATTGAAGAATAGGAGGTCTCATTACGAGCTGACCTAATTATGATCATCAGTCTTGTCAGGGATAACATCATTTCTGATCACCAGGGTGATGGCTCTTGGTCATAAGATCAAGGGACAGGAGGTCTCATCACGAGCCGGCTTGTTTACCTCTGGTAGTTCTCGTGAATGATGCTATCGATAGCTGGTTACCAGGCCGGGATAGTAGTCTTGAATCAAAGATATAATTAATATATTAGAAAATAAAAGAAAGAAAAACAAATTTTATCTTTCAGTTATTTTTTTTAATGGATGGGGAACTTATCTAGATATGTTTTTAAGGTATGGAGGTCATATCTTTATGCTGGTGTTATTCGATTATTTTAGCTTTTGAGAAAGCATTCTTGATTAAGTTTATTTTCTATGCATATATTTCAAAGTCATTCATTTTTATGAAGTCTCTGAATAATAGTTGGGATAATTCATTTGATTGTGACAGCACTTTAAGTTCAAACTTTACTATATAGGCTAGTGATGTGACAATGTCATGTGGTGTGAAATTTGATATTTTGAGAAAACCTTGATTTTGTTTTCTTATATATATATAACATTCAGGTAAATATGTAGAGATAACTGCTTCGCCCAGCATGTCTCCATTTGTTGGCACCCCAACAACTCCCCTTGATTTTTTTTTTGCAAATAATGGGGCCCCCATTATAGTTTTTGTAAATATTTAGTCTTTCGTTTCTTTTAGTTTTTCATACTTGGTTTTGAGAAGGTGATTCCATGGTTTTCCTTACCGCACTGATCTTGTGGCTTCTTGGTGGCTTAAATGATAATTGCATACATTTATTTTTGGACTTATCCAAGTTGATTGCATTGTGCAAATTGCTTAATTTGAGTATTATATGCATTCACATCTCTTATGATTTTCTAATTAAAGTATTTTTAAAAGAAGATCTTATTTATTTTATCCTTTGGATAATAAGTATTCATATCTTCCATATATGGATTCTCCAAAGCATTGCTTCATTTATAAACTTATTCATAAAGGATTAAATTTACATATTGATTACACATATTTAAGTTTATACATTCATACCATTAGATAAAGGTAAACATACTTTATGAAAAATATTTTTCCTTTATCATTTTTTTTAAACTTAAATGTATTAAATCTCATACAAAATTCATTCGATTACTCACCATAATATGCTTTTCAATAAAGTCATATTTAAAATTGAATTCGTTTGAAATTACCTCTTGAATGTGCACTTATGATTATATCTTTATATTATCATTTCACTTTGACTTTATTATACCTGCCTCAGCAAGTATATTGTAATCGATTGCAAGTCAAACTCTTTTGACTTTTGTATTAGTTGCTCTCTTTTGATGCAGGTATAAAAAATTAAAACCTGTTTTGTAAAGTATAACTTAGGGATTTGTAAAATATTTTTTTAATTTTGTTAAAAAAACTATTTTGTAAACAGCTGATTGGTGGATAGAAGATGATGTAAACTTTGGAATTTGGTGTCTGGATTTGAGTTGACATGTGGCAACATGACATCATAATAATAAAATTAAAAAAATAAAAATTATATCCCATTGCCATCTGTAGCAAGTGGTACCATAGGAGCCAGCTGTTCTCTAAACTTTTTGAACATCGTTCATACCTGTACGTAATTTTTGAATAACTATTTGTTGAAGTGTACTGTTCTTCGAAGTATTCAAAGGCAACGGTTATGTTTGATTGTTTGTACTCATTGACGATACTGTAATTGGTTTTGGAGGATCAGCATGGCTGTTGAAACCGGCAGAATGTAATTGCTGAGAGCTTTTTTCATTACCAGCGAAGCTGATGATATCTTCGGCCTGAGCATTACAACAAAGATATAAATAGATGAGAATTTTAGCAAAACACATCAGTAATATTTTTCCTGCAAACAATACTTGGAGTTTTCAAATTATACCTGTTTTTCAACAACATCGTACACATTCACCGTCTCGTTATAAAATATGGTCATGAGCTGGGTATTGGAAGGTTTGTCAAAGGAAGTTGTGTAAGCAGATCTGTTCAGATCAAGAACAGCAAAGCAAACATAAGGTCGACCTGATCTACAGGAGCTTGAAGCGAAACAACAGAGCGAAGAGTGAATTTTAAATATACCTGCCCATAGAGGAATTGCCAAATATTGCATTATTCTGTTCACCTGTAGGATTCGAACTGCAGCCTTTACTGATCTGAGGAAACAGTTCCTTCACCATTCTTGACGCGGCCTCAAATTTAGAGTCTAGAGAATCCCTTGAAGCTTTACAATATTCCTCGCATAACCCTCTCGATGAGAATGCCTGATGTACCATCTGCGGCTTTATCCAATGAATGGCTGCATCCATTACAAAAGAAAACCTACAACATTAATACAAAATCTACAACCTAATTTATGCCATTAAACTGATAAAATCACTGAACGGTTGAAGCCATATTCAGCGTGTTGGAGGTATATATATATATATAATCAATTTATAGATAAAATTATTCCGTACATTTTTCATGGATGCCTGGAGTGCAATACTTAATTTTCAAAGCTTTGTTCTTGGTCTTGTCGATTCCTAAGAAGTCCATGGTAACAAGCTCCTTACGTCGCGACATCCTAAGGAATCCAATAAGTATAATAACACCCGTTGAGAAAACAACTGACCTGTAACTTGCGTAATTACTTGATCAATAGATATTATATATAGAGAGAGAGAGACACAGAACATTAGTTTCCTGAACTCGAGTAAATGATCCAAATTTAGTCTATTGCTTGTAACTAATTAATGGGACTTGGTTGACTGAGCGTGATAAGATTTTGATTGTGTTTGGGTCAAGAACGCACTGCTGGGTTGCAATAGCGAATCTGGTCGCAGATGAGGGCGTAATCTGACCACGTTGATAGTAAATGGGATGTAGAATTTTCGGTCAGGATTTAGGTATTTTAAAGATTGGTCAAGTAAAATTTGATCCAACAAACAGAACTGTAAATTTGACGAGAAACAATTAGGAAAAAGTTGAAGTTTTTCACCAAGAAATCATAAAAAAAGATGAGAGAAACGAAACAAGTTTCGGTTTGGATTGAAGTACGTTCAAATTGCAATGCGTCTCATCAGCGTGATGAGAGTGTGAATGGTGGTAGATGAGTCCGTTTACATCTGAACTTCTACTTTATTCCACCACGTGATTCACAGCTCTCTGGTCACATGCATAAAAGTCACAATGTGCTCGTTTTTATACTTTTGACTGTTCTTTGCTTTTCTCTTACGCAACCAGTCCATCAAAAATTTCATTGGTTCCTCAAAAGACATGGATTCAAAAGAAATATATGGATTTCTGCACATAACCTAGAAAGGACAACAGACATCCATGTGCAAATATGCATGTGAAATAAAAATGGAGCGAAATTCTCTCCATTTTGGAGTTTTTCTGTCACTTTTCCAAGATAGGATGCAAGGTAATCCAAATTTAATAAAAACCAAGGCTTATCATCCTCTTCAAACTGTATATTATGACTTAATTTTATTCGATGTTCCCACATGAAATAACCATCTTATCTAACTATTATATATTTGATGAATTATTGCTCATAGCAACCATAATCGTATCTGACAAGCTTTATATACAATGAAATAATTAATAAATCTCTAATAGGTTTATATATATATATATATATATATTCATGACTATCCAGTAGTATGTTAATTGGTGGTTATATTTCAAGTATCTATGTTGATTTAGCATTTGTTTTTTGTTTTTTTAGCAAATTGAAAAAAAACATATTTTTGTTATTCATAATATGAATAAAAAATATATAACTGATTTAATCACTCAAGACTATTGATGGTTCACATAAAACTGTCATAAAACTTTAAAACTTGAGTGAAAAAACACTTGATTGTTCACACCAAAATTGTCATAAAATTTAACTGAAGAAATACTATTATAGCACTTTAATTGAACAATTATCATATGATATACTTCAAAATAACAAAAAAAAGGCTCTTCATGTCTCACATCTACTCTAAATCGATCTTAGGATAGAGATCCAATAGAGCAAAAAATGAAAAGATTAGTTATATAGTGAAGAAGTTTGAAGATCCTTTGTCTTCATAAGAATTTTCTACGTACTCCTCCAATAAAAGTATAAAAGTAAACTCTCCTCTTCCTTCTATGCATCTTTTGATAGAAGATCAACATCTTGATTTATTTCATAGTAAATATGCTTAATGGCAATGAAATCAAAAGAGGATAGTGTCTCCTTTGTTCCCTAACATCAGTTAAGTGGATTGGTCACCTAAAGTTTGAATTGATCAATAGCTCATTTTACAATCACCATAGAATCTCCATAGACATTTAATGTATCAATCCCAAATACTGCGATGATAATTTTTCCATGAAAATATGGGCTCCTATTCATCGCTATAGCTACACAAAAGTGTTGTTATAGCGACGATTTGTCGTGGGAAAAATGTTTGCATGTACTAGTGTGGTTGAAAGCTCAACAGAGATCTACTACGAATGTTCGGAATAAGGTACGCTTCCCATCCCTTAGTGTTAGACTTGTTTATCTCTTTAGCATATTTGAATTGGATTGATTTCTAGTGTCGTACTTTCTGTGGTGGTCCACCCCAAGCCATAGGAAGTTTTCTTTGTGACAGAATTGGCGACTCTGCTAGAGATTTCCTTTCAGTGGGGTTTGGGTGCATTATTTTCTTGATTTGTTCTCTGTTTCTCCCCATTTCTGTGTCACATTTTGTAGTATGTTCATCCATTGACATCCGTAGTGAATTCCACGATCTGATTTGAGGAAATTTGATGGTGCACCATTTATTAGAATTTCTTGATGCAGTGCATTATCTAGTTCACCATTGAAACCTAAACCCCTATATGGATAAGTAATAATCGAACATACATGCCGTTACACTTGTCATAGGCCTTTTCTAGGTCAATTTTCATCACAACACAAGGGTATTTTCTTTGTCTTATCGAATGGAAAGCTCCTTGGGCTATACTAATGGCCTCATGAATGAATCAGCCTTCCAAGAACCCAATCTATTCAAGGGAAATACATTGTTGAATTACCTTTAATCTTAACCAAAATAATTTATAAACATTTTTTCATAAAGAGATTGAACGAAAATCTCCAAAAGAATTGACTTTATCAAATTTTGGAAATAGAACTAGAAAGGTTATGTTCAAAGAATCACACCCCATGCAATAATAATCATATTAGTTCAAATAAATTCACAGAAAGAAAAATAACATAAATGAACTAGAGTTGAGTTTGACTGTAACAACTATTGGAATACCTTGCATAAAGAGAAACTATTCTACACAGTCGAGTGTCACACCACATAGTTGTAGCTTAATCAGAATGCAAACATTAACTATCAAAGGAAACACAATTATAAACCATCACTGTTGAAGCTAACTATAAATGCATCTACTGTAATTCCACACCACACAACATAAATAATCAAAGCATCTAAGTGACTCAACAATCTTTGTGGGAAGGCAGGCCTAGCCTTCAAACAGAGACGCCGTGACTAACACAAATTAAAACGCAGAGATATGAAGAATCCTGATCCTTGTATTAAAATAGTGGGTTACAGTCACAACTTACACAGTCTGATAATAATCAACCAACCCCAAGCTCAGATAGCCTCCCAATATTCATACATGAATAGCATAATTCTCATCCACTAATATCGGGCATCCATGAAGATCTACGATCTTCAGGATGCCTTGTTACAACAAGTTGTTACAGTTGTGAATGAAATTGAATGGAGATATGGAATATAGGGAGTATTGTTTCTCTGTTCATTAATGGATCAACAGAATCAAATGGATGGGAGATATTTTGTGTGTTGCAGTGATGCCCTGAGTAGTGGTGTGTTGTTGCAGATTAATTATGTCGTAGCTACCACGTGAAGAGATAATCATTATTTCCATTCAGTGTATGGAACTGGGACTGAAGAGTGACAGCTAGTACCAAATATCTCTTTCTCCTCCAGGCGAAGCGAGTTCCTATGCCTGTGTTCCTCAAGGCTTGGAACTATCTTTATAAAATCAATACATATTAGTGCAATTCAAAAGATGGAGATCTAATCATAACAATATTAGGCATTAATAGAATAATACAAGAATAAATCACACCTGTAAGGATTTAAGCTCAATTTGTGGAAAAGCATCTATCTGGTGTATGGAAATGAAGTAGGACAAGGAAAAAATATATAATTGGTGTGGTAAAAAAGGGGCTATTATAGGACCCAACACATCTATTTGTATAGGACCAAGCAGGGATGGATTCACAATGTGCATGGGTGAGGATCTCGGTTGGGATCATGATATGCGAGTCCCACCATTAGATGCTCCTTGAGAACTGGAAGGTGTTAGATCTACTGCACGGGGAGGTGGTGGCCTTATCCCACCAATAGATGGTGGATGCTATGGCCCTACTTGGTATGTACCCTGAATATAAGTTCTATGGGGAACAACCTCTTATGCCAACTATAAAAGTGGCTCATGTGTCTATGGGACCAGCTAATGTGCAGGAGGCACATCTAGCTTGGGTATCCTCCTATGAGGTACAACTACTGGGTGGTCGAGATATATTTTCCTCGCATTGGTAAATTGTTGAGGAATCCCCATCCCAACCCCCCGGTACTCCAATATATCAAAATAATTAATGTTCTTCCCCCAAAAAAATCTGCATACATCTTTCTAAGAAAATATAATTGTATTTCTTGGTTGTTGTGTTGCGGTACATTAAAGACTATGTACCATTTGTCCATCCAATTATCTATGAATGTTTGATATGTACACCACTCAAAAGAAATATTATTTTTGTGTAAGTCTGTCATTGCATTATTCCATTAATCTCTAAAAAGCGCAAAGATGTGTTGCTTTGTTAACTTCAGTTTTTTGACAGTTTCCTGGTAGCTAAGTCCATCTGCATATTCTCACCTCTTTCTCTCTTTGTATGTGGTGATGTCCTCTAGCACACCATATGACCTACTAAAGGTCTCTATCATTGCATCCAAATTGGATGCAAGCAAACAATGTCTACCGTTAAGAACAGTAATTGAGGCTCGAATCTCTCTGTGCCTTTGTATTTATCTTTGTATGTCTGATTGTGCATCCATGCTCGACATTGCAATAAAAAAAGAAAATAAAAAACAAATTGTTCGAATGCCATCCCCTGAAAATGAAAAATGTAAAAACATTGTGCAAGAACATTTCCATTAGAAACATAAATCTCGTCTCAATATATTGTAATAACAAAAAGCTTCTTGGAGATATATGGTATATATTTGTAGGGACTAGTTGTTTGGGGTTATAGTATTTAGGTACTTATTGAGTACATATAGGTTAGGTTAACTATGTTGAGGTGTTTTTATATTATAAGTTATTTTTTTAATTAGGTTGAGGTTATATGTGTTAAATGTTAGATGTTAAATGGGTTATAAGGATGGTGAGTGACATTTTATAAGAGTTGGGATGGTTGGGGTTTAAGAGATATGTTTTAAAGGGTTACAAGGGTTAAAATATATATGGTGAGGATAGATGTAGGTTGTAATTTAACATTCATTAACCTGATGTGCATCAGGAAAACATAAAACAATTATTAAACATAGAACACGCATTCATAAGCAAGAAACATGTACAGTATGGAGGGAAAATGGAATCAAGCCTAAGTCAACTGGATCCTTGCAATTCACTGCATGTTTGAGTCTCGATAATCTTCCTTTCAAATTGAACTAGAAAACAAAAATAATTTTGCTAGAAAGTTCTAGGTGTGAGTAGTTAAGAGCTCTGGGATCTAAAATTTCTTGTGTTCTATACCAATCCACGATTCGACGAATCGATAATCACGGTTAGGAAATTTAAGTTATTTAATGAGAACAATTAATGTATCTACCTCTATGTTAAAACCATTTTCCATGCTGATGCGGGCCACTACCCTCCTTATTGTCTTACCAAAAGGCACGAGAATGAGGAACAATATGCAAAATTATGGACTTTTCCTTCAAAGAATTCATTGCAATCACATTAGTAAGGAGTGATGAGAAGATAACAACAATCCAATGTGTCAAATATCAGTTGATAGTGTCAACTAAAGACTTATATGATAAATTTAATATAAGACTTACTTGTATACTTGCCTCTTACTCTTTGCGTCTTGGCACATTTGATATTGTATGGTTGTCTCTTCACCTTAACCCAATTGATATTATAAGGTGAGGATGTGCATACATAATAATCCTTAGTTATAACTGTGAGGTGAGGATTTAAAGAGAAGAGGATGTAAATACATGTAAAAGTTGTATACGTATAGTAATGCTTTGTTTATTTCCTTTACGACTCATTACTATATATAGTAATATATAGTAATTTATAGTAATGCTTTATTCTTGGAAAATCCATTATCCAAAATATTTAACTAAAAAATAATTTTTTTCAATTTAAAATAATTAAATTTATTTTAAATTTAAATTATAAATTTATAATAAAATATAAATAAACTATTCTCACAACAATGAGATTAATTTATAGTCTTATAAGCTATTATTTCTCATTTCCTATTTATGCTGGTCTATAAAAAAAACTTGCATATTTGTATAACATTATAAATTTATAATAAAATATAAATAAACTATTCTCACAAGAATGATATTAATTTATAGTCTTATAAGCTATTATTTCTCATTTCCTATTTATGCTAGTCTATAAAGAAACTTGCATATTTGTATAACATAAGTCAAGAATGTTACTAGAAGTATGTAAGGAAGCTTGAATATGCTTGTTTTATGCTACATTGCAATAACCTATATCGTATTTAAATGGACATTTTTTAATTCATTTTTGTTTTAATTTCTTTCAAATTGTAATTATATTTGTTTTATCATATATTTTTATAGCAAAATTATCCTATTGCTATATATTTTCAATCTCTTCTTAGGAGGCAGGTACTAAGCAACTTTGTTGCTTATTCCACTTGTTTAAACAAGGGATGTTGAGGATTTTTCACGTTTTCATAAGTTTTTAAAGAGTGTTATATGGATGATTAATATTTTCCAAAAACAAAATGACACATCCTTTCATTAAATGGTACAGGATTGAAGTTAGCAAATGTCAAATTGAGAAATCGATCTTGTGTGAGACACGTAGAGATCGACAATTGCATGCATGTTTATTTGGGAAATGTTGTTTTCTAAGATTTTAAAGAACAATTATCATTTGATAAGTTCACCGAAATATAAATAACCCCAGTTTCCTCACTATGAACCTGACACCAATTGTTTATTCAATCACCGGATCGACGAAAGTGGGGAATTAACGAAACAACTATTAGGCCACCAATCCACTTGTCTACCAAATTGGATGATTTATCACCAGATTGAACAAGAAATGCGCCAAAATCATTTATTATTTTGCAGTTTGAAAGAATATTGCAAAGGTTTATCGTGAGATTATGTATAGAAGGAAATATCACAACTAACTACATGTCAATTAATCATAAGAACATCACATATTGTGAGGAATTTGCCAAAATAAATGCCACGTGTCAGCCATAAGCTCAGAGATCGGGCATACATCTATTTTTCTGCGAATAGTGAAGATATGTTGTTATGATTCTAGGCGGAAGAATTGCCAGATCACAAAAAATTTGCACTACTGTCAAAGAAAATATGAATCTGGTAGAAGGGTTTGCTGCCACCACTACACGAATTCATTAAGAACATATCAGTTCCATAAAGTACTAAAACAACCCGTTGTTCATTAAATTATTGCACAACAAATGCATAGTATCTCTCAATTTTCAAAGCTGCTGATCTGTCCGTCGAATTTTTCAAATAACTATGATTTGGGAGAAGATGATCGAGGATACAATATGAAGGTTTGATAATAAAGATAATAGAATTAATCTTCAATCAAATTTCGATCTCCCACAACTAAACATGCCATATTATTACTGAAATTTCCACCTATCAAATCGCATTTGCCACTTGGTTGCTCAGCCTAAAATAGTTTCGCACCAGAACACAAGTTTTAAGGAATTTCCAATTAGTATCAATAATCTCAGTAAAAGAGAATTAATGCGTAAAGAAGAGAAAAAATACATGAATTGGCTAAATCACACCAGGAATACGAAAGCATGTGATGGGACAACAGAGTTAAAGAGAGATAATTTCTGTCTTTCTACCCCGTTCTTTTACCTCTTGCACTAATTTTATATTGATAATAATTTTGATGCATTCACTTCATTTTATTTTTACTTATGTGCAGAGATAATGGGTAAAGATCAAAGCAAGTTAGATGGTGAAGATAATGCTATGTGATCTTCTAGAGGATATGATTTAAGTCTAAGATGCCAGCTTTCAAATAAATGGAATAAAGGACGCAATAGAAAAGGGAGAAATCAGTTATTCCAACAGAAAGGAGAGACATCGCATAGCCTTTTAAACAACTGAGCATCGACTGCAAAAGGGAATGGGGGGAAAGCGCTCGGTAGAATGAAAAGAATTTCTTCTTTACATTATGTATTTTTCTTTGTAATCTTTTATGGAACAGAGAAAGAATTATGTGTGGCCACTCTTAGTTTTCTTATGGTCATTGATCATACTTTGTAAATTATTTATGAAGCTGCAATTAAAGGCTAGAGATTGCTCAGCAATTATTTTCATGCAGTCAATTGTAATCAGCTGTGTTTTGTAAGATTTTCATATACTTTGCACAATTAATTACAATTTCAATTTGGTTATCTTGACTCGTGTCTTTCTTGTGTTTAACATTTTCAGGTTTGATTGTTTGAAATGATCATGTTTTCTTATTGCATAAACAATTTGATTAAAGATCAACGATAATTGTTTTATTTGTTTATGTTTGATTAAATTGGTGTTTTTATTCAAATGGTTATTTACTTAACTTTGTTTAGGTAAGTCAATCATGAAACTTTCTTTTATGAAGTAAGAATCATAATATTAATCATGCTCCGGTGTAGGGGAAATCTCTCGACAGGGCTGATGAAAAGTTATCTTTATGTGCTCTGTTTTTCTCTTTGTTCCATGTGTTTGTGAGAGTAGGGAGAGAGAGATTCTACCATAAGTGTTTTTTGGACATGTAAGGAGATCTGTAATTTTCATTCAGAGAGTTTTATAACCAGGGATCGCTGTCAGTATTGTTCCAAGACTTATTCAAACTGTTTCAGTAAGATTGCATTTTATTGTTCTTCCTCACTCATTTGTATAAAATTCAAATACAGTTTCTATTTTTCATTTTGGCACTTAAAACTTTTATGTTTATCTGTGTAGAGTGTCTAATTTTATTGTATTTGATTGTCTAGAACAGTCTCAAGTCTGATGTAATGAGCAATTTGAAATAGATTAGTAGTTACTTTGTTAATTACTTGGTTTTTGAAAGGTTGATGTGCTTAAAGAATTATATTATATTTTAATATACTGTAATCAAATCATACTTCTCATACCTCAAAATTATATAAATTAATCATGCTCCTGTGCAGGATAGTTTAGAAAATAGATTAGGTATAGTTAGTTTTCAAGTTATATTTTAAGTTTTATTTCATAGTGAAAAGGTATAGGTTGGCAGCTGCTAAATCTGTGTGTTTTAGCAACTATTAAATCTATGCATTTCCACCTATTGAAATTTTCATCTTTGTTAATTTTATTTTTTTTGTCAAATAGTTTATTATTTATGAATCATTAAAATATCATTGAGAGACTCTCCTTAAGAGAGCAAATTATAGTTATTTATAAATAGTAATTTTAATTTAGTAATAGTTAAATAGATATTTCATTTTATACATTAGCATAGTTTGTAGGTAAGTAGTTTGTTTTAATTTAGTTGTTTTTATTAAAATTTAGTTTAGTCTTTAGTTTGTTAGTTAATTTAGGAAACATTTTTCTAAGTTTAAATGGTAGGACTCTCCTTAAGAGAGTAAAACTTAGATGGTAGCAGGACCACAACCTACGAGGATCAACTAATCCAAACACACCGGAAGTTGTAGTAAGCGACTTGTGTGGGTTGATTCTCCTTAGTTGGCCAGGTCAGAAAATCCGGCCAACACTCCCATCAATCAAGCGGTTAATGGAGTATTTACTTAGATTTCCATCTATAGTATAAATAAGAGTATTTAATAGCATGAATATTTTCACAGTTCATCACTAATATATATTTGGTTTCTGGATTTGACGATGTGTAAATTTCAAAGTCCAACGTTTTGGGTTCACACGCCACCTATATTTAGGGATCATGAGAGCTCAGTAAAATGATCCCTGAAGATGGGTGGAGTGTCCACTTGAAACATCAGACTCGTAAATTTGCACACAGTCAAGTCGAGAAATCAAATATATCTTAAGAGTATTTAAGTTGATAGTTGAATGTTCATAAACTTCATTTTTATGTTATTATTTCTCTGAGATCTTTTGAAATTTGAATTGTAGAAGAGAGTCACTTTGTCTTGATATTCTAAATGGAGTTTGAATAAAAGAGAAGTTATTTTGCTTCATACTTAGTCTTTTGTGTTAACAAGGGTTCTAAGAGTATCCTTGAATAGGTTCCACTTAAGGAAATGAACAATAACCACTATATTTATATTTCATTTGCATTTGAGTTTTGTTTATTTGTGATTTTATACTTTTGTAGTAAAATTACAGACTCCAACAATAACATTCCAACTAACTAGTTTATGTGTTTTTTAGCATTTATTAGCATTGATTTTACTAGTAAACAACTTGTGTAATGTTTTATTACATATACTTCATTGCCATGTTTTATTCATGATTTTCATCACTTTACAATACGTCCTTTGAATCTATGTTTCATCAAGGTTGTAAGAATTGATTTGCTTTGAAGTATCCTAAGGATTCTAGATTGATTTGATTCATTGGAGTCACTTCACTAGCTCTTTAACCCGACTCTAAGATACCCATCTACTTTTAAAATTGTAAGAGGAGATAGGGGTGAAGGTCTTAAAACCAATATGAGTGGTTAAAAAGAGTGCATTGTTGAAGTTGAGCATTTCTATTTAGAATACTAGTTTTAGGTTAGGCCTTTGAAGTTGCATACATATTGCAAACACCTCATAAGTTTACACAGGCCTAAAGTTGATCATTAAATTAAATCCAAGGATCTAGTATTTATTGTTGCAATTCATTGGCCCAACACATAGATCAAGATCCAACATTCAAGCAATAGAGCACTAAGCTCTTACAACAACATTGATGGAAAAAACACTTTGGGAATAGCACTGTGAATGAGGATATTTTGATAGCACTTGCAACAAAGTTTTAATAGCAAGGGTAGTAATATAGAAAAGAGGATAATGGAAACTTTTATGAGTTAGGTAAAAGTTGAAATGCCACTACATGTTTTTATTGAGGCAAGTTACACCACATAAGCAAAGTTTGCATAAAGCAGTTGTGGGATAAAAACACAACTCAAAGCATTGTTTCAATGATCAATTCAAATAAACAAAAACATGATGTTAAACACAATGAAGAAGAATTATGAATTCATGGACAAAAAGAAGGATTCAAAGAGTAGTAAGGATGATTTTTATGTTGATTGAGAAGCATTTAAACATTTTACTAACAATGTTGATTGATATGTTAATTTTGAAGAAGATAAATCTCAATTTGATTCTATTGTGCTGATTAGTAGAGAAGAAGACAAGGATACAAAAACTAGCAGGGCCAATTTCTTAAATAGTTATTGCTATAACACTAAAGTTATAGAGAAAAAAAAACTAGTTTGTTTGATCTTTAGCTAACTTTGATTATCAACTAAAGTTTAGAGCAAACCATTAATTTATTTTTGGTATAAACATCTCACCTAATATTCACTTTGATGTATAAAAGGGAATTGATGATAAATGAAATTAAAGTACATGATAATACTAAGGCATGATTTAAACATCTAATTATAATAAAATTAATCTACCCCCTTGGATTAATTGAAATTTTAAAACTAGATACATTGATCTTGAAAATATGCAAGTTAATTAAAAAGGTCAATATGTATGATGACATTTTGCATCACAATACGTGTCATCCGTGTTGTATCACAATATGTGCCAGCAGACAGAAACACCATCAACCTTGATCAATGTATGAATCTTATGGGCACATGCCTATAGCCCATGATAATAACACCATCAACTTTGATCAGTGTATGCCTTTATCCCATCATATCATATTTTAAAGAGGAAGAACCAAAACGATGACGTTTCAAAGTTCCATAATGAGTTTAATATGTCAAAATACTGCTTACCCCAATCCCCATTGAAACAACGAAAATTATCATTGATTTATTTAAAGCATATATTGTCCGAGTATTTGTCATTCTCAAAACAATCTAATTACAAAGAACATAATGGATCCTCATCAGATATGGATTCTTATCATACAATTTAGCATAAAATTTTAGCAAATCCATTAAAGTAGAAGGATAATGATATCAAAACTTATCAT
Source organism: Pseudotsuga menziesii (assembly GCA_001517045.1). Classification (NCBI taxonomy): domain Eukaryota; kingdom Viridiplantae; phylum Streptophyta; class Pinopsida; order Pinales; family Pinaceae; genus Pseudotsuga; species Pseudotsuga menziesii. Next base: position 275,943 of record LPNX010851083.1, read on the forward strand.
ACTATTTAGCATAAACTTTTAGCAAAGCCAATAGGAGAACAATATCAAAACAAAGAGAAAAATGATGATTACATTCTTATCGTGGGCCAGATACATGAGTGAATCACATCTTCGTCATTCCTCGTATGCCTATTATAATCAGATACAAATCAAAATCACCAGCGTTAGAACTGGGCAATCTGCACAATTAATTTTTTCAAACAAATTGAATGAAAGTTTAAGGATTGGCCAGTGAAACACAGTTTAATGCCATGTTCACCAGTATATATATATAATGAGCCAAAACTCTAAATTCAAAAGTAAAGTTGCAATTTATCGGCACAGTTTAAATGAAAAAGATAAAAATTCTACCAAAACTTTAAATTCAAAATGTAAGTTGCAATTTATCAGCACAGTTTAAATGAAAAAGATAAAAATTCTACCTATGCCTATCAGCACAGTTTAAATGAAAAAGATAAAAATTCTACCTATGCCTATCAGCACAGTTTATCAGTGTGGAATCGCACAGTTTATACTGATCAGACACTATATGAAAAAGATACAAATTTTAATTCACAGCTCTTGCACAAGGTTTCCAACCATTTTTTGGTTTCATGGGATACCTATTTTACACCTTACAAAACTAAATTTACGTTCCAAGTTAAGTCCTGAATTTTCATATATTTGCTGGAATAAATCGTAATAATATTACAACTATTATATTCTCATTACTCTTACATAATTTTCATGGAGTAAGACAGAATTAGAATTGTTCTATTCTTCTCATTTTGGTTGTAAAAATAAACATGGAATCCACTCAGTTAGCTTTATCACCAATTAATGAAAGAAATTATGAAAACAATCAGGTAATAAATTACCAAACCCAAGGTGATAAGCTCAATAACTAACCCAATTGCCAATCGGGTAATCAAATCAATTCCACATTCACCTGATCGATTGTGAATATATGTAATCTTTATTAAAAAAAATAGTTAAAATTGAAAACAAATACATTTCCAAGGCTTAATACAAAGATCCAAAAAGACTCTCTCAATCCAAAAAGACATTAAACAGATTCAAATCTCCACAGTTGCAACAGACATAGCAAATCCCTCAAATTTTCAAGGCACGTAGAGTTCATTCAACTCTTTTGTTGACATAGAAAATCCGATTATTTTCTTTAATCAACGAAGGCAGGGACCCTCTAATCCTATATTGAATGCCAATGCCACAAACACGAAAGCAACCACTGACAACATCTTCACATATACATACACCACCCCGTTTTAGGTGCTCTTTATGGTTGTGGTGGTAGAAGCTGCTCACCATAAAATTCCCATTTTCACTAAATTTTGAACTCTATTCTCTCTCAACAGAAGGAAATATTGATTAATGAGACCGACAAAATAAAGGAGGAGTCTTGACCTATAGACGAAGGAGGAGTTGAAGTTATAGTAACTACCCGCAGTCGTTGTTGCACAAATCACAAATTCCATAAGGAAGATCAAGGAATGAGAAGAAGAAATATGAAATGCAAGAAGAAAAAGGGTTGAGAAGAAATATGAAAAGAAACTCAAGAAATGGGGTGAGGGGAAACACTTATTGTTGTTGCATTGGTTGGCGCTATCATTCCTGTCACACTTTGTAGGCAGCTTCAAGGCTTGGGTAACGTTTATATTATGTGTGTGTGTGTGTGTGTGTCTTTGAAATTGATGTTTCCTCCACTAACATTTATTGACATCCATTTGTATTTACTCAGACCTAATCATACATATTTCTTGGATTTTGGATTTCGGAGGTCACATCCTGATGGATTTTTCCAACATGAATGCACCCACCATTGATGATGCATTTGCGGTCACGTTACAAACATTTGAATAAATCGAACACCTCTATTGCATTTGCAGCTCCATTCGAAACATTTGAAAAAATCAAACACCTCTACATTCAGGGGTTTCCAAAGTCCATTTAGTTCCAAGAATATCCTTAGTCAACACTGAAGTCCCCTTCATATTGTGCAAGGAATGCTAGAAGCTGTCCAAGACAATTCACTGATCAGTTTTTTGTGCCCACAAGTCTTGGAAAGTGAGATTGTACTTTGGTTCTACATTCAATGCAACTCCTTAGTACTGGGATTCATAAAAAAATCAATGTTTGAAATGAATACTTCCTACCACAGTCAATGAACTCGCGTGGAAAGACCGATCGAGACTTTGCACGCCAGGTGCTCGTGGGCCTAAATGGGATGATGATTAAGAGTTTACAGGAAACTTAGTTGCTGTGTAATAAATCATGTACCCTATTGGTGCAGTCAAATAAATCCCCGATACCCATAGTATAGAATCTATCGATTATCTTATTTTTAATAGACATATCTTAATCCAATCCAATCCAATCCAATCCAATTCAATTCAATTCAAT
>LPNX010851083.1:280537-324270 GCA_001517045.1 Pseudotsuga menziesii
GATGATATATATTTCTCTATAAAAATGCATGCCAATCCACTTTTTATTCAGAACACAACACATTTGACACATGTTATTCAGAACACAACACATTTGGCATGTCACTGCAGGAGAAGCCAAAAATAGACATCTAAGCAAACACCATGCAACATCTGAAGCTAGGTCATAGACATCGAAACAAACACCGTGCAGCATCCCAAGTTACCAGGCTGAAGCAATCCCGCCGTCGGGTCTTGGGACACAAATATCAACACCAACGTCACATGTCTCGGCCAATAGAATGACAATTAATTACAATTTTGAAAAATTACACATAAATAAATAATACTCCAACTATAGTATAACTTTAGCAAAATTGAAAAATTAAAATAAACAAGATGGATTAATAACTTTGAACAATTTATATATATCCCCTGTTAAGGACATAACAAGATCAATTTAGTTTAAGTAATCGATATTATTGAAGCGAAGAAACATGGTAAAAGTGTGAAGAAATTCACTCAACCGATTTAGAGAATAAAAAGAGCAATGCAACTTGAATGGCTTCTGAGATATGAATTATAAAACCATTGAAAACCAAATAAATAAATAAATAAAAACACCACACAAAAATTCCACATGTTTATTTATGATAAGCGGCTTGATATATTCAGGGAAATTGGACACTTGCAAGCTCAGATTTGTGTGACCGGAGAAGAATTTGAAGTAGTAGATTGTGAAATAAAATGTTGTTATGTTGCATATCTCCTATACGCTGCTATGAGCAGAACCACATGATTAAATCTATCCACATAGCCTTCATTTTCATTTGGATATTCATTAATATAACTTTCGCCAACGTATGATGGAGCGAAAACACACTATCTTTACTTCCGCTAACGGGAATACAAATCCGATCTAGGGAATTCTCTTTCACAATGCAGATATTTAAAAGTTTTCATATGGAGACTAATTAATCGATCAATTAATTTTCAACCACTAAAAATGAAAAGATGTCGATCAAACGAGAACAATCAAAGATACAAGTACACCGCCCGACGCCTTGACGCAGTTGTTGTATTTACGCCGAAGGAATTTTTTAGGGGGTTGTTTGTCTATCAGTTTCTTCGATATGTCAAGAAAAAATGAAAACCTTCCATTTGTAACCAAAACATTAATGTGTGTGGCTACCTTCAATAGGAAGTAGAGATTTGGAAAGCGTCTGGACAACCTATGACAGCTAGTGGAGTATGTCGTCTGGAATAATACTTCAATATCTAGGTACTTCTCTCGGCGTGGATAGATGGATAGATGAGATTTGACGTCAAATTAGGAATCGAAGACATCAAATCATTGATGTATACATTCACGCCAACCTTCTACTAACTAACCTGCATTGAATGTAAGGTATACCGACAAAACTTTGACCGAATATGTTTATATTAGTTTTGGCTGCCTATATATATTCATTATTGGGATTCTTAATCCTTCCATCACTCTACATATGCCAGTCTTCTCAAGTAATACGAATTTCCAGCACATCCTAGCTATATTGCAGTTATCAGGTATTCTTTCCAGCTTTCCTTGTTATATTGTTTTGGTTTCATTCATTATTATCACGTATTTAGGAAAAATAATCACCTATCACCTCTGTTGAATCTATATATCGGTCATCTAATAGATCTAAAAAAAATTAAATAGATCAAAAGCAATTTATAAAGTTTTTATTTCTGTAACAGAGTATAAAACTGAAGTGTATTCATAAACAAAAGCCTATTATGTTGTAGCAGAGTAGCATAGTTATCATTCATCAACATAGTATTTTAATTAATGAACAAAGATTAATATAAGAGAATGTAGAGAAAGGGAAAACATGTAAAAATTATTCCTTATTCCCAATAAATGGACCATACATTACCGAATAACAATTTGCATGCATAATTACTCAACACATCAATAATTCAACAACACACCTCAGTAAAATCAACGCACATAGGATTGCATGCAAGTCCAAGCAAGAGAAAATTCACCCATGGGCTCACATCCATGCTCCAGGAGTTGTGCAATAATCAACAAGAATGGATTTCTACTTCTCCAAGAGTAGAGGATACAATGAATGGTTAACCCTAATATTATTCCTCCACCCACCATGTTTTTCTTCTCATGCAATCTAGCCGTAACATGGCCCATAAAAGTCCCTTTTATATGTAATGACTCCATCTGTCAATTGGAGGAGAGAAATTACTTCTCTGTTTTTCATTTTTAACTCTGTTTAATTTATCAGTCGTGACCTTCTGTAGTTTCCTTTCTGCAACATCCTTTCTGCAACAAATCTTTTCCGCGTTTACCTTTTCACAACGAACTTTCCGCACTTTGCAGTAACTCATTCCTTCCACAATTGCGGGTTTCAGATTGCGGATGTGCACTTTGACTCTTCTCGGAATTTCTTCCACATTTATCTTTCTGTAATGAACTTTTCGCAATCAAAAACTAATTAGAAAACTTCACTGATTAAGTCTTCTTCTGCAAGCTCAATCCCACAAGCTTGTTTCCGCAATACATACTTCTGCAAATCTATTTCGGTAGTTTTGGTTCCACAACTCTATTTCTGCAAATCTCCCTTCCACAATTGCATATTGCGTATTGCGGGTTTACAATTCTCAGTTTTAAAAAACTAACGGACTTCCGCAAAATTGAGGCCACAATGGTCCTTTCCACATTCAAATCGCATATTGCAGATCCTCCTTCCCACTTTTCCAAATATGGGCTTCCGAAATTTTCCTCCCGCAACTCAACTTTTCACAACTTTAACTAGCTTGCAACTTCGCATTGTGGAACTCATCCTCGACCATTGATCTCTACGGCTTCTTCTTTTCCCATTGATCTGGAATCAAGTGCGGATCTTCACCTTGTCTTTGCGGATCTATTATTTTCCCTGCACCTTTCTCTTGTGGAATTCCTCTAGAGCGTCAGATCTGATGATGAGAAAGATCTAAACCCTTCATGCTTATGCTGCACCTTTCAATTGCAAAATCTTTTTCAGTCATTGGTATTCCCCTTCATGACTTTGGTCATCCGTTCCCTCTTTCTCTGCTGGCGAGTGTCTCCTTGTCTGCGTCCATTCTCTTTAATTTTGAGATCTGCAATGTTTATTGACATTTTTCAAAGATTTACTCAACCTACATATGTCTTCTTCTTAAATTACATTCAAATACACTATATATATATATATATATATATATCCTAATACATTGATGCAAAATTGTTTCTTCTTAGGTTATGTTTTGCGACCCCTACATAGAACTCCTCTGAACGGAGAAATTTATAGTGATGACGTCAATGTTAACATTGAACTCTATTACAAGGATTGGAAATGGAGAGGTACTTTGCAATCCTATTTTGCAAATTTTGGAATTCACATCAACTTCTGAATATCGTCATTCTGTACACCTATCTGATGGAAATACTACAATGCAAAGTCTATTTTCCTCGCCTCTCAACTCCCTTTTCACATCATCTCAAGTGGAAATTGGATCATTGGTTCAAATAAATAGCTTCACTTGTAAATCTATCCAAAATAACAAGTATGTATTCACTTGTCTACTTTTCCCTACCACTTATTTCTCAACCACATAAATCACACACAGTAACCACACTTTATATTACTTACTCTTTAACCATACATTTTTTTCATCCTTTCCAAGATTCTTATAGTTCATGATATACAGGTGCATACTATGACATTAGAGATTATTGGCGAACCACTGTTGAACACTGATGTAAGTTCTCCTAGCAAGCACCAAATAGAAAAAACTAACACACCCCCAATATTTACTCCTATCAAATATTACTGCCATACATGCAAGAATGGACATTGAAAGTCAGAGTCCTTTCAAAAACTGACCTTCACACCTTCACCAATGCTAGGGGGCATGGACATGTGTTTAGCTTTGACGTCATTGATATCGTGGGTAGTGAAATACGCATCACATGCTTCAACATGCAAGCAACACAATTCCACTCTTCAATAGATATTGGTAAATTGTACACAATATCAAAAGGTCTAATCAAACCTACAAAGAAACATTTCAATCATTTGAAAAATGATTGGGAAATAAATATTGCCAATAACTCCACCATAGAAACTTGCTTACATGATGAACATTCAACAGCAACCCATAACTTCATCTTCACTCCTGTTAACAAATTATCGACTCTAATCAACAACTCTGTAGTTGATATTATTGGAGTTGCTTTATGCATTAGCCCTTTAGTAACCATCATGAGGGAAAATGGACTTGAAACACATAAGAGAACCCTTCAGGTAAAGGAAATGTCAAGCTATAGTATAGAGGTCACATTGTGGGGGGTATTATGCAATAAATATAATCTAGAGCAATATGCCACCATAAATAGATTTCCAATAATTGCTATTAAGGGTGGGAAAATAACATACTTCAATAAGATCTTGATTACTACAACCTTCTCATCCCAGCTTTACATCAATCCTGATATCAAAGAATCTCATGAATTTGGAACTTGGTTTGAAAATCCAGGTACAGACCTCCAATGCTACTCATTATTTGCACATGGTACTTCAGGAGGACATCATTCCATACAAAAACATGTGTCTGACATACAAACTGAATGGATCGATACAGGGATGGACCCTTCATACATTTTAGTTGAATCAACTATTGCTTCTATGGATACAGACAAATGCTGGTATGTTGCATGCCCACTTACATTTGAAGATTGAAAGTGCAAAAACAAACTCACACCTATTGAGGATGGTATATGGAAGTGTCAAAGGTGCAATCAACGTGCATTTGAATGTGAATATAGGTACATATTCCAATTCACAATTGAAGACAACACAGGGAAAGCTGATGCAACTACATTCCAGGATGTTGCAGAACAAATTATCGACATACCTGCTTTGAATCTTTCTGAATATGGTTATGAAGGAAATACTAAAGAAACCACAACCATCTTCTCCAAGATTTTCTTCAACCATTACTTGTTCAAATTGGCAGTACATGAGGAAACATTTGTTTCTATAAACATATCAAAAATATTGTAATTCCATGTGATAAAATGGATTGCACAAAAAAACAAAAAGAAAACATACCCATACCTAAAATTTTGATTGAATAGTTAAGGCATGTGTTATGCGTTTTTTTTCCAAAAGCAAATGTAACATTTTGGTTTGTTGGGCCAAGAAAAGTGCACAAGGAAGAACCCGAAGCGCAAGCACAATGCAGAGGAAGCTGCAAAGAGGATTGGTGCGATGGGGAAAAGCAAACCCAGAGTCACTGGGAAATTAGCAGGTAGAAGGAGTTAAGACTGAGAACTGACAAGTCAAATGACTACAGAAGTCAAAGTTGGCGGAAGACTAAAGGACACGTTTTTGCGACTAGTTACGACCTGTACAAGCAGGATGAAAGACATTTCCATGGCTAGTTATGGTCGCGATCAATGTAATACATGACTTTTTCGGCCAGTATGGCCTGTCATCAATGTAAAAGAAGATATTTTGTAGCTACTTCTAAATTTAATAATTGAGTTGTACTCAGTCAACCCTGCACGGTCTTGTAATGTCTATAAATAGGAGGAACCCACTCTATATAAGGGTTAGCTTCATTAAGAGTAGAGAAGGGTAGAAGTATTGTAAAACATCAGAGAGGATTCGTTTAGTAATAGGTTGTTGAGCTGCGGATCTGTAGCTAAGCATGCATACTGTTTTGTAGGAGTTAATCTGCAGCTGAGTGCACAGACAGTAAAGTAGAAGAGTCGATCCAAGCTGTGTGCAGATCAGTAGGAGTAGCTATAATAATAAACTAGAGAGTATGAGAGCAAGAAGTGTCTAAGACAAACAGACATATCTTAAACAGTATGTAAGTCACAGACTGCAAGGTACTATATATATTTCTCATTCCATATGAAGAGCACCTTGGTATTTTTTACCCAGATGGGTTTTCCCTTTATTTCCTGTGTCGCATGAATGTTGAATGAAGAATGTGAATGGTTGAATGGTTAATGGTTAATGTTGAATGTTTGATTATCTTTCATTATATATGATTATTTCTTGAATGAATGTCACAATATTGATAAAAACAGTGAATGAATGAATGATTCAAGCATCGTCGAACACTTGGTATTATTTCATGTTAAAATACAATTAAGATTATAAGTTAGTCGCATTGCTATCATTTACATTTAAGAAATCAATTTCGTCGCAAAGTTGCACCAGTTGTTAAGATTGATAAGGACAAGGTTGTGTCATGCGTCAACTGTGTCGCACTGTTGCGCCATCATCGAGCAGTAAAAGACTCCATCGTTTCGACTCTGTCGAGCGCCTTGGTCATGTGCCAAGGGACTATAATCCCTCGCCAAATTTGGAAGCATGGTTTTGGTAGTTACACATTAATACATCATGGGTGAGATTGCGCCTGCCTCGCAGGTTTTGCCAACTGAGCTTGCTTCGTCGGGCCAATGTATTCGGGTGTTTTGTTGGTATTGTGTTGTTGTTGAACCTGGTTCGTGAGGCTAAGAAAGAGTTAGGGAAACAAATGGTTTCATTTCCGAGACCTGCTTAATCATTTGAGTCAAGGGAAATGTTTTGGCATCCAACAAAGAAGGAAATATAGGATTGGTTGGAGTCTAAGACATTGTCATTTGCGCAAGAATAAAGTGCAAGGTCATGGTTGAGCGCAGAAAACTGGTTAGACCGGTACATATACTCTGATATTCATGAGATCTTCTTTGCAGAGTTTCTTGCTGTGTTGCATGAGTGGTTGTCAAGATTGGCGACTCGGCATACAAATTTCCAAAGACGAGAAGCGGTCGAGTGGAGTGATCAGTTAGTCCACGAGATAAACTTTCTAAGTAACCGCATCTCTAGAGTTGTTGATTTTTGGGTCGAAAACATTTTGCAAGGATATATTATTGATTTTGCAGTAGAGATGATAACCTCATATAGTGAGGCTGAAAGAAATTTTTTCCAAGGACCTCGATGAAAGTACTTGTTGTCTATAAGTACATGGTTAAATATGCTCGTCTATGAGAAGGGTATTTGCAGTTGAGCAGTTGAGTTGCATATCCATAGGAGGGGATATGTTGCAGACGACCATTAGAGAAAATGGGAGATGGTGAGCTAAGAAGTTCCCAGGAAGTACAGAACCTGAACTAGAAGTTGGATTCCTAAGGAGTGGAAGAAGATTCCAGTCAAGAAAGAGAAGAAAGATAGTAGGAGGTAGACGACATCCTAGTATGTTCATAGAAAGTGAGTACGAGATTGATTCACGGCTAGATGAAGGGTCTTGTGATGAAGAGTCTTGCGATGAAGAGGAAGACTATAGACCTATTTTTGAAAGAGTAGAAGAATCTGAAAAATCTGTAGAGACACCAAGATCAGGACGCAACTACACCATTCCAAGAGTATCACTAGAGGTAAGGTCTAGATCCTCATCTCCTGAAAGAGTTGTTAATACTGATAGTGCTAGTACTACAACTAGTGTGCAAGGAAGTCCGCCTCCATCTAATTATTCATTAGATAACCTCGACGCCAACTCAATGGCTGGCATAGATATTAGATTACCCACATTCAATGGGAATGGAGCAGAAGATCCGGAGCAACATTGGTTTCTTTGAAAAGCTATTTGGATGGTTCATCTAGTTCATAACGCAGAATTAAAGAAAGTGCAGATGATCATGACTCTATGGGGTCACATGCTAGACTGGTTTATGAAGTTTTCTGTAGTACCGACGGGAACCCCACAGAAGACCCTTGATGAGATCCGACTCGTGATGATCTGTGAGTTCATAAGACCTAAATCTGAGTCACAGTGTATCACCAATATCAAGGAGATAAAGTGTTACCAATAGAGTTTGTATGGGATTTCGATCAACGATTTAAAACCTTGATGGCCAAAGTTAGTTTCCAAATGTCGGATGTGCAGCATAAGGAGTTTTTTATTAATGCATTGTTACCACACATTCGAGCTCCTTTGATGCAACAGAATCTTGTGCCATGGACAAAAGAGCTAGAACTAGCGATGAATTTGGAATCCTCACTGATCGGAGATGGTGGCGTAGGTATGATGCAGATTCAGTCGCAATTGGCTAATCTGACAGTACAACTTCAGGACATCAAAAAGGGAAAGGAAGCATGTGAGGACTTTTGGTGCATGAGATGTCGAATGGATGGACACACCAAGGATAATATTCTGTTGTATATGAACTATATTTTGTCAAGTGCGCCAAGTCCATTGAATAACCACGGGATACCCTGGTGCCGTGTATGTCAGACTAGAGGACATCGCGAATAGGAGTGCCTATACTTACAAAATATTGTAAGTACCCCAACCAACCTTTTCTGTAAATTTTTTAAATTAGTAGGGCATGAAGAGAAGGATTGTATAGAATATCAGCTCCTAAAGGAAAATATAGTAGGAACCTACTTAATGAAGAACGATGGGTAGGTTCAGGATGAATAGGAACCAGTGCATTACTATCCCGTGCCTTTCCCTAGAACCAGTATCAGAATCAGTATCAGCCTCAGTATGTTCCTCAGAACCAATATGCACCAAATAATTAGTACCCACCGCAATAGCAACACCCTCAAGGAATGGGGGGTGGAAAATTCAAAGGTAGAGGAGGAGGAGGATTTGGCAGAGGAAGAGCTTAGGTTACATGCTATAACTATGGAAAACTAGTCCATTATGATAGAGATTGTCAGGAACCTGCAAAGACATCTTCATATTGCAAAGCGCAAGACCATAATGTGGAGAAATGTCCTCAGTTGATTGTGAAGTGGAAAGCTTGGACTATCGTAGGTCCTAACCCTACATGGAACCCGAATCCAAATCGAAATTCGAACCTAAATATTCAGAAAATTGTTGCTGAGCCAAGAGAACCAAGCGTTGTTGTCGTAATAAGAGGAGGAATTGTGACTGGAGCATATCAAGATATACCCCAAGAAGAGTTGCAGGTGTGACCCGCAATGCAAAAGAAAGTACCATTCGACATTCAAAAATAGAAGCAATTCTTTTTGGACATGAGACCAGAATTTGTAGACCCAGAACAACCATCGACATCAGCTGAAGTAAGGGATATTCCTGAACGCTTCCAACAGCTATTCCAAAAGCTGATTCCAAAAAAAGGTTAGCAAGATCAAGTCATTTCTATCAAGTTTCTTAGCAATAATTCAAGATAAGGATGTTATCATAGAACTACAAGCATTGATAGAAGAAACCCCAGAAGAGATGCAACCTGGAAGGAAGGTTAGCCATGTCAAGAAGAAATTCAAAATGAGGTGTGAGTTAAGAATGACTACGCAAATTGGGGATTATGACATGCATTACATCATTTTAGATCTGGGTTCGGACGTCAATATTCTGAAGCGACAGACTTGGGAGAGCATGGGAAAGTTGCGCTTGGACTGGTCTCCTATCCAGTTGCGACTTGCAAATCAAGTGAAGGTCCTACCAATTGGTAGGTTGAGTCAAGTACCTGTTGACATTGAAGGGTTGCGCACATTCGTAGACTTTGAAGTCATCAACATTGTCGACGACACGAACCAACATCCCGCGCTTCTAGGGATAGATTAGGTCATAGATAATCAGACCATTATAAACTTCAAGAAAATAATCCTCTTGTTCGAGGATGATGAGATGAGGGTAGTGTCACCCATTGACCCATTGGAGGGACAGAAGTATGTCGAACCTGTCAATAGCGAAGGGTAGGGTTCCTATCTAGACAATATTTACAATGTCAATGCCTTAAAAGACGATTATGTAAATCCTACAGCAGATGGAAACTTGAGCTAGAGAAGTGCAAGTTATTGTACATCAGACTCGGGAGAGGTCTTAGAAAATTGGAAAAATAGATTGCATGAAGTCTCTATGAGGCGAAGCGCCAGAGTTACCCGAACAGTGGGACGGGTGGAAAATCAGTTGAGGGAGTTACCCACATATGAGGGCTTGTGTAATATTGCGACATTCCTCACTGAGTTTGAAGGACTGGTAATAGAACCGCAGCGCTTATCTACATTGGACTATGTATTGAAGGCTATGCCTGCTAGATGGTGGGGTACACATAAGCATTCCATATCAGAATGGCCACAGTGTAGAATATTGCTAGAGGTTGGATTTGGTGTGGAAGTCACAATCATGATTCAGAAGTACACAGGGCTATCAAACCCTATTGAACACTTGAATCAATGTCGCAAACATTTTCAAAATACCCACGACAGGAATGGGTCTATCATTTAATTCACACACTGGAAATGACACCCAGAATCTGGTATACGTCCATAGAGTTGTGACGAGGAACTCAGGATTGGGACGAGATGATCACATAGTTTACGCACACCTATGAATTTGATGATGAACAGCTGACAGTGGATATTGTGCTTCAGATAATCAAGGAAAATATATTTGATGAAATCCCTATCACGGTAGCAAGTTCCCATCAGTGTAGCCAGACCATTCAACAGTGGATGGCCTGTTACAATCTGGCTAGAGAACCATATGATGATCCAACTAACATGAACATACTGGAGTCAAAGGGTACGCGTGAAGTCGAAGGAATCGGTATTTCGAGCGACCAGTTCCTCAAGCCACTCAAAGTCAAGAAAGTGAACATTGGTTCGCTGGAGAACTTGAAGTTTGCCAATATAAGAGATTATTAGGACGATGCGACGATATCAAAGATCATATACTTGTTGCATGTGTTTCAGGACCCATTTCCTACCAACTTCTTAGAGATGAAGGGAATAGTGGGAGACTTGGGAGAAATGAAAATACCCCTAAAACCAGAGGCTAAACCATTTAAGTAGCAACCTTATAGGTTGAATCCAAGGTATAAAGAGAAGGTAAAACCTAAATTGGATCGCATGCTCAACGTAGGAATCATTGAACCTATTGAGGACTCAGAATGGATCAACCCTGTAGTGATCCAAGATAAGAAGACAACAGGCAAGGTTTGGATCTGTGTGGACCTAAGGAAGCTGAATGACGCATGCATGCACGACCCATTCCCAACACCATTTACAGATGAAGTACTTGAAAGCGTCGGAGGGCAAGAGATGTATTCATTCACCAATAGCTTCTCTGGCTATCATCAATTCAGAATCACGAAGGAGGATTGACATAAAAAAACCTTTGACATAGAATGGGGATGCTACCATTATACGGTAATGCCCTTTGGACTCAAGAATGCACCTACTATTTTTTCTAGAATAGTAGTATATTCGTTTAAATATTTTATACATAAATTTTTTAAGGTCTACGTTGATGATTGGACTGTGTTTGGTCTAGTAAGAGACCATATTGAGAGTCTGCGCATGATGCTAAGCCATTATCACCAGTATCATATCATGCTTAATTCAAAGAAATGTATTTTTGTGCACCATTTGGTGTACTCTAGGTCATGTCGTGTGTCGCAACAGAATTTTGGTAGACCCAGCAAAAGTTGCGATTATCCTTAACTTACCACCACCTACATTAGTCATGCAACTCAGATCAATGTTAGGACACACAGGCTATTATAGAAAATTTATCAGAGGATATGTAGAGATAACTACACACATGGAGAAACTGTTGAAGAAAGATGTGAAGTTTCAATGGACAGAGGCTTGTCAGGAAAGCTTGGAAAAATTAAAGAACAAGATGGCCACTGCACCAATACTTGTATTCTCGGACTAGAAGAAGGAATTCCATGTTCATTTCGACGCGTCGTCTGTCGCGCTCGGCATAGTCTTGACGCAACCAGGTGAGGGTGCGCTTGACGACCCTATTTCTTTTGCTAGTAGAAAATTGTCGACGGCAAAGAAAAAGTATACAATGACAGAGAGAGAAGACCTCGCCATGGTCTATGCACTGCAAAATTTCTGACACTATTTGTTGGGTGGACATTTCAAAATGTACACTGATCATTCATCTTTAAAATACCGGGTAAACAAGCAAGTGTTGGGGGGGGAGATCTGTCGATGGGTTTTCCTATTTCAAGAATTTTATTTCGAAGTCATTGTTAAACCTGGTTGACTAAATGTCAAACTTGATCACCTGTCGAGGATAGAAAGTGGTGAAGAACCAACCATCTTGGAGTATAATTTACCGGATGCGCAACTATTTGTGGTCACCGGGATGGATGATTAGAATAAGGATTTTAAAGCTTTCATCCACTTCCTAAGCACAGGCTATGCACCTAAAGGATTCTCCACTACACAGAAGAAACATTTGGTCGTCAAATTCACTGATTATACGTTGATTGTGGGACATCTATACAAGATGGGCCCTGATGAAATATTGCGACAATGTGTTTTTTACTATGAACGATAGTGGGTGATGAGTGAAGCAAATGCTAGTGTCAAAGGAGATCACTATGCTGGAAAAGAAACCATGCGCAAGATACTGCAAGCAGGATTATGGTGTCCAACCATACATATGGATACCAAGAGCTTCTGTAGATGCTGTTATATCTAGCTGAGAACAGGAAAATCGTTGCGCCACGACGAGATGTTGCTTGCGCTGTAGATAACCCTTCAAGAATTCGACAAATGGGTCGTTGAATTCGTAGGGCCAATCAGTCTGCCAGGGAAGAGGATTGGCGCGCGCTACATTATCACTACGATAGACTAATTAACCAGATGGGTTGAAGTCATGCCTATTAAAGATTGCACTAATGCAACTGCGGCAAAGTTTTTATTTGAAAATGTGGTGACTAGATTCAGCTGCCTGAAAATTATTCTCAGCGACCAAGGTATGCATTTTGTTAACAAAATGATTGGTGAACTTACTCCAGAATTATAGATTCATCATATAAATACGACACCCTATCATCCTTAGGCGAATGGAACGGTTGAAGCATTCAACAAGATCCTAGAGAATGCATTAACCAAGGTATGCAATGTGCACTGAGATGACTGGGACCATAAAGTTTTAGTTGTGCTATGGGCATACCACATTACTTGCAAGTGACTAATAGGGAACAATCCATTCAAGTTACTATATGGGAAAGAAGTTGTTGTGTTGATGGAATATATATTTATTGAGCCTACAAATTGTTGCGCTGACAAAAATGACCGATGGATATGTTGTCGAGCAAAGATTGTCGCAACTCTTCATATGGAGGAGGAATGCTTCGTCATAGGATTCCATCAAAACATAAAGAAGCAAATGAAAAAAGCATGGCATGATCGCAATATCAAGACTAACCAATTCAAAGTCAAAGGACTTGGTTTGTTGTATGACAGTAAATTTTTCAAGCATCCATGTAAATTAAAGATGCATTAGCTAGGGCCATATGTGGTCACACACATCACTGACGTAGGCGCAGTGGAATTGCATAATCTAGATCGAACACCAATCTCAGGAATGGTAAATGGCATTTGCCTGAAACCTTACTATGATGGTCGCGACATGCCTGGGTAAGGTCGCGTCGTGTGAAAAAAAAATAGGGAAGGAAACTGGTATGTCGTACGTCTGCGACAGAAGTATGCAAATTGCAGTAAAGAGAGGGAATGAAACCTCGCCATCATTAAGGCACAGATACCCAAAAATATTGAGGCGGTTAATGACAGCAAAGCATCATTAATTCAAAAAATACGAGGAAAATTGCGGCATGTTTTTTTGGTCCCATCAGTCGTCTCCACCATAACTTCCCTGACAAGCACAGATCAGAACTCAAGTATGTGAGTTAATGTTGGAATGCGTTGAATGAGAAGCCCATGTGATCGACAAGACGTCGATCTGCCATCGAATGATCACATACAGGACAGACGCATCCCTATAAATATGAGGGTTCATCGTCAAGGTTCAGTTTACTTGCACAGAGAGAAGAAGAGAAAACTAGAGCTTGTGAGTGAGAGAGCCAAAACTTGTGGTCATAGAGATTTATAGCACTAATGAGAAGTTAGACATTACCATTTTCATGTCCCCTCCCCTCATCTCGATGATGGAGAGGACGCGACCAACACCGCTGCTGTCAAACGGGAAATCTAGCCCCATGAACATAACAATTAAAAATGCATTGAAGAGAAAATACATAAACATATGCATTATACATGTAAATACACAACGAAAGAAAAACACATTCATTCAAGCATTCAACATATTCATATTAATTCATAAAACAAATAGTTTGCAGATATTAAGCACAAGAATACTTATCTTGAAAATAAGTTGGCCCACAACTAGCTATGTCGCTGCAATGTTCCACCCAACCATAGGCCAGTGTGCTCATTAATCTCTCAGCATCACTGCCACCCCCAAGCTGGGCATGATTTCCCCAAGGAACTAGGGAATAACAGGAGTACACACAGCAATACCATACACCCATAGTCAGGCCAACACCCAGTTGGGTTCCACATACTATCCACCCAAGCCAATACACAGCTGGATTTGAGAGGCTATTAAGGAAACCAGAAAATTACATAGGGGTTCCTTGGACTTACTCATCCAATCCAAAAATCACCCCCAAACACATTCAACCATATACAGATGCTTTTCTTGGACTTACTCTGCCAAGCTAACACCAGGATGCACACAACAACAAAATGCACATGCTTGGTATGAAGGAAAACGTTTTGTGACCAAAAACGATTTGGTGAAAGAGACAAAAACCCTACGATAGAAAATACAATTTCACATAATTTCCATGGGAATTATAGGGGGAAAACGACCTCCCTAAATCCCAAAATCGTAGATCTGAACTCATAAAAACATCTACGACACTATGGGAGCAAAAACGATCTCCCCAAACCCACAGATCGTGAACCTCCTCTGGCCATTCATGCAGTAACAACAAATAGGATTTCCCAGCTTGGAGAAGGTGAGGAAACGATAGAAGAATGTGAGGGAAGCTCCCAAATTGCTCATAGGGGAAAAAAAGGCCTCTTCCAAACCCCCAAATCATGATCCCCTTCTTCCCATTCACCCAGCATCACCGAAAACAAATTCTGGGCATGGAGAATGAAGAAAACAACAGGAAATCGTGAGGGAGAAATATCAGCAAGCTTCAACTGCATGAGAGAGCCCAACGTGAATAAGAATAATTGAGGAATGAAAGATATGGGTGAATAATAGCTTTGGCATTCATTTCTAAGAATTTACTTGCCCAAGAGGTCAAAAACACATTTTCCAAAAACAGTTGGATTCCCAAATTCGAATTTGACCTCCATACCTTTCCCATCCCAAGGAAATAACTTCTTCTGGCACTTCTAGATGACTGGGCACAAAAGGAAAAAATGTCTAGTTGACCACTTTATGGGTTTTCCCTTATACATTTGGATTTTCCCCATTGGCTCAAAGGTTTGAATATTTTCCCCTCCCTATTCCTTGTGAAATCATGCCCCCATCTCTTTAACGTCACGGCGCATAGCTAGCTGTGGTTTTTTTATTAATTTGCATTTTTACATGATGTCTAAAACATATTGTGCCTGGCTAGCACATAAACCATTGGCATAGATTTTAATCGCTGAAACATAAAACACTAAATCCATGGTGGGGCTCTTGCCTTGAGCTCCACACCACAATTTATTAACGCTATTTACATCATATGCAATTTAATACCATGGGATCAAAACCAGGGTGTTACATTCCCCTCACACTTCAATAGCACTATCCTCGGTGCTTTACAATAATTTAACAAGATGCTACACTAGCACCACCCTCAGTGCTCTGAAAAATTGAACCAAAAATTGGTTGTGCCAATGACATGGCATCCTCCAATTCCCATGTATCTGTATCAAGACCGTGGTGCTTCCTCTGCACCTTTACCTGTCCAATGGTACGATATCGAACTCCTCCTTGGTTCCACTTCGTGGTTGACTTTCATACGAAATCCTACAAGTCCTTGATTGCATGCATTAGTACACACCACAGGATATTTTTCTGGGTCTTGGAGAATCCTCCTCCTCAGCTTGGAACATTTCCAATGTCTTTGGCANTCTTTTGGTTCCACAGGCGTCTGACTAGGATTTATACAACTATGGCACTCACAACCCTTCCCCACCCCACACCTAGGTGTGCATTAAAGGGTAGCCAAATTTCTTGAAGCCTCAGATCACCTAAAAATACCTCTCAACCGAGGTCTGACAGCTCTGTTCTTGAGCCCAACACCTCTTCGGGTGCTTCAATGGAAGTTTTGTTCAAGAGCCTGCACCTCCTCTAGGTGCTTACCAAGATTAGGTGCTTCCTTTTTGAACACCACAATGAGTTTAATTCACATGTCAGATTCATTCCTATAGGATGTAATCTATAGCAATATTTTCAAAACCATGGCAGCATCATATGCTCATGTATATTTACAAAAAATCAACAAAAACAAAAGTTTGATAAGTAAACCAATTACTTATATGTATAGTGTCTCTCAACCGAAATCTAGTCAGCCCTGCTTCAGTGCCCAACACCTCCTTGAGTGCTCAATGGAAGCTCTAGTTTACGGGCCTAGCACCTCTTCCAGTGCTCACCAATTATCAGGCGCTTCCTTTCCAGGAACCATAATAGATTAATTCACATGTGAGATTCATTTTCGCAAGATTTATTTCTTAACAAGATTTTCAAAATCTTAGCTATATCATTATGCACTTATGTAATTACAGAAAATCAACTAGTATTTTCTAAGTAATCCAATACTTATCTATATAGCATCTCTCAACCGAGATCTGGTCAGCCCTGCTTCAGAGCCTAACACCTCCTTGGGTGTTTAATGATAGCTCTGGCTTAAAGGCCTAGCACCTCCTCCAAGTCCTTACCAATGCTCAGGCACTTCCTTTCTAGACATCATAATACCTATGGGTTATTCTCTTCACGAATCACCCACTCTCGTGACAGTCCCCTTATGGTGTGAATTTGTGAGGAAAGAAGTCTAGTGGGATTTCTTACACCATGGGCATCCCCAGTGATGCATACTAGTGCCTAGATGGCAGGGGGGAGAATCTATGTACCCAAGTACATTCTTCCATAGGATCCATGTACCCCAAGTACATTTTTAATCGTCTCACCTACTTTACATACAGGAATGTAATTCACATCAGATGTCATCATAAAATTTCAATCATAGGTTTTCAAACCTGTTCCAAACACATCCCTCCAAGAATCCATGTACACCTAGTACATCCTTTCGAGGAGTCGTGTACACCCAATACATATTTTCATCATCTAACCTGCATTACATGCAAGCATGCAATTCATATGTGATGTCATGATAAAAAATTCAATCATAGGTTTCCAAACCTATTCCAAGCACATCCCTCCAAGAAGTTATGTATCCAAGTACATCCTTCCAAGGAGCCATGTACACCTAGTACATCCTTCCAAGAAGTTATGTATTCCAAACACATCCTTCTGAGAAGCTATGTACTCCAAAGACATACTTCCATCATCTCACCTGCGTTACATACAAGTATGCAGTTCACATGAGATGTCATCATAAAAATTTCAATCATAGATTTTCAAATATATTTCATGCATACATGATTTCCCAAATATCGAACAATCAATAACATTGATAGTCAAATAAAAATCTGAGTTCACAATTCTACTTCCTGTAGAAAATCATATTTTTGCAACCATGACACCATCCTCATATTGTTTGGATTTTGCAAGTGGGAGTACTTATCCCTTACTTACACATGCTGCCCAAAACCTGGACATCCACATATGACATGTCATCTTGACACAATTTTAAATCAGCCAAACAGTGACAGTTAGCAACAAGAAACTTTAGACATCAAGCAATGCAAGACAAGCATTTCCATTGTTATCATGATTCAAAACCATCACAGGAGATCACAGTCTGCCATAATCAACATAAAAACTTGCAATCTAATGTTTCAGAATATGTTCTTAGTCATGAGATCCTTCCCATGGCACGCGGCAGCTTCCTGCCCTAGGTTTCATTGGGCACAACCATACTGCTCTGCTCAGGTCATTATGCTTGAGTCTTCAAGAAGTCCTCATATGTATGCTCATACACAAAAGGGCCTTTTCCTCATGGAACTACAAGTTCACATGCAAGCCTCCCAAACCTATACATAGGCTCCACATTACCTGCAGAATCTCCTTTAGTGAACTTCTTGCAATACCATGCAAGTCCCACAAAAGATCTTACATATGTTAACTTTCTTGGAGCAAGCCAACTCCTCATGGCCTCAATATTTTCAGGGTCTACAGATATTCCTTCATCTAAGATACTGTGACCCAAATAATGAATTCTATCTTTATAGAAGTCACACTTGCTCAACCTTGCATACAAATTATGCTTCCTGAGAAATTTCAAATTCATCCTCAAATGTTCCTCATGTTCTTCCTCATTCTTAGAATAAATAAGAATGCCATCAAGGAGAACAAGAACTAACCTATCCAGAACTTACTGAAAACATTATTCATGAGGAACATGATTGTAGATGGTGCATTTGTGAAACCAAATGGCTCCACTACAAACTCATAATGTCCATACCTTGTTCTGAAGACTGCCTTATGAACATCTTCCTCCTTGATCCTTGCCTACTGGTAACCAGACCTTAAGTAAATCTTGGAAAATACCTTCGCTCCTCTCATTTGATCAAAGAGTTCATCAATCCTAGGAAAAGGATACTTGTTCTTCATAGTGACTTTGTTCAACTGTTTGTAACCAATACAAAACCAGAGTGTATCATCTTTCTCCTTCTCAAACCAAACTGGTGCTTCCCACAGGGACACACTTGGCCTGATATGCTTCTTTTCCCACAACTCTTGCAACTGCATCATCAGCTCTAGCAAGTATGGCGTACTCACTCTGTAGGGTGTCTTGGTCACTAGTTCTTTACCTGGAAAATGTTCCATTGTAAAATCGATGTCCCTTTTTGGAGGAAACCCTAGAATTCCATCAAGAAAAAAATTCCTGAATTCCGGCAACACATGAGATCCTCCAACCTATGAGGTTTCATTATCTGTTGCCTCCAAAACATGAGCTGCATATACTCTGCAACTTTTCACATAGAACTTCTTCAGCTGCAAGGCTGAAATCGGCGTAACAGAATTCACCTTTGGAATGCCTCATACAACCCTTAAGTTTCCTTCTTCATCTAAGCACTCAAAATCCTTATTGCAATAATCAATCTTTGCTCTATGTGCTTCCAACCAATCCATTCCGATGAGAACATCATAGGATCCAAGTGGAATCACATTCAGATCTACACAAGTGATTAACCCATCTGTTACCAATGGAAATTTCCTTACCACCCCACTGACCTTCTTCTTGGTTCCAGTGGCTAGTTGGACTAACCAGGATCTTCTATGCCTTGACTTCTTCAAAGTGCACATCTCAACAAGTCCAGGGGTGATATAGCTGTGAGTGGATCTAGTTTCAATCAAAATAGAAACAATCTACTCAGCAATCTCACCCTCAACTTCCACCACAATTGATTTATGACCTTCCTAGTGGTCTTCTAACACTGCACAAATTTTAGGAATGGTCCCTGCTTCTTGACCCACAGTTTCATCTTCTTGGGTGTTGGGGACTTGACTTTCATTTCCACTCTGATGTGTACAACACTTAATCAGATGGTATCCTCCGCACCCCCAACACTTGAGTGGGTTCCTTGACCTTTCCCTCATCACTCTGGATGTCTTAATCATAACTTGTGATGTCTGTTTTTACTGCTTCAGGAGGTGAGAAGGTTTGAAACCTTTCTTCCTTGGTTCAAGCTTTACATCCTTCTTGTGGGAATTTCTCCTACTCCCTTCTATCTTTGTTAACTAATGCCCAGATTTTATATTCCTTTGGAGGTCTGCCAAAATATATAGAATGACTGTAGTCAACTGGTTTTACTCTTTCTAGAGCCTTGATCATCCTTTCATTTCCCTCTCTGCAACTCTACAAAATATGTCCAGGAACACCATAGGCTAGCTGCATAACATTCTTAGGAATTTATAATTTACTTTCTTGCATTTGGAAAAATCATATGTTGACATGTTGTCAAAACATATACTTTTGTTTCACAACAACGGTTGTCTCAAGGGGATGAATGGGGTCAAGGGAGATTCCCCCCTTTTTTTTGTAAATCTTTCAATTTCACGCAATCTGGCGCATGACTTCACTGCCATTTTTCATCTTTCTGACACCTGCAATTTTTCTGAAAAACCTGTTGAATTTCCCTGTTTCGGTCGAGCTCAGCTTTTCAACCTGATCGGTGAACTCACCAAAGTTTTTCAACATGTCGGCTCAACTCAACTTTTCCTTCCAATGTGTTGGCAAAACTCTTCATTTCCTTCCGATCGGCAAAACTCCGCCTTTGCTCCCGACGTGTCGGCAAAACTACAATTTTTCTTCTGACACCTTGACAACTTACCCTTTTCTTTCGATCAGTAAAACTCACAAAAATTTTCCAACATGTTCACAAAACTCACCGAGTTCACTCGACACGTATCAGAAAAATCATCTTTTCTTGTCGATATGGGATTATCGACACTTAGAAAAAATTTCAAAATTTTTCTTCTTTCTTCTTGGCATCGGCAAAACTCCACTTTTCCACCCGACACGTATCAGTGAGACTCCACTTTTCCACCTAGTCGATGAACTTGCCAAATCCCTTCGATGTGTGTGTCAGCAGAACTCAACCAATGCAACCGACGTATCAGTAAAACTCACACTTTTCTGCCGACAGGAAGTTTCCAACACTTAGAAATTTTTCCAAAATTTTCTTCCTTCCTCTTACTCATCGGCTCATCTTGGCCTTCCATGCCGACACAGCCGCTGCAATCTTATCGACGATACTCAGCCGACCTAGCTGAAATGTATTGGTTCAACTCATCCTTTCATGCTGACGCTATCAACCTAACTCTGGCAATTCAGGGGACATGAATCGGTGAAACTTGGCTAACTGAGCCAACATGCAAACACCTAGAAAAATTTATGAAATTTTTTTATGTCTTTCCCCTTCGTCAGCTCAACTTGCCAACGCAGTCGACATGGTCATTGCAATCCTTGCCGGCTCGACTCAGCTAACTCAGCTGACATGTGTCGGCTCAACTTAGTTAACTCAGTCGACACTAAAACTTCAACACTTAGAAAAAATATTGGAAATTTTTCTCCAATATTGACTCAACCCATTCCTTTCTCAGT
Source organism: Pseudotsuga menziesii (assembly GCA_001517045.1). Classification (NCBI taxonomy): domain Eukaryota; kingdom Viridiplantae; phylum Streptophyta; class Pinopsida; order Pinales; family Pinaceae; genus Pseudotsuga; species Pseudotsuga menziesii. The sequence goes on from LPNX010851083.1 coordinate 301,628, forward strand.
GATGCCATCGGCACAACTCAGCCATTTCAGCCGACATGTATTAGTGGAACTCAAAAAACTGAGCTGATAGGGGAAAACTTCCAACACTTAAAAAAATTTCTGGAAATTTCTCTGTCTGCTGCTTTTCCTACTGACCATAGAGGGTGATTCTACCTATGTCAACTACTCATCTTGGCCCATTGAGTTCCGATAATGCAAGATCACTCTAATACCACATTTTCACGTCCCCTCCCCTCATCTCGATGATGGAGAGGACACAACCAACACTGTTGCAGTCAAACGAGCAATCTAGCTCCATGAACATAACAATTAAAAATGCATTGAAAAGAAAATACATAAACAGATGCATTATACATGTAAATACACAGCGGAAGAAAATCACATTCATCCAACCATTCAACATGCTCATATTACTTCATAAAACAAATAGTTTGCAAAGATTAAGCACAAGAATACTTATCTTGAAAAGAAGCTTGTCAACAACTAGCTATGCCGCTGCAACGTTCCACCCAACGATAGGCCAGTGTGCTCATCAATCTCTCAGCATCACTACCACCCCCGAGCTGGGCATGATTTCCACAAGAAACTAGGTAATAACAAGATTACACACAACAATACCATACACCTACAGTCAATCTAACACACAATTGGGTTTCACAGACTGCCCAGCCAAGCCAGTACACAACTAGGTTTCACATGATATTAAGGAAACAAGCCAATTACATAGGGGTTCCTTGGACTTACTCATCAAAGGCAACAATCACCCCCAAACACATTCAACCATCTACAGATGGGTTTCTTGGACTTACTCTACCAAACCAACACAAGGATGCACACAACAACAAAATGCACATGTTGGGTATGAAGGAAAACGTTTTGCGACCAAAAACGATTTGGTGAAAGGGAAAACAAACCTCCGATAGCAAATACAATTTCACAAAAATTCCATGGGCATTACAGGGGGGAATGGCCTCCCTAAACCCCAATATCGTAGATCTAAACTCATAAAAACGTCTATGGCACTATAGGATCAAAAACGACCTCCCCAAATCCACAGATCGTGAATCTGCTCTGGCCATTCACGCAGTAACAACAAAATGGATTTCCCAGCTTGGAGAAGGTGAGGAAACACATGAATAACATGAGGGAATCTCCCAGCTTTCTCATAGGGGAAAAATGGCCTCTTCCAAACCCCCAAATAGTGGTCACCTTCTTCCCATTCACCCAGCAGCACCGAAAACGAATTCTGGGCATGGAGAATGAAGAAAATGGCAGGAAATTGTGAGGGAAAAATCTCAGAAAGCTTCAGCTGCGTGAGGAGCCCAACATGAATGAGAATAATTAAGGAATTAAAGATATGGGTAAATAATAGCTTGGGCATGCATTTTCTTTCCCAAGAGGTCAAAAACACTTTTTTCCAAAAACGGGTGGCTTCCCAAATTTGAATTTGACCTCCATACCTTTCCCATCCTAAGGAAATAACTTCTTCGACCACTTCTAGATGACTAGGCACAAAAGGACAAAATGGATAGTTGACCACTTTATGGGTTTTCCCTTAGACATTTGGATTTTCCTGATTGGCTTAATGGTTTGAATATTTCCCCCTCCCTATTCCTTGTGAAATCATGCCCCCATCTCTTTAACGTTCCGGCGCATAGCTAGTTGTTGTATTTTTATTAATTTGCATTTTTACATGATGTCTAAAACATATTGTGCCTGGATACCACATAAACCATCGACATCGATTTTAATCGCCGAAACATAAAACACTAAATCCATGGTGAGGCCTTTTCCTTGAGCTCCACACAACAATTTATTAACGTTATTTACATCATATGCAATTCAATACCATAGGGTCAAAACTGGGGTGTTACAACCATCGCTTCGTTGTGCTCGATTCTTGAAGAGATTACATCATCAGAGGTACAACAGTGAGAAGAAGAACAAAAAATGATGGCATGACCAAGGCAATAGACAACTCCTCTGGTCGGTTCAACCCCTATTTCAACCTCTAGTTAGGCCCCTGCAGCAGCCCCGGTGCAGAACCCACTAGTAAATATCCCCGTTGCAGGTCCATGATCATTCAAACCGTAGAGATAGGTTCCAGAATCATCAAGGCCGAAGATATCTAAGAAACGTAAGGCTAAGGCTGCTGCAGATATGCCTTCTGAGGACATACCTGAGGAGGCCACATCAGAGTTTCCACCATGAAGAGACAAGGGCGCCACCATATAAGAACAAAACCTATCACCACAATATGTTTGGCCAAGGAGAGAATACGCGCTGGAAGTGAAGCTTCCAACAAAAGCATGCTCCTCCTTAGCAACACCTCGGATCCTTGTTGGCGTACAACTGCTGATGGATTTACTATCGAAGCTGGCCAAGCTGCAGTTTGATGATACTGATATACGCAAGCAAGCGAGCCTAGAAAGGAAAAATAACATGGTCATGCTTCCAACCATGTCGCCTAAGCCATAGTTGGTCGTCGCAATGGAGTGGGAAAAAGGTATTGAAAGCGCAGGCCTGCTCAACCTGCTGCTTATGCCGCACTCTAGTCGAATCACACAAGTAAGTATATATGTGTGACAACTCCTTGTTTGTTTTCATGGAGGATACTTATGGCTCGACCAACCCTATGATGTGGCTGTTGAGCTCATCTCATCAATAACGGGTCTGCCAAAGCAAGGGCACAACCCTGCGCTGTATCTATGTGAAAATAGAGATACGACGAAAATGAAGCAAAAATGTGACCTCCAGCGCACAGGTAGAGGATTCCTCATTTCCCCTATAGCTGACAACACAGTGAGGTTCACAGAAAAAATACTATCTTGCAAGCTGCTGCGCAAGAGCACCGTCGGAACGATAGAACTTGCAGAGCAGTGTGCAGCAGGTGTAATTTTTAACTGGTCACAATGCTTGTTGAATGAACTACTAGAGGATGTGGAGCAAGTGCAGGAGGACGACAAGCCCAAATTCCACTAATCCTGGTTGCTCATCTTAATTTCTTTCATTGTTTGGTCGAACCCACCCGACTACCAGCCGTTGGATGTCCCAGTGCTTTTCCTTCGTGCAAAGTATCAGAACCTCTGGGAGGATAAGGATGATAGGATCCAACGGAAGGATAATAACATTGAGTTCTTTCTGCACGATGAGGTGTTGCATGATGTAATAAAGAAAAAACATAGAGTAAGGGAAGTGACAGTGCATAAATACTCATCCTTCATAATTTTATAGGTTGGTCTCCACAGCATGATCTTGGAACCACAGAAGGACCCTAACAAGCAATCATTGTTGACACGGTTCATGATCACCAATGAGGATGTAGAAATGGTTATCCAGGAATTTCCTGCAGAATGTCACATACCAGTCAACGTACAGATGGACCAGGGAGGAGATGGCTAGGAGAATGGCCAAGGGAACGACCAAGGACATGAGCATGATGATGGACAAGGAAATGATGGTGGCGACGGGTAGCACAATTAGTTGCTGAGCTCCGATGATGATGATAGTAATCATAACTCAGATGACGATGACTATGAATACACACCTACTGATGAGGATGTGTAGAAGGCCAAGGAAGAGGCACGAAAAATAAAGTAGCCTCAGCCGTGGCACAAGAAGCGCAAAGCAAACAAGATGGATAACACTGTCAATGTAGCTGAGGAGGACATAAGCTTTCTTTCTGAAGCAATTGTAGAGGTCACAAAGTCGAGTCTAAAGGGCTTAACTAAAAATCAGTTGCGCCTCATTGACAAGTTAGTGGAACACATCAATACGCTGACTAAGGCTATCAATGATGTTAAAATAAAAGTCTAGGTGAAGACGTATGGCATGGATCATAATGACACGTTAGTAAGATTGACATTGTTACCGTCGGTAAAGGTAGATGTCAAAGCGCGAGCAATGGACATGGGAACAGCTGAGTTTGACACTGTTGTCCATGAATTTGGGAAATTATCTATTGATTTCGTGAAACTCGTGCTGGCCGAGGTATATGCGGTTTAGCATGCGACCGCAACTGAAATAAGGATATTGGAGAATGCTCTTGCTTATCAGGATACCAAGCATAAAAGGAAGGCGAAATAGCGCAAGAACCTCCTTTGAGAGAAAGAGCAGGAAATTGAGGCGTGAGAGCAGAGTCGGCTTACTCTTGCTGAAGTGATCACAGAGTTTCCCTTGGAAAAAGGCCAAGAAGATGTTGATACGATCGCTAAGGTAGCATGCTTGTCCCGGATTTCTACAGAACTAAGGAGATAGATTGAGGAGTTGAAATCAAGGCAGATACCAAGCACACGTCCTGAGGTACTTGAAGAGCATAGGAAAACCGGCGTATGAGGCTATTGAAAGGATAAGGTAAGGAGAAAAAATATGCACTGAGGCAGTTGAATCCATTTCCGCGATGTGGGAATTGCTTTTGGAGGATGAGACGTGGAAAATATCAAGGAATATGCGCGGCTAGATGATTTGAAAATCACCGCGGTAAAGGTAGACATGAAGAAGTTGACGATCAAATAAAGGATCACAACAGTCACAGAGATGAAAGAGCTACAGCAGGAAGTGAAAACTCTCCCCGACCAGGAGCAAAAAAGGAATGATGAGGTGACAGAGCATCAATCGAAAGCAGAACCAGTTACAGGGCTTATTCAACTTTTATAGCAGAACCTCCAATTTATCACTCAGTCGTTGGAATAAGGACCGTCGAAACATATTAGTTTCGATCACGTGGAACGTTTGCAGAAGCAAGCTGAAGAGGTTCATGAGGAATTTTCTTGGGTGCAACAAATTTTGAAGGAATTTCAGGACAAGGTTGGTCCTATGGCGCAACTTGCGTCAGAGACTTAAAATTTTCCCAAAGGCTTAAAGATTTTTCTTAGTGGCTCAGGACGAGCCACATGTGAGTGTTGGGGGCCTGTTGGGCTAGGAAAATACCACAAGGAAGAACCTGAAGCACAAGCGCAGAGTAGAGTAAGTTGCGAGGATTGGTACAATGGGGAAAAGAAGACCCAAATTCGGTGGCACATTAGTAGGTAGAAGGAGTTAAGACTGAGAACTGGCAAGTCAAAAGACTGTAGAAGTCAGAGTCAGCAGAAGACTAAAGGATGGATTTTTGTGGCTAGTTACGACCTGTACAAGCAAGCTAAAAGATGTTTCCATGACTAGTTATGGTCGTGATCAATGTAATATAGGAATTTTGCATCCATTATGGACTGTCATCAATGTAATATAAGATATTTTGTAGCTACTTCTGAATGTAATAATTGAGTTGTACTCAATCGACCCAGTGCGGTCTTGTAATATCTATAAATAGGAGGAACCCACTCTGTATAGGGTTAGCTTCATTAAGAGTAGAGAAGGGTAGAAGTATTGTAAAAGATCAGAGAGGAGTCTGATAGTAATAGGTTGTTGACCCACAGATCTGGAGCTGAGTGTGCATACAGTTTTGTAGGAGTTAATCCGCAGCTGAGTGCGCGAAAAGTAAAGTAGAAGAGTTGATCCAGGTTGTTTGCAGATCAGTAGGAGTAGCTAGAAGAATAAACTAAGGAGCATGAGAGCGAGAATATTCTAAGCCAAATAGACGTATATTAAATACTCTGTAAGTCACAGACTGTAAGGTGCTATATATATTTCTCATGCCAGATGAAGAGCACCTTGGTGGTTTTTACCCATATGGGTTTCCACGTTATTTCCTATGTCACATCAATGTTGAATGAAGAATGTGAATGGTTGAGTGTTTAATGGTTAATGTTGAATGTTTGATTATCTTGCATTATTTAAGATTATTGCTTGAATGTCGCAATATTGATAAACATAGTGAATGAATGAATTATTAAAGCATCATCGAGCACTTGGTATTAATTCATGTTAAAATACAGTTAAGATTATAAGTCAGTTGCATTTCTATCATTTACATTTAAGGAATCAGTGGCATCGCATAGTTGCATCAACTGTTAATATTGACAAGGACAAGTTTTTGTCGCACGTCGACTGTGTCGCACTGTTGCGCCGTCGTCAAGTAGTAAAAGACTCCATCCTTCCGACTCTGTTGAGTGCCTTGGCCGCGTGCCAAGGGACTATAATCCTTCACCAATTGCGGAAACATGGTTTTGGAAGTTACACATTAAGATATCTTGTGTGAGACTGTGCTTTCCTCGCTGGTGTTACCGACTGAGCTTGCTCCGTTGGGCCGATTCCTTTAGATGTTTTGTTGGTATTTTGTTGTTGTTGATCCTGGGTTGCGATACTAAGGAAGAGTTAGGCCAACATGGTTGAGTATTTAAGGCATGTGTTATGCCTTTTTTTTCCAAAAAAAATTGCATTCTAGCCTACTTTATACACATATATACTAAATAAAACTTGATGACTATACAACTTTCCTTCAATTTATTACTTTTCTATTAAAGGGGATGTAACCTTCACATTCATATCCAACATATCATACAATTTCATTTCCATCTTTTTAAAATTATATGCACTCTCAACTTAATTAAAATATACTTACAAATCATTCAATGTTATCCTTGCAGGTACAATCAAATATTGCAAATCAAATCATGGCTACAAATTTCCTTCCTGAAGAGCATGCACGCCTACTCCAAACAATACCAACATACACCACATTTGAAGTACTCTCAAAGTAACTACAAATTCCTACTAGATTTCAACAAAACATTCCAATAGGTCTAGCAAATATATTATCTTCACAATGTGAGTCTGATAGAAAGAAGAACTACAACAATCAACGACATATAGTCCACAATCCAACAATTTAAAAAAAAACGGATCAAAGAAAAAGACACTCGCTAATATACCATCTACATCTAGACTCCAACAAAATGAACAACGCGGGAAAAGATATGTTGGACAGAAAGATGGACTAAACAGACGTAGAGAAACTACAAATAATAGTAAACAACAATCTCTTACTGACTTTCCAATATGTAATCTTCAACATCAGGACCATACACAAGCTACCAAAAATTTCCGCAAACGGATTGACGCCTTGTCCATAATGAATACATGTAGTACTTGTATGGAATCGTATCCTGGAATTGTTACTCATCCATCTTCCACTGGACACATTTTCCATCTATGTCAAAGAGAAATCAATGGTCATTGATTCTCCAAATGGAATAATATTGACCCCAGTGTCCAACCTAATGTGTCGTCCATACTTACTCAAATTGAAGAAATGCTCATTGCTCCTGTTAGCCCAATTTTGCAGGTCAGACATGCTCATGGTGGAAAATATAAGTATAGTGGTCACACCATTTGTTTCCCCCAACAAACTGTTAAGATTGAAATTTTCCTTCCACGCCACCTTTCAGATATTGATATCTTGGTTGTGAAGAGGAATGGAACAAAAGGTAATTGTTATGCTTGTTATGTGACCAAATCACATGTTCTCAATGCATTGCTCTATAAGATGCAACATGAAAAATATTATAGTGATGTGCAAATCGACCATGCCTCAATTTCATCACTTCCATAAGCATGCACTCTGATATATCCTCTCAACTCCATTATATTTCTATAGACAATGGTGTTTCCTCTTCAAACGATTCAAATATCCCTGACCTAGATAACTACACTTCTATCCAACCATCACACGCAGTATCTTCTTTTGCCTTCATATTACCTAATGTGGAATGAGAAATGGAAAAAATAAAATATTTTGTTCATACTACATCCACTACTACACCAACTACCATTGACTAACCAACTATTGGGTCATCCCCAATCAATGAGTACAACACAGAGTGTCTATTCGACATGGCATTCCCAACTATTTTCCCAAATGGGGATGCACTACCTCGCCAACCGTGTATCAAAAACATTCCACTCGATGGTTATGCATTACACTTAATGAGATACCATGAGAACAGATTTGGTCGTCATCCCCTTTTCAGATATTACTTGTACAACTTAATTATGCGCCATAGGAATCAGAAAACTGCTAATTTTTTCTTCAGACAGCGGCAGGAGCATAACATGCCAACCATAATTGAGGAAGTGTGCATACATCTACAGGAAATTTCTACAGACAACCTCCCAGAGCATGTCATGCAGTTTAGAGAACACCTCCATGGAACCAAAGCATATTGGACACTGCAGAGCTATGAGCTAACAAATATGATCACACAGTTGCAATTCCCTACATTATTCTTCACTCTCAGTGCAGCATACACAAAATGGCCAGACTTGCATGTCGTTATGCAAGAGACTACCCCTGTTGACCCAGCAGCCCATCAACAATGGTGTACTCATAATATCATTGATATTCCCCACACTGTAGTTGCGTACATGCATAAAATATTTTCAATATTCCACGAGGAGATGCTTCAACAAAACATGCACACAACATATCATTGGTATAGGTACACATTATATACTACCTATCTCTACCTCTACACAAATTTTACATATTTTTCATTTATTCTAATCCTCTACCATTTCTTTTATAGGTATGAATGGAAACATCGTGGCTCTGCACATATACATGGTTTCCTATGGATTGATGGTGCTCCTAACATGGAAACATTAAATTGGCAAGATCCAGATCAAATCAATACTGCAAAGAGTTTCTTTGATAAATATGTTATAGCATGGAATCCTAGAGATAATCATGATGCTCCCATCCATGTGCATCAATCCATTGAGGACGATCCTTGCTTTCTAGATACAAAAGATATGCTTTCACCCAACCCACTTCATGACTATGAGCAACTCTTAAATCAAGTCCAAAGACATACAAAAGGCAATGAAAATTCATGCTTGTGCAGAAAAGGGAATACACTTGAATGTAGGCATAAATGTCCATGGAAGGTACAAAATGAATCATCACTCTACATCAATGAAAAAGAACAAAAAACATATCATCCAACACGCAATGATGAGCGTTTAAACATCCATAATCCAAGCATACTTCAAATGTGGTGAGCAAATGTGGATTGCCAACCAGTGTTGTCACGTTATGCAGTCTTGAAGTACATAGCCAAATATGCTTCTAAAGTAGATGAGAAAATCAGAGACCTACCATCATATGTTGACTAGAATCATAGTTGCATCATGTCCGTAGGACCCAGCATCATATGAAAACCTTCGTCTACACTCGGAAGCAATTGTAGATCGAGACATTAGTGCTCAAGAAACTTGTCATATGCTACAAAAATTGTATCTTGTCGCATGCAATCAGTCCTTAATCAAACTAAATGTTGGTCGCCACATCTTCCGCCATATATCTCTTGACTCGATCGATTGCTTATCTGGATCTAGCTTCATAGATTCCTAGTTGCAACATCCTCCAACTTTGGAAACTTTCTTCCTTATTGACCTTGCACAACAATGGTCATATAACCATGCATGCAAAAGGGAGAAATGGAAGAAGAGAATTGTACCTGCAATTGTCCATGTCTGGCCACGTTTTACCTCAATTCCAACAAAATATTCGAATGCATTTCTTGACTTTTGCTGGAGTGAATTGCTTTTATATAATCCCTTTCGTTCCTTTACTGAAGAAATAGGCCTTACATCACATGTCATTTTGTCGAATTGGGAGAACATAAGAAATACCTACAGTGCATGGCATGTTGACCACATCCCTACAAGCACTCCCGATGAACCAACATTTGAAGATGAGGATACTACTTATACCATCCATCCCAATATGGAGATGAATGAATGGAAAACTTTGTCAAGATTAGTCCCTACAGGAAATTTCCACATTAATGAGATTGACATGCTTGTCTTTCGAGATTTTGATGCCAACCACGAGTAGAATTATCCATAAATATCAAGAACTACACTGGAGACATCGCCAACCTACATCGACTACAAGTGCAAGAGTGGGGAAGTAATACAAGATAACAACCCCCTACCTACTTCAACAAATGCATTGTCTCACAATGAACAACTTGCATTTGACATAGTCCTACAACATTCATAGGTACATGGACAAAAGGAGCCATTACGAATTATCATCCAAGGCATCTACCCCCATTATGATCGTGTTGCGTTTGTTTGGATCTGTATCCGTGCATCAGAATAATCCAATGAGTTTTCTTGAATCATTAATTTTTTCTATGTATTTAGATGATAAAATGGAAGTCACTCACCGAATAGGATTTGGTCAAGGCTCTTATTAGGTAAGTACTCATAAACAAGCAATCTTTCTGATCCCTCTGCACAACAGCCAAGTAGGTTCACAAGATTTCTATGTTGAATTTGGGCAACAAGTGTAACTTCGTTCATAAATTCTTTCTTTCCTTGCATAGATTTGAGGGAGAGCTTTTTCACAGCTATCTCAATTCCATCTTGAGTAATTCCCTGAGAGATTCAAACAAAAAAATCCTTATTAAACTTTTGTAAAGTATTTAAGCTTCATAAATTCTTTCTTTCCCAGCTTAGATTTGAGGGACAGCTTTTTCACAGCTATTTCTTTTCCATCCTGAGTAGTTCCCTGACAAATTCAAACAAAGAAATTCTTATAAAACTTTTGTAAAGCATTTAAGCTTAATTGCCTTCCTAAAATACTTGTTTCTAAGTTAGTAATCTAAATTCAACTGTCATTGATGCGATGAGAGCAGCCTGCATATTATGATAATGTAAGATGGTAAGAATGTGGTTTTCTTAGCGTAAGTTACCTTGTATACGGGACCAAAGCCTCCCTCTCCGAGCTTGTTATCACTATGAAAGTTTTTGGTAGCAGTTAGTAATGTTTCCATTGTAAATACTGTTTGTCCATCATGCCTCATTAATGCACTTTCTTCATCATGATCTGTATCAGTAAAATACAGAATTATATTAGAAAATATAAAATCAAATTTTTATTCAACATTCCTTTCCATTTTCCATGGAAGGAGATGTCACAACGAGCTTTAACATCTTATTAGTCTGAGTTATAACAATTAAACAAACAAAAATTAATAAAAGTGAGTTGTATTAATTTGAGAAGTGTGAAATTGTTGGAAGTTCGAATTTTTTTCAAAATATTCCATCAATACCAAACTAAATACGTAATGATATCTAATTTTATTTTAACAATAATTTGATCAATTTCATTCAAAAATATCTATAAAAATCATGTTAAAAGAGATCATTATTATTAATAATTGAATAGAGCAAACCGTGCAAACCTGCGTACTATTGTATTGTCTTGTATCTGTGATGATTAAAATATCATATTTTGAGATATTTCTACAGCGCCATTGCGGCTTCATAACCCATCAAATCTCTGTTTGTGGCCCTCTGTGTCTAAGTAAATCTAAAAAGTGTATTTACTCACACCGATATCAGGCTGCGTATAATCATATCCACAGCCAGTTTTGGGTCAGAGTTGATCAAACTCGTTGGTTTAGATGGGTCTGTGTTAGTAATCTAACAATATGCAATATTTATTGGCTGATATTATCCCAGGGCAGAGAGATCTCTCTGTTCTTTATACTTCTGTGTCCTACATACTTATAAAGAAGAAAGTTCCAGGCTAAGTTCATGTGGCATTTATATTTCTGTGTTTTTTATATTTTTATGACTGGATCAAAGTTTTATGGCACCGTTGTTTGAGGATATAGGGACTGAAAATTTCATATTAGTATATAATTAAATTTATTTATTTTTATTTTATTATATTAAACAAATTTTTACAATTTTATCTCTAAATTTTAAAACTAAAGAAAGATATTCAATTATTAAAAAAAAAAATTGATAAAACTTGGATAATTTTTATATGGCAATTGAGCTGTCATTCAATTATGATCAATTATTATTTACTTAAAGGAAACCTTCATAGAAGGTTCACTTTGCCAGGAACGATAGAAAACTGGAATTCCTTCTTTCCACGCAAATCTTGGCAAGAAACCTACCCTTCTAAAAGTTTGGAACACAATCCAAAAACATATCAGCTGCCAGATTTGGCTCCCTAGAAACAGACTCATCTTCGATGACAAAAGGAAGTAATCAACATGACGCACGAAATGCTGGCCTCTAAGAATATTTATTTTCCTATTTCTGAACCTCTCACAGATAGGGAAGCTAATTGGTGCCCATAATTTCTTAAACAGAGCTCTCCTCAAACCAAACATCTTCAGACACTCCCGCCCTAGGAAATACAGAAAAACAAAGCAGAATTTTCTTCAATGGAGGGAGGTGCTGCAATGCTTTTTTTTTACGGTGTCTAAATAGGCTGGCTGGTGCAGGGGGATTATTTTTTTATCTAGAAGGAAATATAGTTAAATCCTTTGTTTTGGGATTCGAAATTAAAACCAATAATAAAGCTGAATGACTTTCTCTTCTCCTTGAGCATAGAGGCAAGAAGAAATATCTGTTACCCAACCTTCTTTTGAGCATAGAGGCAAGAAGATGTAGTGTTTTAGTTCAGTTAAACTCTGATATTTTTTCATATTTTGTTAAATCAACAGTTTGTCAAAATCTATCATTTTAAAGATATGATAGATTTCAGGAAGCTTGTTAGGATCTTCATGAAACTTATGTTAAGCATAGTTGTTTCAGTCTTTCTTTATTTTCAGTTCTCTTTGAAACTCCTGTTTCTTGTTTTTGTAATGGATGGCAGTGCACAACTTTTTTTCTTCTTAATATAAAATCTCCATTTCTGTTTAAAAAAACAATTATGATTTACTTGAAAGATTTAAGCACATACTAGAAAAATTTATAGATTAAACTAGTATAGTCTATTTTAACTCAAAATCTTATACATGATACAAAAAGATCAAATCTCTGGATACAAACATCTCCTCAAGTTTTAAACACTAAAAAAAAGTGTCCACCTGATTTAAAAAAAAAAAAAACTCGATGTATCTACATAGTATATCAAATATATCCAGCCATAATATAGATCTGTACTTATAAACCTAGAATAAATTGTATTGAACACGACCACTCACACATACCCATCTAATTCCGGTTGTAATCATATCCAAATTGCAAAGGCGATCAAACCCCAGGTTTAGATGGGTATGTGCTACCGTTCTATAAAATGCAATACCTATGAGTTCATATAATCATGTGGCAGTAATACCTTGGTATCCCCTTCCAAATATGGCACACTTCAGTCTTCTCCTGGTTGCAAATAGGCATATAACGATCAACAGCAGCAGAGCCAAGCCACCCACAACACCTAAAATTATGGGTATTTTGTTTGAAGACTTGATCTGTGTACTGTCAGGGGGTGGTGTTAGAAACAGAGTCGAATTAAAGAAAGGATATATTTCATAGCGAAGTATGCAGCTTTGAGTCCAATACTGATCTCCTGCAGCTGTATTAGATGTGAATATCTTATTGATGGAGTATAAAAGACAAGTTGAACAGTCGCTAGTAGATAGATCTCTGGTGCACTGGACCAGACCGTAAACCGTCTGATTCAACGAGTCTAGAGTTATACCGAAAGCAGATCGTTTCGTATCAGCTGCTGCTTCACCTGACAAATTCTTTAAGAGATTCTCAGCAGTCGTTGGAAAGTCGGTTGGGATATAGACACCCGCGCTAGTGTCGTAACCCTCAACGTAATTAGACCCTAAATCTGTGTCCGGTGTTCCAATGAAACTGTAGTTTTCATAACCTAAGAAGCAGAGAAAAAACCAGACGCTAGCGCCAACGGAATTCCCACAACTTTTTCGAATGGTAGTGATTGCCAATTGTGAACAACTGTAGCATTGGCCGACTGTCGTGTCTTCGCTGCATTGGAAGAGGCCATATATTTGGTTAGGACTTTGGCCGTACACAGAGAAGTTAAACCCAGTTTGGTTCGTTCCTTGAACAAGACTATCAAAAGCTCTCTGAAACGTACTGCCGTTTGTATAATTGTTAGGGTTGCACTTAGGTGTGGGTGTATCTGTGTCTGCGTTGCAAATCTGTCCATGAAGAGTAATATTGATAATCGCTGTAACAATAATAATTGAGAGGAATAGCGGAATAGTTTTGCTGACCAGGAGAGACCGTGCAGAATCCCTTCCATGGAAGTTCATCATCGTTAGGACTCTGATCGCCATGGGACAGTACTGGCGAGAACCTGTGCATAAACATACCAATAACGGCTACAAAAATGTAGCTATGATTTTTGGTAACAAAGATTCATTAAAGACTTTTTCGTCCTTCATGTTGTTTTTATGTTTTGGTCAAATTCTCTATGTTGTTTTTAGGTTTTGGTCAAATTCTCTGATTTTTTTTGTTTAATCCTTGAGGCATGCGGTTTTTCATGTTTTGGTCAATTTTTATTTAATTAACCGTTTTCAAGTTAATAGTTATATCAAATAAATAAATTGTAATGCTATTAGTTTAAAAATGTGATTTACTATTTATTAAAGAGTTATTTTACTAATGTGTCGTCCATACTTACTCAAATTGAAGAAATGCTCATTGCTAGTGTTAGCCCAATTTTGCAGGTCAGACATGCTCATGGTGGAAAATATAAGTATAGTGGTCACACCATTTGTTTCCCCCAACAAACTGTTAAGATTGAAATTTTCTTTCCACGCCACCTTTCAGATATTGATATCTTGGTTGTGAAGAGGAATGGAACAAAAGGTAATTGTTATGCTTGTTATGTGACCAAATCACATGTTCTCAATGCATTGCTCTATAAGATGCAACATGAAAACTATTATAGTGATGTGCAAATCGACCATGCCTCAATTTCATCACTTCCAGAAGCATGCACTCTGATATATCCTCTCAACTCCATTATATTTCTATAGACAATGGTGTTTTCTCTTCAAACGATTCAAATATCCCAGTATCTTCTTTTGCCTTCATATTACCTAATGTGGAATGAGAAATGGAAAAAATATATAATATTTTGTTCATACTACATCCACTACTACACCAACTACCATTGACTAACAAACTATTGGGTCGTCCCCAATCAATGAGTACAACACAGAGGGTCTATTCGACATGGCATTCCCAACTATTTTCCCAAATGGGGATGCACTACCTCGCCAACCGTGTATCAAAAACATTCCACTCGATGGTTATGCATTACACTTAATGAGATACCATGACAACAGATTTGGTCATCATCCCTGTTTCAAATATTACTTGTACAACTTAATTATGCGCCACAAGAATCAGAAAACTACTAATTTTTTCTTCAAACAACGGCAGGAGCATAACATGCCAACCATAATTGAGGAATTGTGCATACATCTACAGGAAATTTCTACAGACAACCTCCCAGAGCATGTCATGCAGTTTAGAGAACACCTCCGTGGAACCAAAGCATATTGGACACTGCGGAGCTATGAGCTAACAAATATGATCACACAGTTGCAATTCCCTACATTATTCTTCACTCTCAGTGCAGCATACACAAAATGGCCAGACTTGCTTGTCGTTATGCAAGAGACTACCCCTGTTGACCCAGCAGCCCGTCAACAATGGTGTACTCATAATATCATTGATATGCCCCACACTGTAGTTGCGTACATGCATAAAATATTTTCAATATTCCACGAGGAGATGCTTCAACAAAACATGCACACAACAGATCATTGGTATAGGTACACATTATATACTACCTATCTCTACCTCTGCACAAATTTTACATAATTTTCATTTATTCTAATCCTCTGCCATTTCTTTTATAGGTATGAATGGAAACATCATGGCTCTGCACATATACATGGTTTCCTATGGATTGATGGTGCTCCTAACATGGAAACATTAAATTGGCAAGATCCAGATCAAATCAATACTGCAAAGAGTTTCTTTGATAAATATGTTATAGCATGGAATCCTAGAGATAATCATGATGCTCGCATCCATGTGCATCAATCCATTGAGGACGATCCTTTCTTTCTAGATACAAAAGATATGCTTTCACCCAACCCACTTCATGACTATGAGAAACTCTTAAATCAAAGTCCAAAGACATACAAAAGGCAACGAAAATTCATGCTTGTGCAGAAAAGGGAATACACTTGAATGTAGGCATAAATGTCCATGGAAGGTACAAAATGAATCATCACTCTACATCAATGAAAAAGAACAAAAAACATATCATCCAACATGCAATGATGAGCGTTTAAACTTCCATAATCCAAGCATACTTCAAATGTGGCGAGCAAATGTGGATTGCCAACCAGTGTTGTCACGTTATGCAGTCTTGAAGTACATATCCAAATATGCTTCCAAAGTAGATGAGAAAATCAGATACCTACCATCATATGTTGACTAGAATCATAGTTGCATCATGTCCGTAGGACCCAGCATCATATGCAAACCTTCGTCTACACTCAGAAGCAATTGTAGATCGAGACATTAGTGCTCAAGAAACTTGCCATATGCTACAAAAATTGTATCTTGTCGCATGCAATCAGTCCTTCATCAAACTAAATGTTGGTCGCCACATCTTCCGCCATATATCTCCTGACTCGATCGATTGCTTATCTGGATCTAGCTTCACAGATTCCTAGTTGCAACGTCCTCCAACTTTGGAAACTTTCTTCCTTATTGACCTTGCACAACAATGGTCATATAACCATGCATGCAAAAGGGAGAAATGGAAGAAGAGAATTGTACCTGCAATTGTCCATGTCTGGCCACGTTTTACCTCAATTCCAACAAAATATTCGAATGCATTTCTTGACTTCTGCTGGAGTGAATTGCTTTTATATAATCCCTTTCGTTCCTTTACTGAAGACATAGGCCTTACATCACATGTCATTTTGTCGAATTGGGAGAACATAAGAAATACCTACATTGCATGGCATGTTGACCGCATCCCTACAAGCACTCCCGATGAACCAACATCTGAAGATGAGGATACTACTTATACCATCCATCCCAATATGGAGATGAATGAATGGAAAACTTTGTCAAGATTAGTCCCTACAGGAAATTTCCACATTAATGAGCTTGACATGCTTATCTTTCGAGATTTTGATGCCAACCATGAATAGAGTTATCCATAAATATCAAGAACTACACTAGAGACATTGCCAACCTACATCGACTACAAGTGCAAGAGTGGGGAAGTAATACAAGATAACAACCCCCTACCTACTTCAACAAATGCATTGTCTCACAATGAACAACTTGCATTTGACATAGTCCTACAACATTCATAGGTACATGGACAAAAGGAGCCATTACGAATTATCATCCAAGGCACGTAAGGCACAGGTAAATCATATCTTATCAGCACCATTAAAAATGCACTATCTTGTCAAGCAATCACTGGCCATAGTCCACTACTACTCCTCGTCCCTACTGGTGTTGTAGCATTCAACATACATGCAACCACTATACATGAAGGACTTCAGATTCTTATAAAGGACATGAAGCCTTTACATGGGTAAGCCCTATCAATGTTCCAAGAAGAGATAAAACATATTCAATACATTCTCATTGATGAAATAAGCTTCATAGGGCCTAAGTTATTTGTGCAGATTGAAAGTCATTTGCATGAATGCTTTCCAAAAACAAACAACCACTCATTTGACAATCGGTCAATAATTCTTGTTGGTGATTTAGTGTTTCCGCAATCCGCATTGCAGAAGCAGAAACGTGGTTTAAAATATCTTAAATATAAGGAGTTTCCGCAATCTACAATCCGCATTGTGAAAAGAGAAAATTGGAAGTCAAACTATGAAGGATGTCAGTGTTTCCGCAATCCACGATCCGCATTACGGAAAGCGGAAATTAGAAGTCAAACTATGAAGAATGTGAGTGTTTCTACAATCCGCAATTTGCATTGCGGAAAGCGGAAACATAGTAAAAATTTTAAGAAATAGCAGCGTTTTCGCAACCCGCAAACAGCATTATGGAAATGGAAACAGGGTTAAAAATATAATGAAAATAAGGACTTTCCGCAATCTGCATTGCGGAAAGCAGAAAGTGGAAGTCAAAACTATCAAGTATTTGTGTGTTTCTGCAATCCACAATCCGCGTTGTGGAAAGAAGAAGGAGAAAGTTTGACTGTAAGGAAGTTAAGGTTTTTTCGCATTGTGGGAAGCAGAAGGCGAACGAAAAATTATAAAGAAAAAAGTACGGTTTCCGCAATCCACAATCTGCATTGCGGAAAGCAAAAAGCGGAAGGTAAAACTTAAAAAATATAAAGGTTTCCGTAATCCGCATTGTGGAATGCGGAAAGCGGAAAGCGCAAAGGAAAACTTGTTAAAATGTAAAGGTTTCCGCAATCTTCCATCCCCATTGTGGAAAAAGAAAATTGGAAGTCAAACTATGAAGAATGTGAGTGTTTCCGCAATCCGCAATCTGCATTGCGAAAAGCGAAAACAAAGTAAAAATTATAAGAAATATGAGCGTTTCCACAACCCGCAATTTGCATTACGGAAGGGAAAGAGGGTTAAAAATATAAAGAATATGAATACTTTCCACAATCCACAATCCGCAATCCACATTGTGGAATACAGAAGGTGAAAGGTTAATTGTAAGGAAGTTAAGGGTTTTCTGCAATCCACCATCCGCATTGCGGAAAAATTATAAAGAAATAAGTGGGTTTCTGCAATCCGCAATCCCCATTGCTAAAAGCGGAAAGAGGAAGATAAAACTTAAAAAATGTAAAGGTTTCTGCAATCCGCATTGCGGAATGTGGAAAGCGGAAAAGAAAAATTGTTAAAATGTAAAGGTTTCTGCAATCCACAATCCGCATTGCGGAAAGCGGGATGGAAAATTGTTAAAATATAAAGGTTTTCTGTGATCCGTAATCTGCATTACGGAATGCGGAAAATGAAAAGGAAACTATTAAGATAAAGCAGAAAGAGGAAGAAAATTATAAAAAGTCAAAAGGTTCTGCAATCCGCAATCCGAATGGCTGAAGCGGAATTGCGGAAGGGAATGTTGGTTTACGGAAGGGACCTTTTATATGCGGAAGGAGTGTTGCAGAAATGACTAATCTTAGGAATGAATGTTAGAGTAAGATTCATGGCCCATGTCTTATATGTGAAAGAAATTTTTTTATATATACAGTTTAGCAGGTTGTATGGGTATGTTACATACTGTGAAAGGAATTAACCAATAATCAGAGTATATTATTTATGAGGTGGGCGTGGATGATAAATATAAAGAGAGTCACCTTATCTCATTTCACAACATATAGCAATTCTTCTAAGCGTTTCATGTCCCCCGTTTTGGGGGTATGCTAGTTATAATAGCATTTTTTCCCTCTTAGGGCTTACTTTTATGTTATTTATGATAGAGTAAAAGTAGTTAGGTATAGTTTTAGGTAGTGCAACATTTAATGAGGTTGTTGGGATGTTAATTGTCATATTTGATCTAAGTATAAATTTGGTGGTTGACATTCCTACAACAGTAACGTTAGGGTCATTGTCATGGATTTTTCTGCCCTCTTGAAGACATGTAATGTGTGATGTGTAATGTCCCCAACCCTCCGACCGGTGAAGAGGACGCTACCATACCATTATCTATCCGAGCAACCGGCCCCATGAACATACACATAAAAATTGAAATGCTTTGAATTAAACATACCTACATTATTGCCATACAGCGGAAGCAAAACCATACATTCAAGCATTTGGCATGTTCATTATAATTCATTAAACAGTAAATGCAATTGCAGAGATGAAATAGACAAGAAAACTTATCTTTGAATGAAGCTCCCTGCAACCAGCTATGTCGCTGCAACATTCCACCCAACCATAGGCCAATGTGCTCCTTAATCTCTCAGCAACACTGCCACCCCCGAGTTGGGCATGATTCCCCAAGGAATAAGGAACTAAGAAGGCTCACACATAGCCAAGATACACAACTCAGCCAAGCCAACACAGTTGGGTTTATCAAGCCATCAGGGAGCTGGGAAAAGTTGACTGCTAAGCTGGTGGGCTCACTGGAGAGCTAAGGACACCTGCACCAGAACTAGCCTGACTTTTAGGACACCCACACACACCTAACACGAGGAATCAGTCCCTTCTCTGCTACACAGTCCCTCAAGCCCTGACTTCCAGTGCTATTTAAGGGTTGTGTAGAAGAAATCCAGCCCTCTAGCTCTATCTATGAGGCTCCCAAACACACCAGGTTTATCAAGCATACCAAGCCTTCATTCCCACTCCAATTCAATCCAAAGGCCAACCACTGAATACACACAGCAAAATTGAGCAATTCACAGCTCTAGGGAAGAAAAGCAAACACCACAGAATAAAACCATGGTGACAATTTGGGTAATGCACAACTCTAACTGGGAAATTCGATTCCTGAGTCGTTCTTAGCCCTATCATGGCCAAAACGACTCAACAAGAATCCACAGCAACCCCAAATTTCGAAAAATTAACCCACGGCGATCCCTCAGCTTGGAAAACGGTGGAGAATGTCACAAAAACATTGGGGAGGAAACCCAACCATAGTTCATCACCCAAAACAAAATTATGAGCCAGGAGAGTGAAGAATGACTATCCGCGTGAGGTAAAAACACACATACAGCAACCCAACGTGGATGAATGGTGATGGTAAAACTCCCAGGGGCTCCAATTCGTGAATGAGAAACATACAGCAAGCAAAATCGTGGAAGTAAGCAGCTCCCCAAGCTTCCTTGCATGAGCAAATGAAGAATGTGGGTGAATGGGCCAAATGGCATGCATTTTTTTGGTGATTACTTGCCCCAAAAGTCAAAATTGGTTTTCCCCAAATTCGAAATTGTTTCCCATACTCTTCCCATCCCCATGCAATAACTAACTCAACCACATTCTGGCAGAATTTAATAATTGGGAAAAAAGACAAAATGGGTAGTTGACTGATTGATGGGTTCTCCCTTTGACATTTGGCTTTTCCCCATTGGCCCAAAGGTTTGAATATTTTCCCTCCCTATTCCTTAGGAAAATCATGCACCCATCTCATTACTTGTTGCATAGACATAGTTGGTTGGGGTTTTTAATTAAAATGCATATTTACATGATGCCAAAAATTATAATGTGTCCGCTAGCACGAAATATACCTTCGGCAACAATTTCAATTGCTAAAACATAAAACGATAAATCGATGGTGGGGCTTTTGCCTTTAGCTCCACACCACAATCAATTACAATATATACATCATATACATTAATGCAACGGGGTCAAAACCGGGGTGTTACATGATGTGTGGTATGTACAAGCCTTAGAATGAAAGTGAATGATGGCATTAATTCTCATTGTTCGTGGCAAAAAGCAATTTAACATTGAAAGACACAAGAACGGGGAGTGGGGCTAAGAGCTAATTGGGAGCAGAAGGAGGTTCATATTATGGAAACCATTTCAAGCTAGTTTGCATCTTTTTTGGTTTGTAATTTGTTGTTGATATTGCAATTTTGATTGAAGAAATGAATTCAACCCTCTCTATTTCCCTTGAGCAACCCCATTAGGCAATCCCAAAGACTGAAAAGTGTCATTTTACCAATTCCGTGGAAAATAGGTACAAATCCTCGTGACAAGTACAATTGTATTTAATGTATACTTAATGTCAAACACCAAAAAGCAATTACACAGCAATATAAAATAAACAGCCAAAACAAAGCAAGAAATATCCACCATTAGATTTTATCCAGCTCTCAGCTCTCACATCATTAAACGCTGCTATATGGAGTGCTTACTGCATGCCCTGTGCTGCACATCTACCAACACCAAAAACAATTTACAGACGTCATACTACAACATTGATACAGCGTTAATGACATCAGAATTAAATATGATTTTAAATATATAAAATAAATAAATAATTTTATAATTTAAGCATAACTTTAGTTGAATAAAAATTAATGAAAATTGAGGACATAATAAAACATCCACATCGAAAAACATTATTACGAAAGATGTCATCAACCTCATGAATCTTATTTGATCATGCCTATCTCAACAAACAATCATCTATGACCAAAAAAAATATTTGAAAACATAAAAATTTATACTCGTTTTTCAATCCATGTACTTCGTATAAATTAAAGAATATAATAAAATAAAGGTCAATTTCTTTATAATTTGCCAAACACTTAACGCACCAGAGCATCATTTATCTCTGTTCTAGTGCTGGCTTCATTTTTCACAATATAATAATTAATCTCAGAACATTAACTGAAATTATCTGTTATTCGAACAACAGATTGAGCATTACCTGGGCACCAAGTCAGTAATGGAACCAGTGGCGTTAGATGCAGAAGACACAGGAGTATAAGAAGACACAGGAGTGTGAGAGGACGATGCAGAAGACACAGGAGTGTGAGAGGACACATAGGGTTTGGCTTGGGAGCCATGATCATTTGGGAGTTGCTAGCCATGCATGATAGTTTGCTCATGTTGAAACCCATAAATAGTTCAAAATGTAATAAAGGACACATAGGATTTGGCTTGGGAGCCATGATCATTTGGGAGTTGCTCGACTCCTGAGGGCAACTCTCATTGTGCTCTTGGGCGTGGGCTTAATGTGTGATGCTTAGAAAGTGAATTTCTACTTGTAATCTAGAATAGTTTCAATGCAATGGCCCTTTCTATGGATTTACATTGTTCATTCAAAAACCTGCAACGAGATTAATAAATGATTTGATAGAAGGTTCAAATCCTATGATCTTTAATAGGATGATCGGTGCCTATGATGGGGTTGCAGACGCATGCGACAACTCAGAATTGGCAGACTTTGTGATTTGAGAAACATAAGATTGCACAAAACCAGGCTTTGTGGGATCCGGTAGG
>LPNX010851083.1:324529-423876 GCA_001517045.1 Pseudotsuga menziesii
CAAAAACATGGGGTGTAGTTACGGTAGATATGCTCAGAGCTGAATCCGGGTGCATTGTTAAAGCAATTTTTGTTAAGTAGGTTCAAATTCGAATAGTCTGTGCATTTGTGTTGGACAGTGTGGCTGTAGTATATCTAGAGATTATAGTGGCAATAGATCATTATCTTGTCACTAATTAGTACAAACTCGACAGATCAGAATCTTGTCACTTAGTACAAACTCCGCCTAGTTACGGATTCTTTCTTATGGAGGAAAAAAAAATAGATATGCTCAATTGCAGATATAGTATCTCACCCATGCTAAAAGATTCTCCATTTCAGCTGGTAAATTGTAATCCATGTTCTTTCTTCCTGTGATAATTTCAATGACAAGAACGCCAAAGCTATAGACATCAGTTTTTGCAGATAATTGACCATGCATAGCATACTCCGGTGGCATATAACCGCTGCATATTTAATGTACAATGTCAAAGATTATATAATGAAGCCAAGAAATTAAGGATTGGGTAATGAGAAGTTATTTGCACAGGAAACTGTAGTCGTAGATCTTATGATGTAAAAGGTAATTAATTGAGAATGTAAATCCTCTTGAAATGAAATAAAGTACAATTGCAATATTATCAAAATCAAATCAATATATGCATCGACAGAATCTGAGAACGACGATTGTATTGAAATCTTACTAAGTTCCAGCAACTTTTGTGCTGACGTGAGTTTCGTCTTCAGGAAAAATTCTTGCTAACCCGAAATCTGCTATCTTAGGATTCAGTATCTCGTCCAACAACACATTGCTGGCTTTAATATCCCGATGAATAATCCGCAGTTGAGAATCCTGGTGAAGATACAGAAGCCCACGAGCTACCCCCATTATGATCGTGTAACGTTTCTGCCAATCAAGCTGGTTGCGTTTGTTTGGATCTGTATCCGTGCATCAGAATAATCCAATGAGTTTTCTTGAATCATTAATTTTTTCTATGTATTTAGATGATAAAATGGAAGTCACTCACCGAATAGGATTTGATCAAGGCTCTTATTAGGTAAGTACTCATAAACAAGCAATCTTTCTGATCCCTCTGCACAACAGCCAAGTAGTTTCACAAGATTTCTATGTTGAATTTGGGCAACAAGTGTAACTTCGTTCATAAATTCTTTCTTTCCTTGCATAGATTTGAGGGAGAGCTTTTTCACAGCTATCTCAATTCCATCTTGAGTAATTCCCTGAGAGATTCAAACAAAAAAATCCTTATTAAACTTTTGTAGAGTATTTAAGTTTCATAAATTCTTTCTTTCCCAGCTTAGATTTGAGGGACAGCTTTTTCACAGCTATTTCTTTTCCATCCTGAGTAGTTCCCTGACAGATTCAAACAAAGAAATTCTTATAAAACTTTTGTAAAGCATTTAAGCTTAATTGCCTTCCTACAATATTTGTTTCTAAGTTAGCAATCTAAATTCAACTGTCATTGATGCGATGAGAGCAGCCTGCATATTATGATAATGTAAATATTATGATAATGTAAGAGGGTAAGAATGTGGTTTTCTTAGCGTAAGTTACCTTGTATACAGGACCAAAGCCTCCCTCTCCGAGCTTGTTATCACTATGAAAGTTTTTGGAAGCAGTTAGTAATGTTTCCATTGTAAATACTGTTTGTCCATCATGCATCATTAATCCACTTTCTTCATCATGATCTGTATCAGTAAAATACAGAATTATATTAGAAAATATAAAATCAAATTTTTATTTAACATTCCTTTCCATTTTCAATGGAAGGAGATGTCGCAACGAGCTTTAACATCTTATTAGTCTGAGTTATAACAATTAAACAAACAAAAATTAATAAAAGTGAGTTGTATTAATTTGAGAAGTGTGAAATTGTTGGAAGTTCGAATTTTTTTCAAAATATTCCATCAATACCAAACTAAATACGTAATGATATCTAATTTTATTTTAACAATTTGATCAATTTCATTCAAAAATATCTATAAAAATCATGTTAAAAGAGATCATTATTATTAATAATTTAATAGAGCAAACCGTGCAAACCTGCGTACTATTGTATTGTCTTGTATCTGTGATGATTAAAATATCATATTTTGAGATATTTCTACAGCGCCGTTGCGGCTTCATGACCCATCAAATCTCTGTTTGTGGGCCTCTGTGTCTAAGTAAATCTAAAAAGTGTATTTACTCACACCGATATCAGGCTGCGTATAATCATATCCACAGCCAGTTTTGGGTCAGAGTTGATCAAACTCGTTGGTTTAGATGGGTCTGCGGTAGTAATCTAACAATATGCAATATTTATTGGCTGATATTTTCCCAGGGCAGAGAGATCTCTCTGTTCTTTATACTTCTGTGTCCTACATACTTATAAAGAAGAAAGTTCCAGGCTAAGTTCATGTGGCATTTATATTTCTGTGTTTTTTATATTTTTATGACTGGATCAAAGTTTTATGGCACCGTTGTTTGAGGATATAGGGACTGAAAAATTCATATTAGTATATAATTAAATTTATTTATTTTTATTTTATTATATTAAACAAATTTTTACAATTTTATCTCTAAATTTTAAAACTAAAGAAAGATATTCAATTATTAAAACAAAAAAATTGATAAAACTTGGATAATTTTTATATGGCAATTGAGCTGTCATTCAATTATGATCAATTATTATTTACTTAAAGGAAGCCTTCATAGAAGGTTC
Source organism: Pseudotsuga menziesii (assembly GCA_001517045.1). Classification (NCBI taxonomy): domain Eukaryota; kingdom Viridiplantae; phylum Streptophyta; class Pinopsida; order Pinales; family Pinaceae; genus Pseudotsuga; species Pseudotsuga menziesii. The sequence goes on from LPNX010851083.1 coordinate 327,231, forward strand.
ACTTTGCCAGGAACGATAGAAAACTGGAATTCCTTCTTTCCACGCAAATCTTGGCAAGAAACCTACCCTTCGAAGAGTTTGGAACACAATCCAAAAACATATCAGCTGCCAGATTTGGCTCTCTAGAAACAGACTCATCTTCGATGACAAAAGGAAGTAATCAACATGACGCACGAAATAAGGCAGATCCTCTCACAGTAGCCTTCAAACTAATCAACATGACGCACGAAATGCTGGCCTCTAAGAATATTTATTTTCCTATTTCTGAACCTCTCACAGATAGGGAAGCTAATTGGTGCCCATAATTTCTTAAACAGAGCTCTCCTCAAACCAAACATCTTCAGACACTCCCGCCCTAGGAAATACAGAAAAACAAAGCAGAATTTTCTTCAATGGAGGGAGGTGCTGCAATGCTTTTTTTTGACGGTGTCTAAATAGGCTGGCTGGTGCAGGGGGATTATTTTTTATCTAGAAGGAAATATAGTTAAATCCTTTGTTTTGGGATTCGAAATTAAAACCAATAATAAAGCTGAATGACTTTCTCTTCTCCTTGAGCATAGAGGCAAGAAGAAATATCTGTTACCCAACCTTCTTTTGAGCATAGAGGCAAGAAGATGTAGTGTTTTAGTTCAGTTAAACTCTGATATTTTTTCATATTTTGTTAAATCAACAGTTTGTCAAAATCTATCATTTTAAAGATATGATAGATTTCAGGAAGCTTGTTAGGATCTTCATGAAACTTATGTTAAGCATAGTTGTTTCAGTCTTTCTTTATTTTCAGTTCTCTTTGAAACTCCGGTTTCTTGTTTTGTAATGGATAGCAGTGCACAACTTTTTTTCTTCTTAATATAAAATCTCCATTTCTGTTTAAAAAAACAATTATGATTTACTTGAAAGATTTAAGCACATACTAGAAAAATTTACAGATTAAACTAGTATAGTCTATTTTAACTCAAAATCTTATACATGATACAAAAAAGATCAAATCCCTAGATACAAACATCTCCTCAAGTTTTAAACACTAAAAAAAAGTGTCCACCTCATTTAAAAAAAAAAAAAACTCGATGTATCTACATAGTATATCAAATATATCCAGACATAATATAGATCTGTACTTATAAACCTAGAATAAATTGTATTGAACACGACCACTCACACATACCCATCTAATTCCGGTTGTAATCATATCCAAATTGCAAAGGCGATCAAACCCCAGGTTTAGATGGGTATGTGCTACCGTTCTATAAAATGCAATACCTATGAGTTCATATAATCATGTGGCAGTAATACCTTGGTATCCCCTTCCAAATATGGCACACTTCAGTCTTCTCCTGGTTGCAAATAGGCATATAACGATCAACAGCAGCAGAGCCAAGCCACCCACAACACCTAAAATTATGGGTATTTTGTTTGAAGACTTGATCTGTGTACTGTCAGGGGGTGGTGTTAGAGACAGAGTCGAATTAAAGAAAGGATATATTTCATAGCGAAGTATGCAGCTTTGACTCCAATACTGATCTCCTGCAGCTGTATTAGATGTGAATATCTTATTGATGGAGTATAAAAGACAAGTTGAACAGTCGCTAGTAGATAGATCTCTGGTGCACTGGACCAGACCGTAAACCGTCTGATTCAACGAGTCTAGAGTTATACCGAAAGCAGATCGTTTCGTATCAGCTGCTGCTTCACCTGACAAATTCTTTAAGAGATTCTCAGCAGTCGTTGGAAAGTCGGTTGGGATATAGACACCGGCGCCTGTGTCGTAACCCTCAACGTAATTAGACCCTAAATCTGTGTCCAGTGTTCCAATGAAACTGTAGTTTTCATAACGTAAGAAGCAGAGAAAAAACCAGACGCTAGCGCCAACGGAATTCCCACAACTTTTTCGAATGGTAGTGATTGCCAATTGTGAACAACTGTAGCATTGGCCGACTGTCGTGTCTTCGCTGCATTGGAAGAGGCCATATATTTGGTTAGGACTTTGGCCGTACACAGAGAAGTTAAACCCAGTTTGGTTCGTTCCTTGAACAAGACTATCAAATACTCTCTGCAGATTGCTCTGAAACGTACTGCCGTTTGTATAATTGTTAGGGTTGCACTTAGGTGTGGGTGTCTCTGTGTCTGCGTTGCAAATCTGTCCATGAAGAGTAATATTGATAATCGCTGTACCAATAATAATTGAGAGGAATAGCGGAATAGTTTTGCTGACCAGGAGAGACCGTGCAGAATCCCTTCCATGGAAGTTCATCATCGTTAGGACTCTGATCGCCATGGGACAGTACTGGCGAGAACCTGTGCATAAACATACCAATAACGGCTACAAAAATGTAGCTATGATTTTTCGTAACAAAGATTCATTAAAGACTTTTTCGTCCTTCATGTTGTTTTTATGTTTTGGTCAAATTCTCTATGTTGTTTTTAGGTTTTGGTCAAATTCTCTGATTTTTTTGTTTAATCCTTGAAGCATGCGGTTTTTCATGTTTTGGTCAATTTTTATTTAATCAACCGTTTTTAAGTTAAGAGTTATATCAAATAAATAAATTGTAATGCTATTAGTTTAAAAATGTGATTTATTTTACTGAAAATACCAATACCTATTATTCAGACACATAAATCAAGATATAACCATATTATATCCTCCATACATTTATTATAAAATAACTCACAAAAACATTATTGTTCGTAGTATATGTATACATGTATATACTTGTGAAAATTTATTATAAATCTAATACATATAATAATAGTTACAGCCTCGTTGTTCACGCAATATGGTAACACTTGTCGATTATAAATCTACTCGATACATATAAATAGCTGTAGGGAGCATGGTATAAGGGACACTTAGAGTGCCCCATATCATGGGGTGTGATATGTCCCGTTAGAGTGTGGTTCACACATTACAGATGCACTTGTCAAGTAACTTTAAAAATGTTGATTATGAACTGTAATTACGAGTCAAGCAATTTAATACTTAATAATGTATTAAAAAACTTACCATTGAAAATAGATTTTGAAGTTTTAAGATTAAAAAGTAATTGAAAACTTCACAATTAAAAATAAATAAGAATATGTGGGATGTAGGTGTCAATGTACCATTCCACTGCGTTTTTGAAGGTGGTGCATAAGTTTTTCAAGAACGATTGATCGTATATCAATATATATTCTTTATAATTTTGGATAAATCAATTACTAAAAGGCATCAAATTTTTTGAGGTGTAAGTTTTTTCTCAAATTTTGCATTTTAAAAGGTTTGTATTTCAAGAGATTTGATCTCTTCGATAGTTGGTAGATCTCGAGTTAACATGGATCTATACTTGTTATTATGGTCTTTTGGTTACCATACTTTCTCATTTCAAGAGTTAAGATGTATCTATACTGGTTTAATATATAAATCTCACATATGTGTGCAAATGTCTTGTATGTAAATCCTTGTTTAATGATAGATCAACCCCTAAATGTAAATCCTTGTTTAATGATAGCTCAAGCCCTAAATCAGGTAGCAATAAGTATCCAAGTTTCTACAGCTCAAATGGGTGAGATGTGTCCCATGTGTATACTAGTATAAATATACAAACATATTAGGGCAATACTCACAATCTTACAAATGAGTAGTAAAATATTAGAAGTAAAATTCAATTGATTGAGCAGTAAAAAGGAAAATTATAAAACCAAAAACATATAAAATTTAATCTTAAAATACATTTATGTAATTATAAATCAAATTACAATTTAAAATTTAGTTGACATAGAATATTACAACCATATTTATAAGGTTCTTTAAATGCACATACAACTAGCAAGAAACCACATGCCACTAAAACCATGTGCCTTAAACCACTTACATCCTTGCTCATTCCAAGACAAGGTTAACCTCTAGATTTTAAAATTTTATATGGATTATCTTCCTCATTAAGTACTCTTAATATTGCTTATTAGTTTTAAAGAAAGACAGGTAAAGCAATTTCTGGAAAACTAATTATTATATGATTATTAATGTTGCTTAGCTTATTCTTATATTGATATTTGCCTTATTTGAAATTACTTAAGCAAGTTGGCCATTTCCCTCCCAAGTAAGAATACTTATTGGAAGTTTTTATAAATTAAAAAGGATATCTCAAGAAAACTTGATCCCTCTCTGCACTTGGTAGAGCCATAGTTAAGATGGATCTATACTGGTTTTAAATAATTGGAATGATATATATTGGATTGTAAACTTTAAATTAGGGCTAGCATTGTAAAAAAAATCTACTTTTAATATTTTATCAAAGTGTCATGTGTGTTAGAGCTCAGGTTGAGCATGCAATTACACATTTCCATCATTGGAGTTTTAAACATTGGGTTAGGACCAACAATGTTAATTTTTTGTTTACTTAGTATTTTATTATAGTGTTACTTGTCAGCTCCATGTTGAGCACATAATTACACTTCTCTCTCATAGTACAATGTAGAAAGCGCCTCTCTACACAATGACTCACCCCCAATATTTAATATTGAGGTAGATGAAAAGTGGCACGATCGATAGCTCTATCCTTTAGGAGCATACATGAACCTATGGAGAGATTTATGAGAAATGACACATTTTAGGCTAGGTTATAATGATATTTGGGAGGTCCTTTGAGTTGTGATGGGAATCATTATGTTGTGGTATCGTGAAATTCTTAAACCTAGACCGTTTCTCATCAACTCCTTAGTTGTGTTAGTTTCTTAGATGGGGATTAGTGTTGCTAGCAATGAAGGCAACTCCACCATGCCTCTTCAGTAATGAGCTCGTAGTCGATGTGGAAAGGGAATTTGTAGAGCTCCTTCAGTTTTAGAAGGGAGATCCTCTCCTCTATTTGGTGGGAGACTTCTTTTAGAGAATGTCAAAGGGAAAGAGGGGAAGGAATCTCAAAGTGGTTCTAGTTCTTATGGGTCATCTACATCTCGAGCCTTGGATACTTATTAGACCATGAAAACCTTCCTTGGACGATCATTAATGGAGAGGGAACACCTACGTGTAGGTATTCTACTAGTCATCAAAGTCATGCACAAGGACATTAACAACTGCAATCATCACTCTACTTTAGATGGAGCAAAATAGGTTTGATGGGTCTTTCTCCAATCATATTTCTATTTCCTCAAATGATTCAGGGTCACGTTACAATTAAGTTGGTTATGCTTAGATTCTCTAGTTTTTCTTTATCTTTGAGTAGTCATCCTATGTAATGTTAGCTATTGTAAATTTTTTCAAAGTGTTATGATACTTTCCAAGCTTGTGTTTTGTTTGAGAGGAAATAAGAGATATAGTTTCCCATTCACTTAAGATATGCCTCTATCTAGTTTTTATATTAACATTATTACCAAAGTGAACTCTAATCTTCTTGATCTGTTTGGTTTCCCTTTTAACAAGTTTAAAAAATTATTTTTATTAAATATGCATTTTACATAGCAATAAAAAGTAATCCACTAACCCGTAAGGGTGTAGCTTGACTGGAAAATTAAGTGAAATGAGATGGCATGTTGTAAAAGAGGTTATCAATTCAAAACACCCTGACTTGTACCAGTGCCTCATGCTTGCAGGATGTGTGGGTACACCTAGGTGTATAGCAGTAGTGAATAGGAATCAACCCATATAACACGAGTACGTGCACCTCCCCAATTTTTGATTCCCCTAATACCAAAAAAAAAGTAATCCACTAATTTAAAAGCTAAATAAATAAAAATAATAAAATGAAAATTTAAGAAATAATAAATTCAATAAAATTTAAGAAACATCTATAAATCTAAACATGACTATATATATAATTTTTCAAATGTGGTTCACAAACCCCTAGGGGGATGCTACGTCCACTAGAAGAAATCACCGGGGGGCACTCGAAGGGGCCTCACCCCGTTTGCTCTTATTATATAGCTAACCCGATGGAGACATCAAGTGAGGCCCTTATATATCAATGTATAACCACCCGGGGATTTGACCCCAAGACCTTCTGGTCACAACTTATAACACTCAACCACTTGAGCTAGCCCACCGGGCTATATATATATAATAAAGAATTAATAATTATTCTCAATTCTTTAAACATTTAGGGGAGGGATGTCAATAGTGGTGCAATCTTTTTACCCATTCTGTGTAAGTTAATTCTCCATGTTCTCAAGCTTTTTTTCCTGCAAATTTCTATTACATATACTTTGGCGTGTTCTCTATCTAATCATATTGGACTCGAGCTGTGACAAATAAAAAAATGATGCCATGTCACCCACAAAGTTTCAAGTTGTCTAATCCAAATGTATTTTAGTGTATTTTTACTTGGGACCAATGAATAAACATTGATATAATAAAATGAAATTTCAAATTTCAAGTATTCATTTTATTTCAAAATTTTAAATAAATAATTTAAAAAAATAAAAATATTGACAATAACAACCACTTATAGTAACTATTTTTTTTTTAAATTTATGTGACCCAACAACAATGACTATCTGCATTACTGATTCCTCATTCACATACTGGAATATGTCCCTGGAACAACCAATTAAACATAAAAATCAAGTATATAAATGTAACCATCACAAAAGGCACCAAACATTCATGTACTTTCAAATTCACAAGGTCATCATGGAAGACAAAAGGTAAAACACTTACTATCAACATTCATACGACAAACATTAAATGCAAAATATTTTGATATATGAGTTGTTTAATGTTTATTGATATGAGAATTGTTTAATTATTTTAGTATTAGGATTTATTTATTTTATCTTCATTTGATTGTATATAAATCCAAATCTTGGGATAGCTATTAGTTATATTAACATTATTATAGTCAATGTCATAATGTAATCTCTTAAATAAATGTAAATTTAATAAAATAAATGCAATATATGTTGATATATATAATTCAGATATATCATTGCTATGACAATGTTAATTGGCTTTCTTTATACTCATCATCTTACAAATGGGCTTAGGGCTCGAAGCTACAAATTGGATCATGTTTTGTATCACTTCAACTTTTTTCTCGGTTTTGGTAAATAGGTTTTTTTTTGTTTGTTTAGAAGTTCTAGGGCACTACGACAAGATTTCCCAGTAGACTACCTGGTTTTCGACGATGTCATGTTTTTTGGAAAGGGTCATTTAGAGGAGTGAAATGCCATAAATATCTATTTGGACACCTTTTGTGAGGCCTCTACTATGAAAATTAATGCCGAAAAAAATGTTTTACTAGTTTCGGGGGTATGTTAGGATTTTATCGACTAGTTATTAGAACTTTTTCCTTTCAGAGCAGAGAGTATTGACAAGGGTTTAAGGTAGTTAGGAAAATTTCTAAATCCAAATAACTACCTAGTAGCAGATTGGTTGTGGCTTCTAAAGAAGATTGGCAAGAACCTTTAAAATTGGTGTTATCACTTTCATTCATTGGGAGGTTGACTTGTTCTTGTGAAGTTGGTCTTAGTTGTGCCTGTGATGGGAACAACTAGCATTTGTCTAAACCAACTATCAATGGTAAAATTATACATTGTATTTATCTTTCATGATAGTTCTCTAAAGGCCTCTTGAGAATAAACATCGCCAAAGTCTCTTAGCTACGAGATCCTTGTCGAAATCAAAAAAAAAATTCAGACCCCAGCTTCCAAATTTTTTAGGACATGCAAGTTTTTCCCATTTGGCAAGGTGGAATATTTTCTATCGTTTTTGTTTTTGGACCAAAGGAAGTTTAAACATCTCTTTATGATCTTATCCAATATAAATTTAGGAATATGTTACCAAGATTCCAAACTATCCACTATCGGACGACATAAGCAATGGATACGAGTCCTCTCCAAATATTAGAAACCATCGAGGGCACATCTAGCATTTGTCTAAATCAACTGGCAATGGTGAAATTCTGCATATATCCCTCTTCCATGATAGTGTTCCAAAGGTCTCCCAAGAATAAACATCGCCAAAGGCTCTTAGCTGTGATGTCCACGGTTTGGAATCGCTTTTGTGGTTTCTAATATTTGGAGAGGATTTGTGTTCGTTGTTGATGTTGTCTGACAATGGATAGTTTGGAATCATGGTAACATATTGAACATTAGAGTAGGTGAACATCCAGTTGTTGGAGGCACAAAATTATTTTCACTCTTGTTCTATCCTACCATGAACTCAGAGAAAAAGGCATCGTTATCCTCACACAAGTTTACAATAGAACAACTTCCTTACAAGATAGTCATAGATGGCTAAATGCCAATGCATTGGGTCTCTTAGAGGACCCAGTGGAGGAATGGAACCATTACATCAAAGGCCTTCACAATATTGGTATATTCCTGTCCAACCAAGAGGACATGTTGGTCTAGTCAGGGAACAAAGTGAATGGCCAAGTCATGACAAAATTGGATTATGAGGCTATCACCATAGACAAGGCCGATCATGTGGAAACATGGTGATTTTCTAAATTGTGAAAATGGACTTGCCCATTGAAGGTAAAATGATTATGTTGATCGATAATGGAAAACAAGATCCTTACATGGGATAATTACTTGAAGAGGGGGACAGGGCCCTAACATGTGTTCTCTCTGTAGGATGGAGGTTGAAAATATAGATCGTATTTTCGTCCACTGTAAATTTTCATAGCTTGTGTGGAAGGAGGAAATTAAAATTATTAGTATTTCCAAGGAGTGGAGGGATGATACATTCAAAAACAACCTTCACAGTAGGTTTTCATTCGACTCACTATAGATTGAGCTTCCTATTTACATCAGTTTGAACATTTGGAAACATAGGAATGATACTCTCTTCAAAAACTGGGCCACAAATGTCATGAAAGTTTGTCTCTCGTCCATCGGTGCATATAAAGCACTACATTCCTTACCTAGAACTCCTCGAAACATAAAGGTCACTACTCCACTTTTAATTGGTACTATGCCTATAGGGTTTTTCGACGGTGCCTCCCAAGAAGGTGGCTACTTGTTCGGTGCTAGCATGGTTCTAAAGATAGGAGATAATCACATTTTAAAACTCTCGATGGGTTGCGGTCAAGGTTCCAATACAAAAAGTGAGCTCCTGGCACTTTATGGTCTTCTAGTTTTTGTGAATCATTTAGGGATATCCCACCTACAAGTCATGGGGGATTCAAAGGTTGTGATCGAGTGGGCCCAAAGGAAAAATAACCTTCAAGTCCTTTTTATAGAATGGTGGCAAGCAAGCATCAAAGATATCCAAGAATCCTTCCAAGTCCTGCTCTTCCCGCATGCTTTTAGGGAGTTTAATTTAGATGTTGATTTTTTATCCAAGAAATCTCTTCATTCTGCTTAAGGTTTAATTTGTTTTGAAGAATGACGGAATTTAGTGATGTTTTCACAAAGTTCCTTTTTTTTATTTTGATATGGCATTCTCCTTCTAACCTCTTTCTTCTTTTCAGCTCGTTGGTTTTTCCTTTAAACTTATCTTCGATATTATCTATTTTGAAATAGGCTACAACAAATTTCTACTTATATTGTTTCAGAAATGATTAGAATTGTTATTGGTTGTTCTTACAACATGCTACACGGAAAATTCTATGATGTAAAAGGAACTTTTTTTTGATGTATTTCTATGGCTAAGACACTCATATTGCACTGTCGTTCTTTCTTGTCTATCGAAAAAGGATTAGCTCGATGTTGAGTTATAGTTTCTATGTACACATTAATTCTTTTTTAATAACAATTGTAGTTTTTTCTCGATGAAAAAAAATATGATTCGTTTAATGTGTTTTTTGTGTAACTAGGGGAATCGACAACTGGAGTTGGGTTGGTACTAGCGTGACACGGGGTCCAGCGATCCATTCTCGCTACCACTATATCCCTAGGTTCCCCACACTTGCCCGCAAGACACGGGACACAAGTAAACCCAGGTGGGATTTGATCTCGTGACCTCCATTTACAACAAGTGACTTCATATCAATCGACACCAATAAGCCACACCTGTTCAAATTATGGTCCGTTCAATATTTATTGATATAATAATATTTAATTTATTTATTTTGATACAATAATTATTTAATTAATTTATTATTAACTCTATATAGTTTTTGTTTGTATTTTGATTTTCTTCAAAACATTAAATTATAAATTCAAATATAAAATAATTAAATGTTTATATTTTGGAAAATAAAAGGTTAAACATTAAATGCAATTACATGTTATCCATATAAGAATTGTTTAATTACTTTGTTGGTATTTTGATTATATATAAAACTAAAATTTAAAATAATTTAATAACACTTTTTATTATTTGCAAACTTTCAATATAAAAAAACATATTTTTATTATAAAAAATTCAATAATTTCAATAATTGCAATGTGAAATAATGAATAATAAAATGTTTGTTGTTCTATGAAATAATAATAAATTATATGTGATGATGAACATTAAGATGTAATCAATCACATCTTTATTTGGGGCAGCTTTGAAGGCAAATCAAAGATGTATTTGGTTGAAATTGGCATTCCATCTCAAGACCAGTGGAATATGGTGTCTGGAACATTAAAAACCTAGAATGGTTTGGAACCTCCCTCATACTAAAGAGTCTTTGGTTGGTCTTGAAAGGATCAGGAATTTGGAACCATATTATAAATAAAAAATATCTCAATAACCTTTCTTTGGATGACTGGCTACGAAGTCAAAGGTACTCAGTTCGATGTACATCCTATTTTTGGAATGGTTATGTAAGATCCCTCACTTGAATTAATAGGAAAATTGGTTGGAAAGTGAGAAATGGGAACAAGATCAGGCTGGGTATTGACCCGATTGCAGGACAAAACTCATCATATATTCTCTCTGAGGATCTTCAAGCTTACTTATACGACTATGGCATAAGCAATCTCAGCAATGCTTGGAATGAGGAAGGTGGATCTGATAGGCACTCTTACTGGTTAACGGTCAAGGACCTGGAATTGGGTGGAATATGGAAGGCATAATGGACCAGTTACATCAATGGCTTGTCACATGGGGGGATCAGATTAAATGAAACTCAAGATACTTTATTGTGGATGCATAATACCAAAAATGGAGAGGTTACAGCTAGATTGGCATATGACCTTATCGTATCTTCTGATGTGGCACTATCTAAGAACAAAACTTAGGCTCGGATCTCGAAATATGAAATCCCTTTAAAGCTTAAATCCTTCATGTGGCTTGTTCTGGAGAACCGCATCAGCACTTGTGATATCTTATTAAGAAAGGGATGGTTTGGCCCGAACAAATGTTGTCTTTGTATGAATGACAAGGAATCTATTGATCACATCTTCATGTTATGTTCTTTTGTAAGAAATATCATAGACCTACTCTACAGGAAATATGGCCAGGGCATTACTTGGATACATTCTTCGATCCCGAAAACATTGAGATATGGTATCAACATATTGGGGTGAGCTCGCATCTTCCCCTTTTTCTCATTTGGAATATCAGGATCACACGCAATCTTTCCATTTTTGAAGGTAGGAAAATCGATGCAGAAACTACCTGTAATAGGATCTTGGCTCAAGTGCACTCTTACCCTTTGATCCATAAGAAAAAAAGAGCAAGGATTGTTGGTGCTATGCCAGATCTCAAATACCCTCATGTTTTTTTTACGGGGCTTCAAATCACAAGTTAGGTGGAGCTGGTATTTTTCTTGGACTCAGTTAGTCACAGTCTTTCTATTTAAAATTGGGTTGTGGTTTTAGTACAAATTCCAAAGCCGAATTACTTGCCCTTTGGGCCTTATTATACTTTGCAGCTGCAATTGGGATCCCCGCCCTCCATGTTTTTGGTGACTCATATGTAGTTATCAACTGGGGAAATGGCAAAGTTGCTCTCACAGCTCTAGATCTGGATTACTAGTGTAATAATATTTGTCTTAAAAGCCTCTTTCATCTCTCTAGAGTTTCAGCATGTCTTCCGGGAACACAATCAAAAGGCAGACTGTCTATCCAAGGGAGCGCTCTCTTTGGCGTCTGGCCACTTGTGCTTCACAAAATTCTCTGAAGGTTGGATTGTTGGGGGAGGTGAGATTCAGCTCTTCTAGAATCTCACTATTATTGTAATTTGAGTGGCATTTTAGCATTCCTTTTGGCATTGATGTAAGAATTTAGATGTCTTTGGTCTCCATGGATGAAGTTCATCTCTTTATGATTAGTCTACCCCTCGAGCACCTCCCTAGATAATCAGCCTCGGTTCTTCTTGTGTTCTCGGTGGATTTGATTGATTCTCTCTCTGAGTTAGGCGGGTTCTATATTGGGACTTTGGATGACTAGCATTATGCCTTGTTTGCCCCTTTTAGCTGCTTTTTGATCTTCCTGTGATGTAACCACTTTCCTTTGATTCACATGAATATCAAAGTTAAGCTATTTTTCTTCTAGAAAAAAAATCACATCTTTATTTATATTTTTTAATCTTAAATTTATTTATAATATATAATAAATCATGTAAAATAATGAACAATAAAATGTTTGTTTTTCTATGCTATATTATTTCAAACAGTTTAACAATAATAATAAACTATATATGTAAGACGTAATCAATGACCGCTTTAGGCATTATTTTTTAATATGATTTACATTATATAAACATGACACTACCTTTATTTTGTACTCTTTTAAATTTATTGTTTATATTTTATTCCTCGACCCAATATACATCTATCAATCTCTTTATTCATGGTAAAATCGTATTAAAATATTCATAAAAAAAAATATCAGAATAAAATCATAATAAATTATTTTAAAAAAAATATCATAAAAGTTATTATTGTGCATATAAATTTGGTTACACATGTTTTTTTAAAGCATTAAAGTTCTTTCACGTGGACACCTTGGAGCTAAATGTTCTTCAATTGTTTTGGAGCTAAATAATGTGTATGTGTAAGTTTTTTTTTAATTTAAAATGTCTACCTGAATTAAGGTGCAATCAGATATATTATTTTTTTATAGAAAAAAAATGATAAATTGTATTTATATTGTTTATATAGATCTAAATTGTTCATTTTTATAAAAATTAATCTAAAAAATCTCAAAGCATAAACTTTTTACACAAAATCATAATATTTGACAATACATACCGATAATAGCAAAAAATTATTTCAAAAATCATAATATTTGATAATACATACAATACAAAATGACGAGACTCGAACCAGCCAAATAACGAGACTCGAACTGGCCAAAATTAAAAACAAATGAAGAACTCAACCACTCGATCAAAGTACAAAATTCAATTAACATTGGGCATATAAATTTATGTGAAATATATTAACTATATAAAATATATAGAATAATGGACATAAAAAAAATCCACGATATGAAATGATGAACAATAAGATGTAATGAAGGACGATTTTAAATGTAATTTTTTAATCTTACTCCCATTTTATAAACACGATGTTGTACTCTCTTATTAATCTTCTTTTGATTATATATTTTTTAAATAATTTTCTTGATTCTAGTTACAAATTTATTAATTTTTCAATTTACATTGAAATCATATTAAATTAAATGTAAAATCTTTCAAAAATATAAATTTAAAAAAATGATGTATTTTTAAATGTGACATTTTGAATAATTGTTTTTAAATGGAATAAATCATTTGATCTTACTTAAATTTCAAGATATATATTAAAAATTACTTTTAAAATTAAATTTCAAAATATATATTAAAAATTATCTTTTAAATTAAATTTCTACATATATTAAAAATTACCTTTTAAATTAAATTAGTAGTGTATGATTTTAAATAGCGACAATTTGTCTTTTGCTCTCTCACATAGATTTAAAAATATATATATATTAAATATACGTATATATGATTGACTTTTAATTCAGTATTAATAAATCATTTTCAATGTTTAAATTAAAATAGTAATGTATGGTTTTAAATAGACATTTTGTCTTTTGCTCTCATATATAGATTTTTAAAAAATATTAAATATATTTATATATGATTGACCTTTAATTCAGTATTCATAAATCATTTTAAATGTTTTTTTTAAAGGAAGATAGTGTATCTTTTACTCTTCCATTTAATTAACTTTGGATTTCAATATTTTAAAGGAAGATAGTGTGTCTTTTAGTCCACCATTTAATTAACTTTGGATTTCAATATCAACAAGGCGTAATATCTCATTTTGACCTTTAAAATATGTTGGCTTAATATGTAAATATTGTGTATATGCGGTGTATGAATTTTACTAGGGAGAGGTGAGGGATTGTAGGATTGAACCATGTGTTTCCAAGTGTCATATGTGTCATCTTGAGAACCCATCTTGACTTCCCTTGCTCAAATTTATTTTTGTTATAAGAAAATAGTTGAGAAATCAGATCATACATTAATGGAGAATGGACAAACCAAAAAATTGTATAGTTGGGTATGGGCATGGTTTACTTTACCCATAAGAAATTCCTTCTCATAGGAATTCATTTTCCATCATCCCCATCCCAATGTTGAGGAACCAGATTGCCATTTTGAGCAAGTTGTGCATTCCTAGCTATGGAAAAAACAAAAATCGCAACTTCGGAAGAAGCCACGTTTTGAAGAGCCAAAAATGCCCAGAAATTCGTGGGAAGACTCAATTTTGAAAGCCCGAAAGTTGAAATTCGTGATTCACTGTCACATGGCTAGAATTGGGAAAAATACAAGAAATTGAAATTGCTTGAAAAAGACCAGTGAAGGCACAAATCTTTGTTGGTTTAGTAGTCAAGACCAACCATGCCTTCCCAAGTCAGCATTGAGGGAAGGCGCGCCCGAGGGATTGTGTAGCAAAGAAGGGGACCTTACTCAGACTGAGAGTGGAGGTGATGGGGGTGCTTGGGCTATCCGAAGCCAAATTGAGATGCTATAGCTCTATGGTTGAGCTAATTAGCTTAACATTCTCATTCCCCACCCCCTACATGCTTGACAAACCCAGCGATGTACTAGCTTAACATGAGTCACTATGCCTGTGGATGTGAGTGAGCTTGACTAGTTCCTCCTTAGTGGATACATAGCCCCAACTCGCGGGTGGTCTTTGAGTGCTAAAAGAATATAGGTTGAGCAAAGACCTATGGTTGGGTGGAATGATGCTCTTTCGTAGCTAGTTGCTTGCACAACTTCAATTAAAAGATAAGTGGTTACTGTATTGTTAAATATTCATAATTCTTGTCTTATGAATGTTTATTTATTCACATCAATTTGAATGAAATGGCCAGCTTAAATTATTCAGGAAGCGGCATGTGCATAGCATGAGAATGATATTAATTATGTGTGCTCTTGTTTTATTATTATGCATGTGATAAAAATGTTGATATATGCATGCTACGTGTGCAAAGAGAAACTATCTTCTGTTGTGTATTTTATTGTTGCATTTGCACACACATTTAGATGTTAATGAATTCCTAATATGGATGGCCTACAGGAGAAATTTATCACCCTACATATTGTTCATGTTCCCTCCGTTGGTTTGATTGATGGGAGGGGACATGATAGAGTGGTATAATATCTGAGAGTTGCAGCATTGGGGTTGTTTGAACCAAAATCTACACCTACGTGTAGGAAATTCAAAATGCACAAGGAGTGATGATAGATATTTGGTAAAATTGTGTGTTAAAGCATGACAAAACATCAAAGCCTTCAAATGTTGAAGAGAATCACAACATTGCATAGAGATCGTCGAGAGCTTTTCAATGATTCCTATTTTGTCAAAAATGGCTTTAGAGTGAATGATATCGGCATAAGAAGTTGGCGGTAATATGGGCATATTGTCGACTTCCAACTTTCAAATTCAAAATCGAAATGTCAGAAGGTTCGTGATATTACCATTTGGATAGTGCCGAGGAGTCAATGCCGAAGTGTCGACTTTTGACTCTAGACGTACATAAGGTAGTCGACATAGTCGAGAACTTAGAGTAGTATTATTTGGAACTCGTTTGCAATGTCCACTTCTACCTCCCGACGTATGGAAGGTGGTCGACGGAATTGAAAAGTCAAGGTAGTCTTATTTGAACTTCATTGGGCAGTGCCAACTTTTGTCTCCTGGAATACAGAAGGTAGTCGACGGAGTCGGGAAGTCGGGATAGTATTATTTGGGAGTTGTTTGGTAGTGTTGAATTCTGACTCCCAACGTACGAAAGATAGTAGTCAGAGTCAGGAAGTCAAGAACGACTCGTTTTAGATCAGTTGTGTGTTCCGATTTCCAATTTTCGATTGGAAAATTCGGAAAGGCTTGGAAAAAGATGGGATCAACACGTTGAGGTCAGGAAAAAAAGTATATAGCCCAAAATTTGTTTTTTCTATAGAAGGAACAGTTTGTATCAGAATCAGATGAGACTTAAGGGTCTCAAACACCATTAAAAAATTCCACAAAAGCTCCAGTGAGAGGCTCGATCATTTCCTACTCTAATTTGACCGAAATTTCAATTTAGTGACTTTTACAAATCAGTGTCATGAGGCCCAATGGGATCTAGGTTTGGGCCTAAATTGTTATGGGGTGTCCATGGACCAAGAACACAGTTAACTCTGGAATCTTGGAACCAAATTCCAAATATTGTGAAACCGAGGTGTGAAAAAAGCTCAAAAAGCACTATTTTGGAGCACATTTGGGGGATTTTGAAAATCTTGGGGGTAAAAGTGAGCCTAGATGTCGAAACCAGAAAAAATTATGAACTCGGCCTCTTACCTACTCATTAAAACAGAAAAATTTTGTTAGACATTTTTTCCAGAAAATGCTTGGTTTGGGAGAGCCAATTTTGGGTGAAATCTTGAAATTTAGGAAAAAGTGAAAAAGTCAAGAGTAGTCAAACCCAAAATTTTATAAAAATTGATTGGTGCATCGAAACAAAGATATTAAGGTTGTTGAGTGATCCTTTCCATATGGGATAAATTCATTCGATATAAAAAATAATGTAGTTCTTTCTAGATTTTCTTCTATAAGTAGTCGAAGTTGGCCTTTGAGGATAGTTGTGCCTGTGGAAAAAGTGCACAATTGGGAAAAAACAACGTTTTTGGGAGAATGTAATTTCCAAGTCTTAAATGGAGCATGTGGATAGGCATTGGAAATATTATCCATAAGGGAACAATGATGCACAATCATAATTTGACTGAGGAATTCTGAAGCCTCAATGATCTGGACAGAAAAGTGCTTATAACCTTTACTTAACAAAAAAAATTGTCAACAGAGGTAGTTCCAGAATGCATAAAAACTTTGTTGATGAGTAGGGATAATCAAGTGATAGTATTATAGTAATCCATGTTAAGATGTGGGGTAACATGCAAAATAGATAAGAATGCATCCAAAGCATTATTGTGATTAATGTGTGCAATTTGAATTGCAAGGAAGAGCCATGGGAGCTCTTGATGATTAGATATAGATATTGCATTCCATAAGAGAATGTTCAACACGGTATGGTATAGTACAGAAGGTAAGGAATACGCAAATCGTAAAGGTGGTAGGTGAATTATCCTTGTGGAAAAAAAGTGTATGCATGCTAAAGGAAGGTGCCATGAAGGGAATAGTACATTCCAGTATATGAACCTACCATGTGGTTCATGATAGTGACATGATGGTCAGTATGAAAACACTGCTAATCAAGGAATGAGACATTTCCATGTGTGAATATGTTGGCTGGCTCCAAATTGTGGAGAATGGTCTCCATAAGGAAACATTGCAAAAGAAGAGAGGCCATGGATTAGACCAGCTATGATATATGGAAGAGGAAATTCCATGTGGTGATGAGGAATTGGAAAGGAAGAATTCTAAACTCTTATTTTGTTGATATATTTACATTTTCTGAGTTTTATGTACATGGTATCATGGCATAGAAATGCCATAAGTGCAAATTTAGCTATCTGAAATGTATATGCACCATTAGGCATATTAAGAGATAATGCATAGTGCATATGAATATCCATGTACATGCACATGATGCTGCATATTGATAACAATAGCATGGTTTTACATATGCATTAAAGCCACTAATGATTGTTATGGTGGTTTATGATTGTTATTGTTGATGATAATGGTTGTAGAACCAAAGACCATAGAGGCATGGTTGAAGATGACGATGATGTTGCTGCAAGTAAGCGGAAGCATTGAGATGAGAAGTTGTAACAACACATATGTGTTAAGAGGTTGGTGTAAGGAATGTGTAATCCTTAGTAAGAATCTGATTGACAAGGTAACCTCCAAAGTGTTGATGGAGACCATGGTTTAATTATGCTAAGTGCATAAGTGCTAAAAAGGAATTGGATAAGAATTCTTTCAACCATATTTTAATCATCATGACTTGGTAATGCATGCCTATGTGTGTGTACATGTGTTGAGAAGCATTGTGTGAATGCATGGATATGGGAAGTAAATTCATTGTGATTCATTAACAACCAAGATAGAGGGGACTGTTAAAAATTTTAAGATTGTTTCCTGAGCTGCTATGGATGCAGAGAAAAGAGTTGCATGAAGAAGGTGGTCCTATGGGATAGCTACCAGATGCTTTGTTGGGATGGAAGCGTTGCACAAAAAGGGCATGAATATATTGATGGAAGCGTTGGCTAGGTATGGCAACACATGAAATCATGTGCTGAGGTTTGTAACCTACATGCACAAGGATAAGTTTAAGAACCAGTGAATGTGGAATTTAGATTTGAACATTTTATTAATGACTACTAATAGTTGTTTGTCTAACTATGAGTTATGTCAGGAGGACATGTGGTAAGGGATGCCTAGGTTATGGAATCTGATGCAAAATCATGAGGGATGGTGTTCTTATACTTACCAGATCCAAGAAAGATGAGCTGAAATCTCATGATTATGAGGACATGTTGAAGGAATCCACACACAATGGCATGCAGAATCCAAATGCCAGGAGAACAATTCGATGCTTGGGAAACAAGGATTTAGTGAAATGACAAATTGTGCTAGTGGGGCATGTGCTAAACACTGAAGCTGGAAGACTTGCAAAAGAAATATATGGTGTTTTCGTGGATGTAAATCCTGAGTTCCCTATGATGGAAATATGTTGTGACCTAAATTCCCTGCAAGGGAAGGTAGATAGTGAGAAATTACTTGCGAACTAAATCCTTTTCCGTGGAAACTGCGTAAAGGAAAAATGCAAACCGATAAGTGCCTTGTTAGCCTTGTTAAGGAATTTTCTAGAAGTTATGGTTCAAAATTTATTTTAGTGAAAGGATGCTTGAATTTTAATTCTAATACTACATGGCACACATTAGAAAGGAGTGCATGCCTTCTGAGTATTGTTTTTTGTTATGGTTATGAGAATTGATTACACCCCAA
The DNA here is from genome assembly GCA_001517045.1 of Pseudotsuga menziesii. Classification (NCBI taxonomy): domain Eukaryota; kingdom Viridiplantae; phylum Streptophyta; class Pinopsida; order Pinales; family Pinaceae; genus Pseudotsuga; species Pseudotsuga menziesii. The sequence goes on from LPNX010851083.1 coordinate 346,469, forward strand.
GGGAATTGACACATTCCTGGTGTGTCAATATCGAGAAGCGAAGCTATGTTTAGAGTTCTATATTAGTCCATTTTGACAAATATATGACACTAATGAGCTTGGATACTCATCTTGTGTTTGTCAAGTATTAAATGTGCAAGCTGGTGTTACATACTGAAGAAGCGAAGTGAAGGAAGGGGTATAATACTTGTGTGTGTGAGTGGTTGTTTTATTACCTAATAAATCCAGTCAGCATGTTGGTTGGGTATTGTTTAATTGGAATGTGATGACATTTGGAAAGGCATAAAATCTATATTGGTTCAACAGTGAGGACCTCCTGCACCTACCCAGGACAACACTGAAGGAAGAGGCACCCGAGGGACTGTGCAGTAGAGAATGGGACCTTACTTAATCTATGGGTGGAGGTGAGGTGGGTGCTGAGACTAAATGGAACCCATTGAGATGCATATAACTCCGCAGTAGAGCTCCTTGATTTTGTAATGGTTATGGTGTAGTTTCCTTCCATTGGAATTTTGACCCAAACGGAAGGCATGTATTAGGAATGGATAGGGTAAACTAGGTATCGAACTGCTTTAGCACCATAAATGCCTAGTAAATATAGTCGGTGCATTAGTTAGGCATTAAATGTTGTGGTGCATCCTGTGTGCTATCCAAACATTCGTTATTATATCCATGAGTGACCCAAGGCTTGTAAAGTGAAGCAAGATTCCTATGGAACAATATAAAGACACTCATACAAATAAGTATTGTGTTATCATCTACTTTCTATTTTAATTGGTATATATGCCAATACTAAAGAGGATAAGCCTTATAACAACCAAGCCGATACATTGTTATTTCTTTGTTGAAGCCTAGGTAATGTTGGAAGAAACAACCTTGAAGGCATCCTAAGGATGCATTTGGACATGTGACTACCTTGGAAAGCTTAGCATGAGTAGAAATGGAAAATGGTGCTAGTTGACTCAGGATGACCCTAGCAATTAAGGTGTTGTAGGTAGACTGTGGGAGGTGCCCTGGTTTTGAAGACTTAGACAGACCTTAGATAATAAATGTCTTCGCCAAATTAAGGAAGGGGCGAGTCAAGAATTCACACTTGAAGTAAAAGAAGCCAAGGAGCCTATAGGACCACAGTTGTGGGGCTCTGGATGGGAACAAAAATAAGAGGGGGAAACCTCTTACTCTTCTCTTTCCATTTTTACTATTGCATTCTAAAAATAGAAAGTGGTTGAATGCATGGTACAATTGAAATTTTACTGTGTTTCTTTTGCTTGAAATAAACCGTGAATGTTGAATAAGTTAAATTCTTATGAAAGGATGAAGATGAATCGGTTCATATGTATGTTGGGAAATCATGAAATGTGTGAAAGTATTTTGGATAAAGCATGAACCTTCCAATTCAATTGAGCATGTAATTGACAGATTTTAATGCTTGTGTTATGCTTGGCCTAACAAGATTCATAATGATAAATTTCACAGGTGACCATTGAGCAAATTGGTTGTTGTTGTTATAAGGAAAGTGTTGTTAGCAAGCAAAGGGTGGGAAACTGTAAACAATGACCATGGATGCATATCAAAATTTATTTGATATGCCTGAAAATTTGCTTCAAACCATTGCCAAGACTCAGGAAAATCTTGGGGAGATGTTGCACCTAAAATATACACTGATGCCTGACACCTTTCAAAGCACTTATCCTGAGATTCTTTTGGGTGTTTTTCTCCCACTCTTGACTAGTTTGATGTCCTTTCCCTCCAATCATGAAGCACTGGCTCCTGTTGTTCATTGACATTAGGCATCACCAATGCATTTACCATCTATGCAAAAAGCTCCAGCAGGCTTAAAAGGGAAAAAAAGGAAGTTTCGAGAAGCTTCCAAGCGAAAGCTCTCATGGAGGAAGTTCCTATCAGTTAGGGAGAGATGGAATTTGACCTCCTCACCCATAGAGATAATCCCCTATCCTCTTCACAAAATATCTCATCTCATATGAGCCTCCTTTGGCCTATAAAAGAAGGCCTCATGAGCCATGTGAGGAGAGACCAAAGAGAGCACCCTAATGTTGTTGAATTGAAGTCTGGTATTGAGGCAAAGTTGAGTGAGTGTTGAGAGAAAAGAGATTTGTGTGAGTGAGGAGTTAGTGTGTGTGTCCAAGACCTTGTGGAGATAAAGCTATTGACATCAAGGCTTTGGTTGTAGATTTTTCTTTCCATTTTATTAATACAGAAGTTTTTCCCTTTACCATATTTGATTTGTGTTAATATCAATCATTTATTATTAGATTCCTTGATCGCTAATATGGATTGTTGATATATCTTGTTACTCTTATCTTTTTGTCTTGTTTCTGATGCTTCTTTGCAGGTACTATAGATCGCATGAAGAATAGTGAAATGAAGATGAGGACATTTGTATCTGAGGGGGAGTATATACTGCTATGGTGTTTTGTTCTAGACTTGTACCATACAGGATAAAGGAACAAGCAGTGTCTGCATCGGTTGAAGAATTCCTACAAACAAAATTAGTGACCATACTAGGGAGAGCTTGATCCAGTTAGATCTGGGATAGATCCGATCAGATCTAGAGTATATCCACTTAGATATGAGATCTTTGGTAACACTCTTACTTGTAAATTTGTCATTCTCTTTGCTTAGCTCACTTGAGTTATTAAGGAGAGGGATCCACCTTATTATTCTGTCAATTGCCTCTTTGGATGTCTGCATTAATTCTGTATCAGTTCAACTCACTCCACTTTTGGTTTATTTTGCAAGCGACTCACCTTTTTTCACTTGTGTATCCATCGGTGCACTTGGGTAGATCTAACAGAGCACCACCCTCCTCTAGCGCTGATTGCATATTGACACTGAGCATCATTGGCGCCTTCATCCATATGAGATAGAGTGTCGCTGACGCCTTTACTCAGTAGACATGGTGCGCCAACCACCTGCTAGCACTCCGATGCAATCCTCCACAATGCGCTGAGGTAGATCAATTCACTTTTTTAGAGTGTGTGTTTTGAAATTTGTTTACTTCTCTTGGTTTGTTGTTCAATGTGTTTAGTGTCTTTTTGTTGAATCTAGTAGTATGATAGCCTGATCTCACCTTTTGAGTTTAGATCTATAAATCTTCATTCATAAGGAATTTGTAGTTGAGGAAATTGTTTATGAATCATAGTTTTGGATTCATGGTTTGATTAGTTCATACTCTGAAAGTGATCATAGACTTGTGAGAAAAGAAGATCTGTAGCTTCTTTGCAATTAGTCCATTTCAATTGTTTAGTGTTCTTTCTTTTTCAAATCATGTTAAAAAGACAAAAGATGTTAGTTAACTTGTTTTGCTTCCATTACTATTGGTTTGCATGAGTACTTAGGAAATAAATATTTTTCAGTTTGATTAGGAAAGCATAGATTTTTTGGGAATTAGAAGCTTCCCTTCCTTTCTCCTTTTAGAGATCTTTTAGTCTTAATGTTGAAAAGCTTGTGTGTTTGAGAAATTGTTGAAGATATTGAAGTTTTAATTCTTGAAAGTAGCATGGAATCACTATTTTTGAAAAAAGAAAAGTTTCTCCCCTACTCTAGTTATCTGTCATCGAAGAAAAAGTTGCATTGCATATAGGTCTTAACTTTGCATCTTTACAATAATTCCATGAACATTCACTAACCATCAAGATAAAATAAATGGTAGTTTAGGTTAAACAAAATTAGTAATTTGAGTGATAGGGTAGAGACGTGTTTCGACGTCTTAAAACATAGGAGATGTTGTTATTTTCCTGCACTACATATCGGGGACCGTGTGGTTCTTTCACGTACCATTGGTATATCGAACGACATTTCACATACCCTTTAGGTATAGAAAAAGGTACTTCAAGTACTCAGTTGTATACCGGAATGCCCCTTTAGGACGATTGTGCATTAAACAACACTAATACGGATCTGAGCTCCCACGTACCTTGTGTATATCGGGATACCCCTCTAGGATACCCTAACCAACTGAGAAAATACTTTTGGTCGTCTTGTTGGAGCAATACACCATGAACATCACTTGGGGAGCTACTACTCATGTGTCGTCCAGGTAGTCGAGTATTCAGGCAATGGTATGGTCCCAATCCTCCTTGTTGCGTTTTACTCTTGGACCCTATGGTATATTGCGAGTTGTGACAACTTGACAATCGTAGTGAGGAACCAGCTATCATAAGCCCAACCTATCATTTAAGTTTTCTTGTGGCCTTAGCTTGCGTAGGTTTGTTTGTGTGAATTTTCTTCTTTGTATACATTTATTCTTTGTGTCCCACCTAGTTCATTGAATTGGGTATTCGGTCACCCATCAGATGATACCCTGGCAACAGAGTTTGGTCCAAATGCTCCTTTTTCAGAGACTTCTTTGGGGAAATCCATTTCTGAATATAGGACTACTAGACCTTCCTATGTTACTCCCATCTAAGAGGCCCCATTGAATCTAGAATTCTTTGGATCCCTCCATCAATCTATCGAACGTTTACATAACCTAAGAAACAATATAAAGAGGAGACGTCTTTCTCCCCTCCCCCATCGTTCAGGAACAAACCCACCTAGACATCATGCCCTTTCATCATCTCAAGTAGCTCCTATTTTAGGGAGACCGGCCCAAAATATGGTTATTTAAGATCCAGGTCAACCCTCCACCCCTGCTCCGCCTACTCAAAACTCCCCATCAGGTTTCCACTCCCCCAGCAGTTTCCACACCTCGAGGGCATCCCCCGGTCCAATTTGTTTTACCTACCTGGGGAAATGTTTCTAGTAAGGGGTAGGACCTACCAATGGAACCACCAGCAGTAAACACTCCTCCTCCTAATACCAACACATTTGTACCCCTTCTAGCCATGGACAACCTTCATGGGTTCAACCCACTATTAGTCAAATTTCTTTGGGTTATACTTACCCTGGAAATCAACCACCTATGGTTCATCAAGCTTATCAATCAGCACCGTCGGGGGCTATTTATCTTAGAATACCTTACCCCAGGAATTCTTATGTCCCTTGGGGGAAACCCAATTGGTATAATTTCCCATCCTATGGAGGAACTTTTGTAAATACTTATGAAGGTTTTGGAGGTCCACCCGGAGGCCCACCTTCGAGAGGACCAGCTGGAGGACTTGGAGGACCACTTGGAGGATCACCTAGAGGACCTAGAGGAGCACCGCCTAGAATCCCACCACCTGGAGGCCCGCCTCATAGAGGCCCACCACCTGGAGGGCCACCATTTGGAGGACCACCACCTGGAGTCGCACCCCCTCGATGCCCACCCCCTCGAGGCCCACCTCCCTTGGGTGGCCCATCACATGGAGGACCCTCTAGTGGGTCATTTGGAAATCAACCACCTAACCAACCGGTCATGGGGACATCATCTATGGTCATTTATCAATTTGTGTATGGGCATACTGGTCCACAGATGCCATATCAGTATTACCAGTATACCCAACCCAATCAACAACTACATTTCTAGCTGCCTTAGATCTGTCAGATTTGTCCAGATTAATCAATGATTTGATACATCATAATCCCTTATGGTCGACCATCCCGATTAAGTTATCCTCAAACATACCTAAATTCGACGGTAAACTTGGTGAGGACCCTTAGAACCACGTGATGACTTTTCATCTCTGGTGCTCCTCTAATTCTATGATGGATGGTTCAATCCATCTATGTTTGTTTCAGAGAAATCTCACTAGAGTAGCTGCCAAATGGTATATCGAGCTACCTCATCATTCCTTTTGGGACTTTAATACCATGGAAATGGCCTTTTTAACACACTTTCAGTTACCGATTCGATATGAGATAGGTACGGACCTATTAACCTCGCTTTGCCAAACTAATTCTACCCATATCTTAGATCATATACATGAATGGAGATGAAGACGTAGGTTGATTAAGGCTCCCATTCCTAATCAGTTACTTGTTGATTGGTTTATGAAGTCTTTACTTCCACCCATTGCTAGGGATGTCACCATGGGAGGTCTTGTTACCAAGGAGCAATCCATTAGTCATGATCAGTTTCTAGACTTGGTATATTCCCAGTCAGGAACTTTGTATGACTTAATCCCTCATGCTCCCCATCCTACAACTGATCCTTCAAGACCTGTGACAGAACCACCCACTGATGGTGTTCTTGGTTCAGTTCAAACTCAATCGACGAAAAAATCAGCAAAAAAGAAAAATCAACCACACACACCATCTAGTCAACCTGCTCCACCATCCAAAGCTTCCACTCCTCCTGTTGTCTCCACCGAAGTAAACGCAGTCCAATCCACAAAATATTCGGGAGGAAAGAAAAAAGATTAAAAAAAATCAAAGAAATTTGATAACCAACAGGAAGGAAACAAAACACAAAACCCTGATGTTGATTCTAAGAACAAGAGAAAGGCAAAGTTCCCCTACTTGATTTGTGTAGGTGATCACTTCACTAAAGAGTGTCCTTGTCGTGAGGAAGTTAGCAAATTTTTGAAAAACACCCCCACCCCGACAGTCCTTACAGACCCTTTCCCAACCCAACAGTAATTTATTGACCATCAATCCTTGCACGGGCCTTCTTTATCCACCATAGATGAAGTAAAAGTGATTTCAAGTGAATCGATTAACCTTAATACTCGATCCCAAAGATATGACCCTCCTGCAGAAAATAAAACTGATAATGTTCCTGCTGAAAAACCTTCAACATCCACTCCTCCTCCAACAAATGGTCTTCATATTGAGAAACCTACTCTTGATGGAATTCTTTACCCACCTAAGAGTACATTTTGAAAGTCCATACTTAATCCTAATGCATGTGATGCCCAGTACTATAATATAGTGGAAGATCTGGCTCAAGCACTATGCGTTATGTCGACGCTCGAGGTACTCCAAACATGCCCTGCACAGCAAAAGAATTTACTATTATTCCTTGGAGCACTGGATCCAGAAAGCAAAAACATTATCGCTTTCAAGCTGGATGATTTTAAATTTAGGCTTTCCCATCATTTGGCGTTTCATTTTTCCACTAAAGCTATTGGAAATATGATCCATTGTATCGTATTGGATGAGGGAGCCTCACCTCGGTCATGTCTTTATCTTTTTGGAGAGCTATCGGTTCTCCTAAAATTAATCATTCACCCACGACACTAAAGGATTTTGATGGTTGTGTCTTTCAACCCTATGGATTATTGCCCTCTCTCTAGGTAGAATTGGGGGGGAAATCAGTTTCCATTCATGTTGGAGTTGTTGACGCTCCTTTAGATTACAATCTTCTCCTCGGTCGAAACCGGTTTTATGTTGTGCAATTTGTTGCTTCATTTTTTTTCGGGTAGTCCATTTCCCATTCCATGGAAAGATTGTTACTATTGACCAATTAAACTTCTGCTCACAAGATGCAACTTCAAATACTGTGAACAATGTTCCACTTTTGGCTTCCACAACTCCCAAATATGAGAACATTGGAGTATATCTTCTCAAAGATTCCTCACTCATGGGGATCTTTCTGTTATCTAATCCTCCTCCTGTGTCGCAGCCCGCATCTGTGAACATGATTTCTACTTCTACAGTAGATAAAGGAAATTCCATTGTTGATTCAACATCAATGACTCCTTTTGAGGAAATGTACCACATGATTCAAACCACCAGTGACTCCACCATCAATGATCATTTCTTAATGAATTCAGATACATATCATGTCACAACCCCAAATTTTCATAAAAATTTAAAATTTTGAGATAACATAAAATGTTTACAGTTGTAGTTAGATAACTGCTAGCAGCTAATAAAAGAAATGAAACAGATAATTAAAAGTAACCATTAACTTTAACACATAATATTAATGTTGTTTTAATTTTGATATGTGATGTGAATAATCTGCATTCAAATATTTAGTTGTACAGATGGTTTGAATGTCAAGTAGGTGAGGAGTTACTTTCTAGCTGGGGCTTACTTAGCGATTGCTAACGTATCTGGATTTCTGGATCTTTACAGGCTAAACAGGTAAATTTCTGAACCAGTAAAAGTTTATTAAGGCGTTAAACCAGATATACTTCTTTTAACATAAAAGTACTGCTAGAGTAAAAATTTTGCTTAGAAGACTCAAGGTCCCACAAGGTAAAGTAATGTTTCTTTTACTTGATTACAAATATGATAATACTTAATCTTATTGTCGTAAGGGTTATTAACATTGCCCTATTTAACAGATAGATCACTATGATAGATAAAACCTCCTTCTAACTTTACTCCAAGCTATTTCTAGTTCTTATTAGAGCTCATGATTTCGTATCATAACTCTTTCTCTGACATAAGAGTCTATTGCTATTATTATTTTAATAATTAAAATGCTACTTATCATTATAGAAATAGACTTACAGCCTTTCAGAACATATGCTTACTATGTATCTTTCAACTCTATTTTTAATTAGGCTTCAGTAGCAAATTTATTAGCTTAACATTGCTTATGTGTATTAAGGATCCTCTGCATAAATATCGTCAAGTTGTGACTTGAATTTCCCATTTCCTTCATGATCAACATAATGTGACAACTTTACATTACCCTACTATTTACTTATAAATAAAGGTGATGCAATTAAATCCTAGATAGTTTAACATCCTAAACTCCCAATTCTAACCTAACCTTGGTTCGATTCAGGTTAGAGCTTGGTAAAATTATGGAGACCCAAGATCATATACTTATAAGATATCTATCCTACATCCAGTACTGTAGGTCACTTAAAAGAGTAGGAGTTATTCTAGTGTAAAAATGTTAATTATATCAATATACACCTTATTGATTTAGATCTAGTTCTCAAAGCTTATACATTCATAATTCATGATTATAAAAAAAAATGTCAATAAAGACATTAACAAACTTGCTCAAACTTCTATTAATCTCTTGGTATTTTCTTATAAGTTTGATTAAGAAAGGTCATATGATCTTTTAAGAAACAAGGACATCACTTTCAATAAACAAATTGGTTATTTACCAAAGATAAATTCAAGGTTTAAACAATAGGTTATACAATGGTATACTCCTCGTTCATTATCAAGATTGACTTCATGGGAAATAATACGATATTGACTTTATGTAAATGATACATTATCATTATGTGCAATAATGTGAATGATTAACAAATTATTTGATCCAGTTGTTTGCAGTGGAAACTATAAAAATGAACCCACTGTGAAGTGGATAAATTTGTGGGCACGTGGAACCCTTACCACCATGCATTGCATGACATATAAGCTTACCTCACAACCCTATTTCTCATTCTTCAACGAGGGTTTCGGTCTCTGTAATGTTGGGTTCACTACGGCCATGAGGGCTCACAAGTGCTCGCCTTCAGCTCCACTGTCTGTGCATCTCGGAGTGATGTCACTTAGGGTGAGAGTTGTGAAGTTCACAGCTCGTGCTTGAGTTGATTCCTGCAAACAAACCTCGCTGTGCGTGAGGGTAGTGTTTACACAGTCAGTAGTTTTGGTGTTTAAATCATGGTGTGGCCATTGTAATTGGTTGCTCTTGCTCCAGTTGTCGAGGTATTTAATAACTCGAACCCAGTTGCTTCCTTCTCAGGTAAATATGAGGGTTACACTGCTCAAGGTGTCAGTCTGCCTTCTTCATGACCTCGGTTAACAACACTCCAGGTAACGATTTGTTTTTTTTTAGAAGTTGTGAGCTATCAAAAATCACAGTTACATTTCTATATTCAAGTTTTTAATTAAGATTTGGTTTTCACTTTGCAGGTGATGGTTCACCTTATTGTTGGAAGAATCCACTTCGCAATTGGACCATCGTTCAGTCTACGGGTAAGCCTCGGTTACAAAGTGGCTCTCCCTGCTTGTACAGACTCAGGGGAAAAATATTTTCAGTTGGAAGAAGTTCAGCCTCGGTTTTCCCAGTCTTGGGTTGTTGGTCTTCAATTTATAATTTTTCTTCTGTTTTAAACCCTCACTTACAGCAGGGTGACTCCGGCTCAATGTCGTGACTTGTAAATGCTCTTTTCTTTACTTAAAAATATTTTTACAGTGATGTAGGGTTTGATAAAAGAATGTTAGTTTTGATTATTAAAACCCATGCCACGATATGGGTACACCGACCCTGAGGTGGGTTTTGTACACTGTTTAAGTTTTAAGCCTTTCGGCCTGTCAAGCAATACACTAGTTTTTTTTTTAAAGGCTTCTTTCGAGCTCAGACTCGGTTTACATTAATATAATTTTATGTCTCTGTGTAACTTAGGGTTTTTACCCTATTCGACTATGAAATAAGAATTTACTGTTTATTATAATGTGTGTATATAATGTGGTTATTTTATTTAATACTGCAACTGTAACTTCATCATATGGTAATTATTTTACTTGTTGCTCAGGAAATATGAGCTAGGGTTTTCCTTAATGAAACCCTTATTTAAATAAATCTTTCAATTTCTTTTTAATAGGTTCTGTTATTTATTAAATTTGTTTTAAATAATGTTACATGTGTGTTGTGAAAACTTTAAGTAATGTTTATAAATTTGTTCATTTATGTGTCCTTAAAAGGACTATAAACAGTCTCTCGTAATTTAATTCTTTATATATAAATAATCGAGCACTGTAAACAGTCTCTCGTAATTTAATTCTTTATTTATAAATAATCCAGGTAATTGAATCGTAGCTTATATGTTTTCATTTATAATAATAATTTTAGTTCAAGGTTTCAACCCTGTAGAATACCATCACAAGTATAATTTACTTAACAAATGTAAAACAGTTATGTACTTACAGGTTGAATTTACTCAGTGTTCTTTGAAAAGTAAAAACATAGATTCTGTAACTCCGTTTAGTTTGTTCTTTGAATTTTAAATACTTTAATAAGACACTACTTGCTTTATAGTATTTCTTAGACTTAGATTAGTTAATATTATTAGTAACTAAAACTAGTACTTGTATTTTATTTCTTTATTGAACTGAAGGTACTAAAGTAGCTTGATTGTATTTTCTTCTAGTGCATTTTCAAATAGTTATTAAATGAACATAAGGAATATAGTTATAACATAACACAATTTAACCTCATGCATATTTTAACTTGAAATAAAGAATAATCTACTGTAGGAAAAACACAACATTTTATCTACTAGGGTATTTCAGTAACATAATAATCCTTCTACCTGTACTATATTACTGCTATTTCTTTTCCAGTAAATTTACATAAATAAACTTGTAAAAACAATAACATAGATAACTAGATTATTGTTCTTTTTAATAATAATCTACATTCTAAAATAATTTACTTGGATATTATAAAATGCAGAACCATATCTATTCAATTGAGTCTCTTATCATTTTCTTCATCTACTTTAAATACTCTGTCTGTGTCGGAGCACGGTCTCGTCCTTCCAGACGTGGAAAAACATAGATTAGAATTATTTTCCATCTATTTCAGATTCATTCCTTCAATAATCTAAAAGATTACTAACTCTAACATTTTACCACTAAATATTTAACATTCCTTTAACAATCAGATTTACATTTAACTATCTAACATAGTAAAACAAATAATGTAGAACCTGATTAGGATGGACAACAACAGCATTAGGAGGTCGTTCCTCCCTACCAAACTCCTGGAGAGCGCTCAAACAACGCTTCCTCAGGACCCCCGAGCCTGTTCCTGGTCTTCTTGGCTGAGAATTGGTGGATCATGCAAAGAATAGACTAGTCCAGTGACTCAGTGACACTCTGCACTCAGCAATAAGATCCCTCAACTGAAAATTTGTACTAGATCACTTAGCAGTTAACCCCTCAAACTCTTTCCACAATTCCCTTCCATTGAATTTCTCTGAAGTACATTCACCTGAATGATCACTTCTCTAGAATGAGTAGCCTCAGCTCTCTTCAATGGGTATTTTTATAAAGATTTCCTAGGTCTTTTGGGTCAGTTGTCATTAATTGAGCCACCTGCTCTGATTCCACTTTCTTGGGGAATCATGACCCCAAATGTAGGGAGGTTGCCACCTGCAACAGTTGGAAGTGGTTTGAGGATGCTGCCACATATCTATTTTCTCTCCACCGAGTCTCCTCCACCAATTTGACCAGTAAAAACTCTTTTAACAACTCTCCTAACCTGTTGTATCCACCTTTATTTATTTATAATTAAAATATTCAGAATTACATTAAATATCCTTGACTATGTTGAGTCATCAATTACAACTTAGCATAAAATTTAACATATTGTCCTTAAATAATATCAAATAATATAAAATTGTTTTTTGCAAAATTGGGGCATGTGACATATCACCTATCGTATTAGCTAGGAAACCCCCCCCTCTGTCTCTAGATTATCTTTCGCATACACTCCCTCTGATAAATCCATCATGGAAGTGATTTCCTTAGATGAGATGCCTTGGAAATATCACCATCACCAATCCACTTTCCTTCCCCATTACCATATGGTAGAAGAACAATTTGCATCAGTGGTTTCTTCTAATATAATAACTTATCCTCAGTCCCCGATCCTCACCTGTGATGTCGAATTTGAGGGTAATTAAAGTAACATTACCAAAACCATTCCAATTGATATATTAGTGAAACCCGGTATCTAAGAGAACATCTAGATTGGCCAGAACTCTTCCCCTTTAGAGATACAGTCTTATACAGCCTTATTTAAGGAATTCAAAGATATTTTTGCTTGGAACTATGAAGAAATTCCAAGGATAGACCCCTCTATTGTAGTTCATGATATTAAAACTTACCCTGGTGCCTATACAGTTCGACAAAAGCTATGTCAGGTACATCCGAGGAAAGCAACGACCATTAAGGAAGAAAATGAAAAACTTCTTAAGTCTGGTTTCATTTACCCCATTCCCTTGACTGAATGGGTGTCCAACATAGTCCTTGTCAATAAAAACCAAGGTACTATCAGGGTTTGCATTGATTTTCGGGATTTGAATCGGGCTTGTCCTAAGGACAACTTCCCCACCCCGTATATCAATCAAATTATTGACAACTGTGTCAGGAGTGTCATGTTCTCGTTTATGGATGGCTTCTATGGCTACAATCATATTGATATTCTCCCATCAGATCAACACAAGATTGCATACTATGGGTGATGACACCCTTTTCCATTCTTTCCACCACTTGTAAATATGGCCATAATATAGACTTTGCAAAACCAGGACCACAGTGTTAATTGTATAAAGTTGCACACATAAAAGGAAATAGTGACTCTTTACATATGATCAAATAACACAATAGATATTACAAGGATATTATAAAATTTTAAATCATAAAGAATTCTTTCCAGTGCAGTGTAGAATTGTGTAGGGAGTTGTAAGAAGGACCATAAAGTTCGACATTAGAAGTGCTAAGACACAAGTACTGCATCTTACCATCAAACGACACATGATTATAAATTATTGGCCTAACCAATACATAATCTAAAGGCAAGACATTGGTACTTTTGTATATGGAACTGTTATGTACCGTATTAGAGTAAAATTTCAAAGATAAACCACATGAGCTAAGTCCTAGCAGGCCAGATAGAAACCTGGTGTATGACATCCTACAAGTTATTACACATTCTAATGAAAGTCTGTTTATTTGAAATACCATTCCCTTGAAATCAATGATGATTATTTGTATATAAAAATAATAATTGACCTTATTTAATTTCAAGGTGTTTTCTAAGCATATGATGATTATTTGTATATAAAGTAATAGTTAAATTTATTTAATCCCTTCATATACCTAAATTAGTTGTGAACAATAACAACATTATTTAAATATTTAACTAAGTTATTAATATTCACAAATTTCTAAACAAATTAAGTATAAATAAAAACATTTCTTCCTGTTTTTATATTATAAAATATAAATGAAAATAGAACACTCCTTCCTTCCTTTAATAGATTATTGACACAAAACCTAATGCCCGTCTTACGTTCTCCTATAGTATTTATTTTATTGGACTAACAAAGGCCTCTTTACCTATAACAAGCCCTACTATTTTCCTTCTTTTTGCACTTTATAACTACAAACAATTTTGTAACCATTCCATCATTATTTAAAATGGAAAAAACTAAATTTCCGTCCCTAAGTGAATAGATTGAAGTGAACACAAACTATTTCCCAAAGCATAAAACACAAGATATTTAATAACAAATAACACAAACTTTTTAACCTTGAACAAAAATATATTAAAATGAGCATTCACTCCTAAATACATTGAATAATGGAGAAAACAAATTCATTCACAGAAGATAATAAACAAATTGTGTTAATAACGATGATTTTTTAACGAGGCAGTTCATATCAATAGCATAGAGAAAATAAATTGCTCGATAGGCAAATATTCATCGTGCTGCATGCATGTAAAAGTGTTGTTACTTATATACAAGTTTTATTAAGTTGACTCATTTTATGATGCTCGACAGAGGAAAGAGTGCTTATAATTACATAGGCAAGATTGTTTTAAGTTTTAGCTTAAATCAAGTCTGCTTTAAATGTACGCTTAGTCGTGGCTTTGTTCGAGAAGCACAGATCCATTATGACAGATATGAAACCTCAAAAGAGTAAACCATATATCACTTTATCATTGGAAGTTTTCCATTCATCAATTGGTTAATTGTTTCATGAAAGTGAGGCAAGATATTGCCAGAAATAATCGAGACAGATTTAGGGATTTTGTACCATAACTAAGAGATTACCTTCATGAGAATCCTATAAAAGACCCTATCACTCAGAGCAGAAACCATTGCGCTCACAACTTAAACCCTGGCTTCTTCTAACACCATCAAAAGGCTAGAGAAGTCAATCTGTTTTTTAGTGCCTGGTTACCAAAATTTGGTAACCCTAATTTTCTGAAACTTGTCCGGTACATTGGAAGGTCGAACCTCGAAATCTTGCAGGTTGTCATAAGCACAAGAGTTGTTGGAAAATTGTTTGGCAGTTGCCTTTAGCTCATCTATTTTCTTTCCTAGCTCTACTAGTTTATCTTGTAAATGACGAATGTGTTAAATGGATTCGAGCAGTTTGTCTGGTAACGTGTGTTTTGTCTACAAAAATTGCAAACACAAATAAAACCATTGCCCCTTTTCTCTTGTTATTGCTAATTTTATTGATATGATTTATCTGAAAAATGGCGAACGCTTGTAAAACAATTAACACTTTCTTCTGTTTTTAATACTTTTTGCGATATTCTTCTGAAAGTAGTGATATCAGTGTTGAACAAAGCGCTTTCATTTTATTCCGCCTCTGCCTTTCCACATACATTCCCTGCTTGCCACATGATCATGACCCCTTCCTCCTCATGCTTTCTTCTTTCGATGGCTCTTAGTCGACGGAAAAAGAGGATCGTTGGAATTCAGCAAAGAATTTGGCGGTTATTTACATATTAGGGTTTGATCTGGGTCTCCAGTGTTGGCTGTGAATTTCTGCCAACTTTATGTTACCGCCGGTAAAGAATCATCTGCACCAGTTCGATCAAGCTACACCATCGGGCTTAGAGAAGTTGTTCCGAGCAGGTCGTAATCGTGGGGCCTTTTCGTGGATAGGACATCAAATATTACAGTTGCGGGGGCATCATCATCAATACAGCTTCAGACCTCCAAAACCTTAATTGATTTGGTCGATGTTTTGATCTGAATACCTTCATTAGTATCTAGTTTAGCAGGATAACGAGGAATACACACTGCTGACTGAAAATACCAAGACGAAGACCGCTCGTATCGATATTTATATGGATAGTTTCGTCTCCACTGATATTCCATTTTCAACCCTCTACCAAATCGATATTTAAATTGAGTACCAATTACCAAATGGAAAATCTCAGTCTTCAATGTTGGAAAAAGTAATTACTCTCACATCCTTATCTTTATCTTTATCTTAAACTAGTCGAATTAATTTCTGAAGCTAAGTTGTTAGGTAGATAGTTATTACAGTCTTTAATAATAGTGAGTCAGTTGAGTTGAGTTGATTCACTTAAAAACAATTTTCAGGTTTCCTATAAATAGTAGAAGAAGATTGTAAATCAAGTTAGAAAGAAGACAGAGGAACTCTAGGTGAGAAAAAAGAGAATATGAAATAGTTTATGGTTTCATGCATGTTTATTTAGCAGCACAATGTTTCCATATTTAATTGTGTAAATGTTTTTACAATTACTATTGAGTGAAAGAACAAGAACCCATAAATTTCACTCCGTGAAAGTTCCAGGTTTTAAGGCAAAGTGGTCGACTCAAGTCTTCCTAAATATTTGGGTATATGTTTTATAAGTTATGTTGAATTGTTAATGTGTCCATTGTTACTTCATCTTACTCATAGGTGAAAATCATTTGTAATTTCTTAAGTCTTTTAGAGTAAGAAACATACTTTGTAAACTCCTACTAAAACCAAACCCGAGCAAGTGAGTCCAAGTTGAGTAAACCGACTAGTGGTAGAAGAGGTCAACCCACAAGTTGTAGGTTACCAAAACCGACAACCAAATTTGATAAACTTTTCTAGTGGGGTGTTAGACAAGAGGTAGCCGTGAAAAAATAATTTTTATTAACTAACCCGTAAACTCAAGTTTAGTCAGCTCGGTTTTGGCTAACTGGTATCATAGCAAGGTTTAGGAAAGAAATATTGTCTTAAAAAGTGGAAAAGAAATTTTCGAAGGAAAATTAAAAATTAAAAATGGCTTCCACTTCTCGTTCATTGCAAACTCCAATTTTTACACGAAAGAATTATGAATATTGGTCTTTAACAATGAAGGCCTTGTTCAGAGGTCAAGATGTCTGGGAGATTGCCCAGCACATCAAGCCGTGCATGAAAGCATACTCCCAAGAGTAGCAGTAGCAGTTAACGCTAAGCAAGCATGGGATACATTGCAGACTGCCTATCAAGGCTTGGGAAAGGTAAAGACTTCCAAGTTGCAAATTCTGAGAAGAGATTTTGAATCTCTGTCCATGAAAGATTCAGAGACTGTAGAATCATTCTACACCAGATTTGTTGGTTTCATAAACCAACTGAAATCTCATGCAAAAGACATAGAAGACCAAAATGTTGTTGAAAAAATTCTCAGAAGTCTTCCCCCAAGATTTGAAAACTTAGTTGTGAACTTGGAAGAACATACAAACATGTCGACGTTTAATGTTGATGAGCTGCAAGCTTCACTCATCAATCATGAACACAGACTCAGCAGAACACAAACATCATTGGAAGGTGCATTCTCAGCACAGTCATCCATAAGCCGTGGTAGAGGCTGGGGGGGAAACAACTTCAGAGGCTGAGGAAGAAGTTCTTCTAGAGGAGGACGAGTTAGAAATCCTGCAAATGTCGATGGTAGAGAAGAGTATCAGAACCCAACTCAGCTAAGTGGCCAGAGATTTGATAAATCAAAATTCCAATGTCATTATTGTAAGAAATTTGGTCATTATGCATATGAATGCAGGAAGAAGCAATATGACCAAGGAAGGCAAAGCCTAAATCAGTCGACCAGCACCAGCACTTTGACAGGTGCAATGTTAATGGCATCTACATCTCCAATTGAATGCAATGTTGTTCAAGAAATTCCACATGACATATGGTACTTAGATTCAGGATGCAGCAACAACATGACTAGTAATTTAAATTTGTTTTCTAGCCTAGAAAATTCAGTTCAAATTGATGTTACACTTGGAAACAATGTCCAAGTTATTGTTTTAGGAAAAGACATTGTTGATTTTCTAACCAAACAGGGGGAGAGTAAGTATATATCTGATGTCTATCATGTCAAAGGTCTGAAACATAATTTGTTAAGCATTGGACGACTGATACAAAAAGGCTACAGAATCTACATAGAAGATGATCACTGTGTGATTAAAGACAAACGTCCAAGTGACCAGCTGATAGCAAAAGTGTCAATGGTAGGCAATCACTTGTTTCCATTGAGGATAGTTCTTGACATGAAAGGGAAGACAAACACAGGAGTTGCATTCAAGGCAGAAAGTAAAGAAACGGTCAAGCACCTCGACAAGAAAGAAAATGGCAGCGCTAATTTGCAAGCTGCATTTCAAACAGAAGTTCAGGATGAATCCTGACTGTGGCATTTCAGATTTGGACATCTGTATTTTGGTGGGCTGAAGCTACTGCACACAAAGAATATAGTGAAAGGATTTCCATTGATCGAAAGACTAGAAAGGGATTGTGAACGATGCATTTTTGGTAAGCAGCTCAGAGAGACTTTTCCAGCCGGAAAGTCTTATAGAGCACGCACACCACTTGAAATTGTGCACCATGATATTTGTGGTCCAATGCAGACATCATCCATTGGTGGCTGCAGTTATTTTCCAACTTTTATTGATGACTACTCAAGAAAAACATGGGTATATTTTTTGAAACATAAATCTGATGCATTTATTTATTTTCAGCAATTCAAGGCACTTGTGGAGAACCAAAGTGGACATCACATCAAGATCTTAAGGACCAACAGAGGAGGTGAATATGTTTTGAATGAATTTCTAAATTTTTGCAAGGCCCATGGCATATAAAAGCAATTCATTGCACGGTATACAACTCAGCAGAACGATATTGCCGAAAGAAATAACAGAACCATCATGGAGATGGCGCGCAACATGTTGGCAGCCAAGCATTTCCCAAATGAATATTGGGGTGAAGCAGTCACAATTGCTGTATACATTATGAACCGGTGTCCGACAAAGAGTGTGAAGAACAAGGTTCCTCAAGAAGCATGGACAGGTATGAATCATAGTGTTTCTCATTTAAAAAAATTTGGTTGCGTTGCATATGCTCATGTTCCAGATGAGATGAGAAAGAAGTTAGACAAGAAGGGACAAAAATGTATTTTTGTCAGCTATTCTGAAGACACAAAAGCATACAAGTTGTATGATCCTATCACAAGGAAAGTGATAATCAGTCGAGATGTTCAATTTGTCGAGAATGAATCATGGGATGGAACTGTCAATATAAATGTCAAGATTGTGTTGAATGTCGACAATGATGATATGGTAGAGGAAGTGGTTCAAGTACCACATGTAAGACAACCAGTCGCAGCACCGTCGACTCCCATGACACCACGACATGGTTCAGCGCAAGGACCATCGACACAAGTAGCAGCTCAAGCTACACCGACAAGCACACCAAGAGGACAACAGACTCCATCAAGCATTTCGTCAAGATCGACATCAACAAACCCAATGAAGACAAGAAGTCTACATGAGATATATGAAGTCGGTATACCAAATTCATTCTCTCTCTTTGCATTATTTTTCCCTATATATGATCCACTAACATTTGAAGAAGCTGTTGAAGAAGAAGTATGGGCACAAGCCATGGATGAANTAGATGTACCAAAAGACAAAGATGTAATCAGTGTCAAATGCATTTACAAGACCAAGCAAGATGCTGATGGGAATGCGTAGAAGCACAAAGCAAGAATGGTAGCAAGAGGGTTCACACAACAACCCGGCATAGACTTCAGTGAAACGTTTGCACCTGTTGCACGCATGGATACAGTCATAACGGTTTTGGCCATTGCTGCACAAAAAAAATGGCATGTTTATCAAATGGATGTTAAGTCAACATTTTTTAATGGATATCTAGAAGATGAAGTATGTGTGGAACAACCACAAGGCTATGAAGTTCCAGGTCAAGAGCATAAAGTGTACAGGCTGAAAAAGGCACTCTATGGTTTGAAGCAAGCTCCCAGAGCTTGGTACTGTCAGATTGATTCCTATCTCACTAAAAATGGATTTCACATAAGTGAAAGTGAACCGACATTGTACACCAAAGTGAATGAGCAAGGTAAGATGTTAATTGTCTACTTGTATGTAGATGATTTAATATTTACTGGTGACTTTGGCATAACATATTTTAAAGGAGTCATCTATGTAATATATGTAAAGAGCATTGTAAGGCAGTACAATGGATTCTCGGGTATTTGAGAGGTACCACTTCTCATGCATTATGTTCTGGGGGTTCAAACATTGTTCTACAGGGATATGTTGATGCGTATATGGCAGGTGATAAAGATAACATATGTATTTACTATGGGTGGAACAATAGTAAGTTGGATTTCGAAACGACAAAATATTGTTGTACTTTCAACAATGAAAGCATAGTATGTTGCTGCTACAAAGGCTAGTAAAGAGATGATTTGGTTGCAGAGGTTCATGGAGGAATTGGGTAAGAAGAAGGAGAATAAAAATTTGTATAGTGACTTACAAAGTGCCATTCATATTGCAAAGAACTCAACTTTTCATTCAAAGACTAAACATATACAACTCAAATACCATTTCATAAGATATGTTCCGCAATATGAACTGTTAAAGTTGGAAAAAGATACATACTAGCCATAATCCTATAGACATGTTGACAAAGGTAGTAACTAGAGAGAAATTGAGTTCCTGCTTGGTTTTGGTTGGCCTTCAAGCGTGAAGGTGAAGATGATAAAAATTTTAGGTCCAAGGTTCAGAGAATAGTCCAGCAAGTGCAGCATTGGTGAAGAGTTGTGATTAGTCTCCAAGTGGGAGATTCTTGGTTGTGGAGCTTGATCTTCCTGATTCAGATATGTTATTTCAGTCGTGTTTGTATTTCAACACCTAACGAGGGGGTGTGGGCAGCGGGGGATTTTCCCCCCCACTATAGTCGTCAGGGGGGTCTAGGTGGGGCGACAACTATTTCGGGAGCCCCCTTGTCATGGGTTCAAGGGAATTTCCCCCATACTGAATATTTAGGAAAAAATTCCTTGTAAAATGTTGTAATTTCATAGTCATGACTTGGTCAATAATGGGTGATTTATGGGCCCATGGTTTTCGGCAACCTGTGGTATTTTCCCATGGTATTCCATTTATAAAAGGAAGGCATTGAAATATCATTGGACATTGTATTGTAACATTGTAAAAGAATATATGTGATTGTGTGAGAGAGACTGTGAGAGAGTGAAGAGGAAGTGCAACGAGATTGTTGCAAGTTGTCTCCATTCAGTTTGCAAGATGGTATAATAATAAGGACTGAAAATTTATGTGTGGACGTAGCCCATCTTTGTTGAACCATATATGTGTCTCTCTTGTAATGTGTTTTAATAGTTGCATCGTGTTTATTGTTTATTGTTATTTCTCTGTGATCCCATTTTTTTAACACACACAAACTAACTCTTACGTAATGGAAGAGGCTAACTAATTTTGCTGACAATTGTTTATTTGCATATTATTTTCATTCAACACATAGTGTCAAGGTTTTTTCTTCTCCATGTACGCCTTCTCCAATATCTTTGTTCCAAAAATATTTTCAATTTATTAAAAATATAATCATATTTTAATATGCCCTTGTCTACTTTAAGTAGCAAGTTTTTGGGCTAATTCATTGTTTTTAAAATCCTCCATCAAAGTAATCTCCTCTACCGTGCCCTTGGTGCAATTTTACTATGTAGGTTTTTTCGTGTTCACATGAAATTTGTATTGTTGGTTGTACGTATTCGGTGAGTATTTTTGCGATCAAAAATTCCCAACGGAAGATATCCAATGCTTCCCCGAGTCATTTACTTTGTCTATAAGCCATTATCTATCATTTTTTTAGGGCGTATGCACCAGTTTTTATTATTCTATTTCATATTTCAAAGATAGGATAGAGGGAGGATTGGTCATGATAAATGCATTCGAAGGAAACAGTGCGGTGGACGATGGGATATATGAAGGAATGTAAGGTGTAGACTTAACATTCATGTATCCACTACCACCCCCGTGAGAATGAACACTGGCGTTAAGACCAGGTGAAGGAAGTGAAAATCCTCCCACAAATGGAGTAGAGGGTGGAATATGACGACTCCTAAATCTATGAGCAAGGTAAGGGGTTGTGGTGCGCCCTAGTCCAACACCAGGATCCGCACTAGGACCTGGAGCGGGTGACGGGATACTAGTAGTGATGTCAAGCATGTCGAATCTAAAAGGACCCAAACTCAAGAGAACATTAAGATACTCAAGTAACCCCTATCCCTAAATCCAACTAGGGCACAAAGGGCACACCCGTAAGTAAAGCTAAGACAGATGTAAACAAGCCAATAGGGAGGATAAGTGAGCTCTCGAATGCAGCAGGTATGTCTCGCCTAGGAGAGGCCTGAAACTCCCATACACTACAAGAGGAGGTGTGTAACCAATTATAGTGGCCCTCGACTTCAACGTGTATAGTGATTGTGCTGCCCAACCCCTACCTGACCAGGACACTCACATAATGACCTCTGCAAGTACCCACTGCGATACCTAGGTAAGGAAACTAAGGTCACCCCAATACAACCAATAATCGGATGGACAATTGCAGGCGGAATCTACTGTATGGGAAGGGTAACAAATCTCGAAGCTCAAAAGCACCAAAGGTACCTCAAAAGCCCCAAGATACGAATAAGATCCAGAAAATATCTTTAGCGCTGCACTGAGAGTGGAAAGGGGCTATCCCCATCACAAACATGTATGTTTCCTCATGCTTAACTCCCATGTAAGAGGAGCCTCCTGAGAGCACTAATTATATCAAGGATTTCTCTTCTCACTTGGACAAACACCTAATTGTTTTGTTTAGTAGTTTTGGAAAAATTTACTCACAACACCCTATTCCAAGACTCTACAACCTAAGCTTGTCGGTGCAACTCTATCAAATAAAAAGAGTAATCCATTTTAAGTTAAGCGTTACTTTTAATGGTTGTGATTACTCAACGGTAATGAATGTGCAACTAACGATATTATGACTCAGAAGTGAAATAAATATGCACACCTAAACAATGCCAAGTGCAATTTGTCTTTAAATATGAAGAAAGGGGTATGCCACTACATGAAATGCACAAAAAATCATTCTTTTCCAATTGCCAATGCAATCCTTCCTATATGAAAGCTTAAACACAACCCTTATCCAAGCAATCCAATGCAAGTACCTCCTTAACTCCATATGTGAAATGCAAGTAAGAATGAAACTATGTAATTATTTTGTATTTTCAATATAAAAGAATGAAAATGCAATAAAATTCACTAAGTTTCTCAGTCTCTGCAACAAGTAGAAAACACAAGCCAAGAAATACACCGAGACCAAAAGACTAATACAGTAATGGAAAAACAAAAAGTAGATAAATCAACTAGGAAAACCTTCAAAGAAAGAAAATCAACAAAAAAGGGGTTTATGGTCGCAAAAGGAGCAGTCAACAGACAGTATAGGAACCCAAGAAGACTCATCCACACTCACAACCCACCCAGCAAATTCCCACATCAAGAACTCAACCAAAAGGCAGGATGTACGCGACTGTTCAAATAAAAGTAGTGTATGTACGCGGCTAGGCAGTGTATTGTCTGCATATATACGCGACTGTATAGTCTCTGACCCACGTAAACAGAGAAGAAGGTGGTAAAAAAAACAAGGGAAAAACCACTCTAGGGGACTGCCAAAGGATGAACATACTACAAAATGCGACATACAAATGGGGAGAAACGAAGAGCAAATCAAGAAAATCATGCACCCAAACCCCACCAAAAGGAAATTCCCAGTAGAGTCGCCAATACATTTACGGAGAAAACCTCCTATGGCATGGGGTGGACCACAAAAGACAGTGTGACACCATAAATCAATCCACTTCAAATATGCTAAAGAGATAAACAAGTCTAACACTAAGGTATGGAAGGCGTACTTTGTTCCGGACGTTCATAGTAGATCCCTGTTGAGCTTTCAACCACACTTGTACCTACATTCCATTCTCAACGACAACAAAATATACAAGCATGATAGATATTAAGCATTAGAACCTACCCTAGCATATATCTATCCAATATACATACAATCAAAGAAACTACATCCATGGATAAAGAACATTCATAGTTACACAAATACAATGGACGAGAAATGGATATTTCTATTCATTATAAACAGAGATATAAGTGGAAAACTCTGTCGGCACCTCGTTGAAACGAAGAAACCGAGTCCTCCACTTGGGCCTCCACCACTTCAATCCTCTGTATCAATGGCAAGCTCATAAGACAATGGGAATCTTGGGAAGAGCATCAATGGTTGCTCAAAGGAAAAATGGATGCAGACTCAAGTATGTAAGTATGGGGCACAAATCCACTATAGTCTCTTTTCTCTCACAAGTTCTCCTCCTCTAATGCATCCAAGTAGCTCAATATATATCCCTTCAATAGGAGGTGAAGGGTCGAGCCAGAGTGTTTCCAGGCAATGGAAGGCCAATAGTCAAGTTATTCATGACAAAATGAGGAAAACTCTAAATATTTTATTTTTTGGGCACATTTCCCGATGCATGCAGGTCATAGTGGAGCAAGTTGCGTGTGCACGTGGTCTGTAAGTTAGTGACCCATGTATACCAATAAACATGATTTTTTAAGGGATTTTCTAGAGCATCAAAGTTTATATTGAGCAAAGGGGGTCCAATGAGTCTGCATAGGGACAGGGAAGGCCATAAAAACATGATCTACCAATTGTGGTAAAATCAACTATAACAGTACACTTAAGATTCAACACTTTGTCCAGTGTAAGACCACCTCTCTCACACGGCAAGTGTGGGAGCCACCTTCTTCCTCCTAAGAACTTGTATCTAGGAATCCAAAGTTTGATGTTGAATTTTTATTTATTGCTTGAATAATACATGTTTGGTATGTATCTCGTCATACATGCTATTAAGAAAAAAAATTCAAATAGCATGGAGGCAGAATCATTGAGAGATATGGAAGAGTTGTTTTCTTGGTTTTTCATATTCATTATTGGTGGTTACACGATGAGGTTTTCAAATTCAAATTCCACTATTTATTTGTAAGATATGTAACAATTGATTGCAGGGAGAATAGAGAGGTCATTGGTTAGGGGAAAAGGGAAGGGATCATGGTAAGGCCTAAAGAGGGTGGGGGGTTAGGTGGAGAGTGGATGAAAATTGTGCTAAGGATCAAGGGGGGCAATAGATACAAGGGGTTTTATGAACTTTGTAAAGCGTTAAAGTTAGGTAATTGTTCCAAGGTGTAAAATCCCTTGATTTTATTTAGAATCCCTTTCTTTTCTATAGGGAAAGCATGAAGTACTTGCCTCGTCGTTTGATCAACTAAGGTAAGTGATTGATACATATAATTCAAACTCATAAACCAAGCAATGTAATTAGTATTTTTGTGGAGATGTTGTGTTGAATTGATGCCATTGAATAAGTTGATGGCTATGATTATTATAATATGATGAATCGATTCCATCATATAAAGATAGTTATGATTATTATAATGAAATAGATTGATGGTTATGATTATTATAATGTCCTGCACTAAGGTAGTAACTCTTGTTATCATTTTGAAGAGTAGGTTTTTTCAACTCAATATTATAGATATATGGTTATTTTTTATAAGGCAAGCATGAACCACTTGCCTAGTCATTTGATGATTGATACATATAATTCAAACTCATAAACCCATAAATGTAATTAGAAATTTTGTGAAGATTTTTTTTCAACTAAAATGACTACTTTGTATTATAAACATTACAAAGGATAAGCCTCAAAGTTACATTGTGCTACTTTAAAATGTATCAGGGTTGTCCATAGAAAAACCAATATCTATTATAGTTATGTAGACTCTGAAAATAACTTCAAAAATACTACCTAATATTGTACTACCATATATTTTGACAAATTGTCCGAGCATTTTTTTTTGACAAAAATTAAACATAAAACCTGACAATTAAATGGATATGTTTTCGCTTTCCATAACCATATCTACTAGTAACTCTTCACCACTTCCATCTGAGACAGAAGTGTTCCCATCTTCGCTTAGGGTCTTCATCACCACAATCACTTGAGATTCACGTCCACACTGATGGGTTGCATAGTTGAGTGGCCATCAAAATGATTTCCGTTTGAATTCTCATCAATTCTGGAGTTTATTTTTCCTGCAATAAGATCTTAATGCTTGGACAAGGTCTTCGAAATTGCGTCGACTTGTGCCTCACAAGCACGAACACGCACAGTCCCTTCAACATCTTCAAGATGGGCATCTATCCTATAAATAAAACTTGAAATTTGTTGACAAGTTTGCTCTATTTCAATAAGTCAACCATCCAGAACGAGCACATGAGCAATTAGTTGATGAACAGTTGCTATCAATCCTTCCATTTGGTCTTTCGTCCATCTCAATTGATGACGAATATTGAAAATACTGGCTTTTGTAACACTAATTCTCTCTGAGAGATCCTCAATCTTTTTCCAACTCCGTGGATGCAAGACAATACCAAATCTCTTGGAAATAGCCAATTCCTCTGTGAACCCAACCACTGCTACTACCGAGCAAAAAATTCAAACTACATTCACCCCAGCAAAGTCTGGTAGGCTACTCCATACAAACCCAAATCTCCTCTTAACAGTCTATTTTTTTGCCATCCCAGTTGACATACAAGGTGGTCCCTTCTTCCCAACCACTACATATAACCAACTGGAAATATAATCCCTGCTCAAGCCAGAGCAGCCAACAATAAAGGTCTGACCCTCCAAAAACAAATAGAGAAAATAGCCCCGATATCCCAAACCTTCCAAACAAATAGGAGAGCAGAATCCAAACGAATTAAGCAGAGAATTACATGTACCTGAGGTTCCTCGCTGATAGCACCATCTAAATCAGGAATCCTACCTCCCCATGTACAGGAGAAGGCGTAAACATCTACTACATTCCACAACACCATTCCATCGTTAAAAGCATCACAAGACTTACCTCCTCCAACGCGGCTCCAACGCGGCTCAGAGAATGTCAAAACTGAGATAGAGCACCCCATAAACAAAATAAAACCTCCACGCGAAATTGCTTGTCTCGGGATGCCAAAGGAGAAATCCCATATGTGCAAACAAGGAGTTCCCAAGAAGATTCATATTCTCAAACGCATTGAAACCTCCACATGGTCAGAATGTCAAATTGCTTTTCACTTTTTATAAGATGATTATTCTAAACACCATCTTCGCAAGCACAGTGCATACCACGTTAGGCTCATGAGCACTAACATTAATACACATGATTTTGAGTATCTACCTCGTAAATTTCATGGTGCTATCTTGCGGTGACCAATCATACTGGATTGGTTTGGTTTGTACATATCATATAGTTAACACTATTTTCATTGATTTGAGATTCTGTTGGTAAACTGCTCTTCAAAATGAGTGACACTTTTTGGAGTTGAGTCTTAAACTGGAAGCCTACTTAGTACTGCTTATAGCTACCAAACTCAATGACCACACTCCAAAGCATTAAATCCAACATATTATGGTACTGTCAGAACCATGTCAGACCTTGCCAAGTGCCAAAGTACTAAAATTTATGACGGGTTATGGACAAAACCAGAGGTCAATTTGACGGTTCTCATTTTCCCATACAAGTAGACATTAACGTGTGACCAGTTATTTTACATGTCAAATACATTCAAATTTGAAAAATATGTCCTCTGGGACGTCAAATTCCAGGCCTGATGACCACTAGGAAGCCAACATGATAATATATGGCCCCCATTTTTTTAATACCCTCGTGAGGTGTTTGTGAGGCCTCGTTAGCTAATTTTTTTGTTATAGCATTATGCTTTTGTTGAACATGATAGAATTGAATGTTCAAGATTTGTTGAAGTAGAACAAAAATACGCTTATGATATCTACATGTTATTTGATCTATGATTTCCTATCGATGTCTAGTTTGAGAAATGATAAGGAGAGAGTTTCTTATCACCACTAACGATCGGATTCCAAAATTAATTGATACTTTCAATCCTAGATATATATTGTAGTGTTCTGTTTGATTATTGGTGCTCCTTCCTAGGCCACATGCAAAGTTTGAAATTGCATTTCCACCAGGGTACTTCTTCCTAGGCCACACACAAAGTTTGAAACTGCATTTCCACCAGGGTCAAAAATTACCCCCCCCCCAACCGTTTAGCACCTACCTCCCCAATGTTTTTGTGGAGATGTTATGATGAATTGATATTGTCTAATAAGTTCATGGTTATGAGATTATTGCATTGAGAGGAGTGAGGTGCTTTACAACCGAGTATTGGGGAGAGCCAAGCTAGAATTTAGAAACAAAATCCAACATATGGCATATAGAGATATATAGAATCCAAACCATAAAAGTAGTCTCAACATTATTATCGATATATTAACATTGTTGTTAATGTATTAGTGGTTGAGATTGACAACTCGTTTCAAACTAGAACCTCTCCAATATCCTCATAAAAATTTTAATCAACATACAAGTAAGCATTGAAGCATTGCCTTTGAGAAGTGAGATTGAGATTCTTTTATATTGTTCAGTGTGTAAAATGTTAATTACGTCAATAGACATTTTTATTTGAGATTTGGGGTGGACTACGTCCTATGATTTTTCATCTGCGAATGAGGATGAGACAAGTGTACTGTCAAGATTGATTCTATGGCACTCGTTCAAAATTCGAAATAAACAATTATAAAACAAATGAATATAAAAAAATAACCGGTAGTTAGCTAATGAATGGATAACTTGTAGCAATGCATGGATAACTCATATCTAATGAATGGATAACCAACAGCTCATGGATAATAACTAGAAGAATGGGAGATAAAAAGAAAAAGAATATAAAAATTAATTGATAGTTGATAAATGAATAATATGAAGAATGTTTGTGATAACATTTAGCTAGGCATGGATAACTCACGATTTAACTAAAATTATATGAGGACTAAAAAAATTGCAAATTGTCTTCCATTTCATAAATATCTCTTAACCATTTAATATCGAGCCAACCACAAACTATGTGGGTGTGCTAGTTACATATAAATGCCCATAAAAAAACACAATACCACCATGACAATAGAATTAAGTTCTTTAACTATTATCCAATGACACACAATCAACAACGTAAATAGAAATTAGTTGATGGCATTCTCAAGTAATTATTTGACCGCCACACTAACACCATAGTAACGGTCATCAAGCCTACTGCAACCGCATTAAATGCAAGCCAATTGCAGCCACATTAAATGCTCTGCAACATGCTAAATATTGTTTGCATCATCAACCCTACTCCAAGCCCACAAACCTATTGCAGGCCCATTAAATGCTCTGCAGCATGCTAAATATTGCTTGCCAAAAATTAATTGATGGCATTCTCAAATAACTATTTAACCGCCACACTGTCAATACTAACACTAAATAACTATGCTACATAATAATACTAAGTTTAACACTAGCTAATATCTGTGGCTTGTACATTAAAGACATTAAAATACTCTTAATTCCGAGTGACTGAAGTTCTCAAACTGATAGTGATAGAAGGTATGGACATTTTCTAATTCTTGGAAAAAGAAGCAACAACAAGGGTTGTTTATGAACTTAAAAGCATTGCATAGGCGTTCGTTTTTTTCTGAAGAATATAAACCCAAATGCAATACTTTTATTGCATGCTCCAACAATTGATATGGGCACCAATATTGGAGGACATACCGTGCCATGAATGTTCTTAACAAACATTATAGCTGGGATCTTTCAACATATACCCATTTGATCTTCAACTTAAAACTCATAAAGATCCTTTAACTTCCAAATTCGTGTGGTAAGAAGATCAACGTAATCCTTTAACTTCTAGAAGCCCTTCTTGGTAATTCTTTAGCATGCACTCTAACCATCGAAAAAGTAGACTTATTACAAGTGTGTTTTCAACCAGTAAGTATTTATCTAATCTAAACTAGCTAAAAAGACCCTTTAAATATTGTGAGGGAAGCTTGCACGCAAGCTTTTATGATATTTTCATAAAGTTAGTGTTGTTCCTAAATCTTTATTGTTTGTCTTTAATATTGAGTATTTTTATCAGTAGCTACTGTGATATTAATCAATCTCAGCAATATTCAAAGCCTAGCTTTTACTAACATGTCAAACTACCAGATGCAGGTTGATATGATTTTCTTCCCTATATACTTATGATCAATATGTGGCCTAAACAAAAGAGACATCGTCATTGTATTAAATTTAATATATGTTGGAATAATGTAGAAATGCTAAGCAGGTATCTAGTTTGATGTGTACTTTCTATTATTAGCATGTAGAGGTTTCAAATCCACCCTTCTTGGATCTCTGATTTGGTTTGTTGTGACTATCTACACCTATATATTGTAATCAGTTCTCAGTTGATAATTGAATTGGTTTTTACCATTCCTTTGTGTAAGCGAGCCTTTGTGCTCTGCCCTGTCTACCTTCTAAATTCTAAGTTGGTATCAGAGCCTTGTAAGGCCGTGAAGCCATTGCTGGGTTGTGAGGACGTGGAGTCCGTGGGATCTGAGTGAGTGACAGTTGTTGAAGGCAGCCACATCATTGTGTGAAGATCGATGCACATTTTTACATCTCAGTTTTTATTTATTGAATCGCAGCCCCCACCTCAGATTGTTCATTTCAAAGAGGAGCATGCTTGATTGCTGCCCCATCTGTGTATGGGAGAATATCGTGGTGCGCCTGCTGGGAGATCACTACTAATGTGTGTCTTCCATTGAATATCATGGTGCCTCTCGCAACATAGAGTGTGAAGAATCATTGTCCAACAAAAAGGAGATTGATGCTACCATCTTCAACCATCTCTGCCCGATCACCCTGTAGAAGCAGAACACCATCGCAGTCAAGATCCAAAAGTCAAGAATCGCGTGAAGGAAGCTGCTACCATCTTCGCTATCAACTCAATCGTGCAAGAGAGCACCATTCCCTCCATTGTGGGTGAAGCACCGATCCCATGAGTGAAGCAATGATCTCTCATCTTTGTGAACAGGTTGTTGCGTGATGGAGAGCACCATTCCTGAAGGAGAGCACCAGGCAGAGCCTGGTGAGCGTAATTTTTTTTTTCTCTCATGTCTTGGCACCTCCTATTAGCTGAAGAAGAGGAGCGGTGACTCCACGAAATTTGCAAAGGAGGAGCGGTGGTACCGCATGTCAGCCGAAGGTGAGGAGCAGTGGCACCGTTGAAGTTGTGAAGAGGAAAAGCAGTGCTCAAGCCTCTCTTTACATCATTTTCGGGTAACGCGCCCCAGACACGCCTTTGATAAGAAGAAGAGGTGGGTTCTCAATTTTCTTCTCTGGTTGGATACAGATTGGCTCTTCAGATCAAGAGAACTAAGGTAAAATGGAAAATCCACCTCTTGCTAACACTTATATCAATGAAGCATCCAAATTAAATGGTGAAAATTACGTAAATTGGAAATTTAAGATGATGATTGTGCTTGAATCCGCTAATGTATGGTCAATTGTGACTGATAATGAGCCGAGTCCTGTAAGTGTCGCATTGCTTCCAGACTGGAATAAGTGGGAGCTGAAAGCAAAACTGACATTGAGGATGTCTATTAAAGACAACATAATTCCACATATCAAAAACTGTAAGACATCTAAAGCAACATGGGACACGCTTAAAGGTCTGTATCAAACAACTGATGCAAATCGGGTTTTGTTTCTCAAAACCAAATTGTTGTCAATTAAGATGGAGGCTAATGAAGGGGTAAGTAAATTTATTTCTCGCATTAAAGAACTGAGTGATAAATTGGGTGACATAGGTGAAGTTGTAGAGAGTTCTGATTTAGTAACAGTCACTCTAAAAGGCTTAGTGGCATACTACAAAGTGTTTATTTCACCACTTGCAGCAAGAGAGAAACCCCCAAATTTTGAAGAACTTACAGGGATTATAATACAAGAAGAAGAAAGAATGAAGAACTATGATCTGGATGTTGGAGGTTCAGACTTGGCACTGATGGCAAGAGGTCGATATACACACAAAGGCAAACCATGGAGCAGACTATGGAATGGAGACAGAGGCAGATTTCATCCAAAACAGAAAGGTATGGCTCAGACTGATTCTGATAGAAATAATGTAGATGGTCATCATTGGGGAAAACCAAGACACCTCAATAGAAATCATTATCAGAAGAAATTTTATAGAAATAGAAACTACAAAGGAATTCATAATGGAAATTTTGCAAATACAAACACCTCAGAAATTAATGATTTTTAAAATCTGAGATTGTTTATTTCTGAAGATGCTATGTCTACCGAGACAGATGATGAGAATGCATGGTTCATAGATTCAAGTGCATCTGCACATATATCTTGAAGGAAAGAATGGTTCGAAGAATACAATGAGAAACTTGATGGCACTCATATCTATTTAGGAGATAATAGGTCACACAAAGTACAGGGTTATGGAATAATAAATGTGAGATTATCTAATGGGGAATTGAAACAGATTCATAATGTCATGTATGTGCCTGGCATTAAGAAAAATTTAATATATATTTCAACCATAACCAAAAATGACTTGAAAGTAGAGTTTGGCAAGTACCAGTGTCATATCAAAAACTTTTGAAACCACTACAAGATTGTTGCTACAGGGTCAAGATCTGGAGGACTATACAAGCTGGATGTGAGCAAAGACAGTCATCAGGCACTTGCATCCACTGTAATCACCACAGAGGAACGCTGGCATCAAAGGTATGGCCACATTAACCACCATGATCTTGTATTACTTCAAAAGAAATCTATGGTTGAAGGTCTTCCTATAATAAAGAATGAACATTTAGAATGTAGTGCATGTGCACTTGGAAAACAGCATCAAGATGAATTCCCAATACATCAAGAAAAGAGGAAAACTGGTCTGCTTGAACTAATTCATACAAACCTTTAGGAGGTGCATCATATTTTCTGGAATTTATTGATGATAGATCTAGATACACATGGGCGTACTTCATAAGGAGGAAAGGAGATGTATTTGAATACTTCAAGGAGTTCAGAACCATGATTGAAAAGTAGACAGAAAAATGCATTAAAATCCTCAGATCCGACAATGGTGTTGAATAAGTGTCTGGAGCTTTCAAGAAATATTGTAAAGAAAATGGTATCCAACAACAGTTTACAGTATCGCACACTCCTCAGCAAAATGGGATAGGGGAGCGAAAGAACATAACATTAGTTGAATGTGCATGCAGCATGCTCCAAGGTAAGCATATTTCGAATGGTTTTTGGGCAGAAGCTGTGAATACTGTTGTATATTTGAAAAATAGCAATCCAACAAATAAATTAGAATTTCAAACACCATTTGAGGTTTTCAATGGATATAAACCACACGTTAAGCATCTACGAATCTTCGGTTGTAAAGCATTTTCCCACATACCAAAAGATGATAGGAGGAAACTATTAATCTATCACAGTAATCTAGGGACTAAAACATAGTCTCATCAAAGATTAATAACAATAAGGCATGAAAATGGTGTAATTGTGCTACAAAATGAGTAGCCGCTCTGTATATTCACACAAAGAATGAGTAATACAATACAAGATCATGCTGCAAGCATGAATGACAAAGCAATTCAAATTCCCAAGGAGGTCATTCGAATTGAATGAATGAGTCTAGCTTAACTGAATGTAAGCCATAGTCAACACTCAAGTTAACCACTGATCAAAACCCTAATTGACTCAATTGAGCCCTAACTGAAGTCGGAGTGCAATAAATGACTGAGTCTAACTGAAAGTAGGTCAGACACATGTCACAGCAAGCCAACCATCAAGTGGTGGCGCATCAATGACTCCAATGAACCCCGATGAGGTTAACTGAAGTGTAACTGAACATCAGAAGTGGTTGGAGGCGACCCTATTGACTCCAGTTTTTTAAATAATCAATTTAATGATGGAGGGCGTCTTCATTGCTCTGTTTAACTTATTGTAACCATCAGTTAGCAATATGAGGCATTAATGACACTCAGATCACCCCTGGAGTGCTCCAGTTAGCCTCCCTGAATGTAGGAGAAGGCTAAGTTAGCCTCCTTAACTAAAGGTAGGCGTGGGTGTGATCTAGCTGATGTCATCTAGTGCTCCTCTAATGTCAATTAAGTCAATAATACTTAGGATAGTGGTTTAACTGGGCCAAATTGACCAAAATGAGTGTGTAAGGTGGTAAATGTCTCCAACACCCCCCCTTAAGCTATACTCAGGAGGAGTTAGAAAACATAAATGCATAAAAATGCTAGGGCCCCGGCAACTAAGGCCATAGGTCACCCTATACAACGCTAAAACTGAAACAATGCTAAAAAACAAACTAAGTGAGGAAAAGAGGGAAAACCCAGTGGGAAAAACCCCCCCTCAAGCTAAACACTGAAAGTAATCTGATCACCCTGATGAACTCACCCCCAAAAGTGAATGGAGGTAAGTGAACTTATTTTCTAAAAAGCTCTTGGTGAAGATGTCTGCAATCTGCTCATCAGTCAGGTAGTATTGCAGAATGATGGTCCTGTCATGCACTAGCTCCCTGATATAGTGCATGTGGATCTCTACATGCTTGGTCCTCTGCCTGGTAACTGGATCTGTGGATATCTTAATATCACTTCGATTGTCACAAAAGAAGACAGTGGACAAAGTACTACCAAGATCAAACTCTGAAAGAATGCCTTGCAACCAAACTACTTGGATGCAAGCATTCACCGCTCCTCGATACTCGACCTATGCTGAAGATAGTGCTATGGCAGACTGATTTTTGCTAGACCAGCAAATGGGGCCACCACCAAACATGAATACATATCTGGAAGTAGACTTTCGATCAATAGAATCACCCGCCCAATCGGAATCTGTGTATCCAACTAACTCTAGCTCGGAGTCTGCAGCATAGTGAATGTCGTAGGTCCTGGTTCCCTTAATATACTAAAGGATCCTCTTGGCTGCCTTCCAATGAATATCATTAGGCTGTTGCATGTATCTTGATACAGCATTCACGACATAACAGATATCAGGCTGAGAATGTGTCAAGTACAACAAGCTACCAATCATCTATCGATAGATAGTGCAATCCATGGGAGGTATGCTTTTTCCTTCTTCAAGGCTGATCCCTGAAAGGAAAGGGAATGGTGCAGGCCTACATTTATCCATGTTAAACTTGACTAACAAGTCTGATTCCTTTTCCCGTTGTTCTTCTTTGATCCAGAAGACTCATCATGCTGTTGGTTTTCAACTTTAGGCTTAGGAGCTTCGAATTTAGTTTTCGGGTTCTTCTGCTGCTTTCCTTTACCCTTCAGATCTTTGGGCCCCGAGACATGGAGGGATTGATCATGAGAGGATCTGATGATCCCCATCTTGACAAGCTTATCATGTTCACTTGGTGGGGACTCAATGAAGGCATTGAGTGTAGGCATCTTCCATCCAGGGTTTGTGAGCTTCCCCACACGGAATGTAGAGACAAAAACTGAATAATCAGCTCCAAGTTTGGAGAGTATGGCGAGGATGAGCTTATCATCCTCTTTCTCCACTTTGCATTGCTTCAACAGTAAGACAATGTGCTTGAATTTTGTGAAAAAATCATTCAAGGTCTCGAAATTGGAAGGCTGGAGAGACATCAATTCATTTTCAAGCTGGTAAACTCTCAAATCATCCTGCTTTCCATATAGGGCTTGCAATTTGTCCCAAATTTCTTTTGGAGTCTTCAATCTCGAAAGATGGAAAAGAAAATCCCGGGAAACAGAGAGGCACAAGAATCCGAATGCTTCATCCTTCTTGTTCAAGAATCTAGATTTGTCTATTGCAGAACCAGGCTCTTCTTCAATGTCCATGGTGACCCAATAGAGTCCTCTGGAGCATAGCTGGATCTCCATGGAGAGAATGCTTTCACCTATTAAAAACCTGAAAATCACAACAAAAGGGGCAATGTAAGGTCAGACAGCCTGCACATTTTAGGCTTTCATCGCACACATCATAGTCAATCAAGCAAGCTTGATCAACAAGTTCCTTACTTGGGGTATTAAGTGGTAAGCCTTGGCTTCTGGTGCAGTGCTGGAGTTTTGAGCTATTGCTCAATTTTCATGCAAGATCTGTCAGAAACCTTGTTTTTGAGAGATCTAAGCTTCGTCCCACCGTGAACTCTAATACCATATTAATCTGTCACAGTAATCTAGGGACTAAAACACAGTCTCATCAAAGATTAATAACAATAAGACATGAAAATGGTGTAATTGTGCTACAAAATGAGTAGCCGCTCTGTATATTCACATAAAGAATGAGTAATACAATACAAGATCATGCTGCAAGCATGAATGACAAAGCAATTTGAATTCCCAAGGAGATCATTTGAATTGAATGAGTGAGTCTAGCTTAACTGAATGTAAGCCATAGTCAACGCTTAAGTTAACCACTGATCAAAACCCTAATTGACTCAACTGAGCCCTAACTGAAGTCGGAGTGCAATAAATGACTGAGTCTAACTGAAAGTAGGTCAGACACATGTCACAGCAAGCCAACCATCAAGTGGTAGCGCATCAATGACTCCATTGAACCCCGATGAGGTTAACTGAAGTGTAACTGAACATCAAAAGTGGTTGGCGGCGCCCCTGTTGACTCCAGCTCATTAAATAATCAATAAATAATCAATTTAATGATGGAGGGCGCCTTCACTGCTCTGTTTAACTGATTGTAACCATCAGTTAGAAATATGGGGCATTAATGACACTCAGATCACCCCTGGAGTGCTCTAGTTAGCCTCCCCGATTGTAGGAGAAAGCTAAGTTAGCCTCCTTGACTAAAGGTAGGCGTGGGTGTGATCTCGCTGATGTCATCTAGTGCTCCTCTGATGTCAATTAAGTCAATAATACTTAGGATAGTGGTTTAACTAGGCCAAATTGACCAAAATGAGTGTGTAAGGTGGTAAATGTCTCCAACAAAAACTAGATGCTAAATCACTTGAATGTGACTTTGTTGGGTATTGCAATGATCACAAAGCCTATAAGTTGTTTCACCCTAGCACTCGTAAATTAATTCCTAGTAGATATGTGGTGTTCCATGAACATACAGAGACAAGTAACAAAACAGAACAATGGCATAGTCTGACTAACAATGATGAATATGTCAAATTAAACTCAATAGTTTAGGAGAAGGAAATGGAAGAGCCACAAGAGAAGAAGGAAGAACGGAATAGCATAAGCAATGGAAGCAGAAACAGTAGTGAAAATAGCAAAAGCAGTATGAGAAGCATGAGTACTTCTACAAGTTCAAATGAAGACACAGCAGAAAGCAAAAGGATTATGGATAGAACACCTGCAGGTAATGGAATCTTGAGAAGGTCAACAAGACAGACTCGTCTCCCTCCAAGGTACAATGACTATGCTCTAATGACTAATTTAATGAATATCAGTGAACCAATGACTTAAAAACAAGCCAAAGATAAAGCAGAATGGGTTGAATCAATGATTGAAGAATATAACTCAATTATGAAAAATTGGACTTGGGAATTAACTGAGTTACCAGAGGATAAGACACCCATAGGTTGTAAATGGTTGTTTAAATATAAGCTTAAATCAAATGGTAGCATAGAAATATTTAAAGCAAGACTAGTAGCAAAAGGCTATGCACAAAAGGAGGGAATTGACTTTGAGGATACTTTTGCACCAGTAGCAAAACTAAATACAATTAGAGTTATGGTTGCATTAGCGACAGCACATAAATGGAAAATCCATCAATTAGATGTAAAATATGCTTTCTTAAATTGTGACTTAAAAGAAGAAGTCTACTTGGTCCAGCCTAAAGGTTTTGTACATAAAGGACAGGAACATCTTGTATGTAAACTAAAGAAAGCTATCTATGGATTAAAACAGGCTCCTAGGTCATGGTACATAAAGATTGATACCTTATTTAATCATAAAGATCTAGTTAAAAGCAAAAGTGACCCTAACCTTTATATGAAGAAAGATAATGAAGGAAATATTTGTTTGATATCTTTATATGTAGATGATCTCATCATTACAGGAAATGCATGTAAGTTGATTATAGAAATAAAAAATCAACTGTCACAAGAGTTTGAAATGAAAGACCTTGGAGAATTACACTATTTTTTGGGACTTGAAGTTTGGATATAATCTGGCAAAACTATGATCACTCAAAGTAAGTATGTGAGGGAAATATTGAATAGATTTAACATGAGTGATTGCAAAGTATCAACAATTCCTTTAGAACAAAATGTGAAGTTATGCAGTCAAGATGGAACAAAGGATGCTGATGGTACCTTGTATCGACAGTTGGTGGGAAACCTGAATTATCTCACTACCACAAGGCCAAATATATCATATGTAGTCAACATTTTGAGCCAGTTTATGGATAAACCAAATGACAGTCATTGGAAAGATGCAAAAAAAGTCCTTATATATTTGAAAGGGACAGTGAACTTTGGTCTTTTATACACTGACAAGTTTGATGTTCAATTGGTAGGTTTTTCTGATTCTGATTGGGCAGGAAATCCAGATGACAAAAGATCTACTACATGATATGTATTCAACATTGTATCTGAAGTCGTATCATGGAGCAGCAATAAACAGCCAACTGTTTCTCTATCATCCACAGAAGCATAATACAAACCCATGTCTAGTGCAACATGTGAAGCTGTCTAGTTGAGGAGGATTCTTGAAGATATTGGAGAAAAGAAAACAGAACCCACAAAAGTACATTGTGACAATCAAAGTGTAGTCAAACTAGTACAAAATCCAGTTTATCATGCAAGGACAAAACACATTGAACTACAACATCATTTTATCAGAGAAAAGATTGAGTCTAAGGAAATTGAACTTATTTATTATAACACAAGTGATAATGTCGCTGACATATTTACCAAACATGTTGGCAAGATTCATTTTGATATCCTTAGGAATAAATTATGGGTTGTAGAAAATCCATTTCTACATTAAGGGGGTATGTTGGAATAATGTAGAAATGCTAGGCAGGTATCTAGTTATTGGGTTGATATGTACTTTCTATGATTAGCATAGAGGTTTCAGATCCACCTTTCTTAGATCTCTGGTTTGGTTTGTTGTGACTATCTACACCTATATATTGTAATCAGTTCTCAGTTGATAATTGAATTGGTTTGTACCATTCCTTTGTGTAAGCGATCCTTCATGCTCTTCCTTGTCTACCTTCTAAATTCTAAGTAGATATAGATCCAGCTATCTACAACACAAATCTACTCATTAAATGGTAAGTGGAACATACTGGATTGAAAAATCAAACATGTTAACCATTGAATTGATATTCATGGTTAGATTGTTTTTGACATATTGCACATGGGTGATTTATGTTTAAGGAATAGTAGTATGAATTATCCCCAGCAATGAGTACTTTCTATTCATTGGATTTTTTAAACTCCCAATGTTCATTGAATTAAATTTTTCACATCCATTCCTCTTGTATTTGGTTTCCACGATAGTTGTTTATGTTTTTTTAGTTTGTGGTTCAAGGGTTATTTTTAGTTATTTTAATTGTTTGTTTATGAAGATAGCCTTAATTTGTAATGATAATATGGTTTCTTGCCAACCTCAAAGGTCCCCTATATGTTGGCTTCCTTGGTCACCCTCAAGACTAAGAGAAGAATCCATTTTTGTATAGTCTCGTGGGATCCATCTTGTGATTTTCACTTTTGTGTTTCATTTCTGTATGATCATGAAAAGAACCCTATCTCAGTAGATTATTCACATTTGTTTGAATTGGTTTTAAATTTTGAATTTACACATGACACATTTATGTTTGAATGTATGAAAAGAGATGAGAAAGAAAAAAGTGATTGATTGATATATTCATTGTGTGATGTCTCATGAGAGACAACGTTCAATACAACCATCTCTTGTTGCATTAAGAGAGTTGATTAACTAACAAATTATGACTTAATATTATTTATGAGATATGACTAAACCACTTCAATTTTTTTTTACTATCATTAAATTATTAAATTATATAATAATACATTATCATATGATCATTATATTAAGCTAACTCTTAATACCCTACTTGAATGTTCATGTCTACGACAAGCATTTGTTCCAAAATAAAAATTGATTACAACCAAGTATTTCTCACCAACATTTGTGACCTTCAACAATGATGTTTATTATCTTGGATTGTCTCCCTACTAAAAACACACATCCCAACCCTATGGTTTCCTTGGGAAATTTTCCTCTCCAACCTCTAGCAAAATGTATTTTTGTTCTCTTCTCTCTATTCTCCTATCTATTGGTCCCAATATTGAATTGTTGTCTCCAAGAACTAATATGTGCTTCCTAGATCTATTTCATGTGGTCCACAACCACCTCTCCAACACAACCCTAAATCTAAATTCAATTTTAAATTCTCAACAAAATACATGTAATTTTTGAACTTACCTCTCATTTTCTCTAATTGTTCAAGGGCATATTGTTGCGGTGAACTACACACCTATACCACTTCTTGCACCCAACACTCATTTTGGACTTCCTATGTGACTAAAAAACCACTACTTTACCATTCCCTTCCTTTATGTTTCTTCTGCATACCTACTTGTAGCTACTAGAAACGCATAGTCCTTACTGCAAGAATAGAGTAAGTTAATAAGTGG
Organism: Pseudotsuga menziesii; assembly: GCA_001517045.1. Lineage (NCBI taxonomy): Eukaryota > Viridiplantae > Streptophyta > Pinopsida > Pinales > Pinaceae > Pseudotsuga > Pseudotsuga menziesii. The sequence goes on from LPNX010851083.1 coordinate 386,768, forward strand.
GAAAACTCAATCCTTTTCTGAATAATTCTTCCCCAAATCTAGTAAGAATTTTGTTGGAAGTTATAGTTCAACATGATTAGTTCAAACCTTGATCATGAACATTTTCCCTCATGGGTTTTGTTTATATTTTTGGGTTACTTCAAAAGTGTTTACACCATGTTCAAGGGTGTTTCATGATATTTGGGTTATATTACCATATGAACTAGCAGGGCAAGTATTCGATTGCAAAAGCACGGAGAAAGTGACCAATGCCACCTTAGTCACTCCTCCAAACTACTTTGGAGTGTCGTAACCTCCAAGGGGAGAGCCCTTTTAATGATCTGCAAGATACTTAGACAAAAGCAACTATATATTCTACGACAATATTAGTGACCAGTGCTTTCAATAAACCAACTAGGTGAATAAAAAACTTGTAGAAGCTAATGCAGATTACAGTATTCTTCCAAGTGTTCAATACAGCACTAGGTATTTTAAGAATATCAACCATTCATTCTTTAATAACCAACAAGAAAATGTAATAGACTTAGTTAAAACAGTTCTCATGAAAGGATGTACAATCAATTCAATATAATCACACCACTGAAACCTTAGCAATATCTAGCAATGATCAAATGTATGATTCAGACCTTGTATATCAGCAGCAAAATCAATGTGATTCAATGTACTAGCAACATTCTAATCCACCCAAACTTGTAGTATTTATCTTATAGCAATGTAAAGCATTCACCCAAGTATGATGTATGTGTAAGTTGAATCTCAACATTGTATTTTACCTCTCTTCAAAAGCAGTAAGCATTGATCATTCACTAACCCCTTTAATATTGTTGTATGTGCTTTTGTGACAGGTGTCAAGGGTTGTTAGGAGGTGAGATAGTTTACCAAAAAAATGCAAACCTCCATAAGATTGTAAGATAGTAGATGGTGGAAGGTCTGTAAGTAAATTGTAGACCTTATAGAAGGCCACAAAAGGCATCCAACATGCCGCTACAGCCACAGAGAGGGTTTTCCATTGGCTGATAGAACCTTGGACAAGCCCTGAGAAGGGGATCGAGCCCTAGAGAGAACCTTGTTCGGTTGGTTCGAGGCTCCAAGGAGGTGGAGCGAGGGTAGGGTAGGCCCTAAGAGAGTTATAGGTGGAGCCTGAGGAAGGGTGGATTGGACCCTAGGAAAGGAGGTCGAAGGTATTGTAGGAGAGGTCGAGGGTATTAGTGATCCAAGAGGATTAGGACGAGGGTGTTGGGAGAGGTTTTAGGACAGACCAAGGGTAGCAAAGGAAGGATAAAGGGAGACCAAGGTCTGTAGCATACCTAAAGAGGAGCTCTGTGGGGTTAGGATGCTAGGCCTAGGGCTGATCAGGGTTAGTGTTTTAGTCTTTTTAGGTTTCTTCAAAAAAAGAAAACCTAAATTAAGTATATCCTACCATGAAGATGCAAATTTAAACAAATGCTAATGCATGAAATTTGAAGAAAAAGTGTATGAAGACAAAGCCAAAAGGGTTTTTAAGGCTTTACCCTTAAATGCTAGAGAATCAAGGGAGGTGACCAACCTCCCTCTTGAGATTTCTCTTCAAAGTTTTGGCAAGCTAGGATCTTCTCTAACAACCTTCAAGGACTAGTTAGTGGAAGGATAGCAAGGGAAAAAATCAAATATCCAAGGGCCCAAGCCTAGAAGGACTCCTTCTATGGGATGTTCTTCAACAAACCAAGGTGAAAACTTGTTGATAAGTGACCTAATATAGACAAAATGTAGCATTAAAGGCTACCATTCAATCCACAAGCAAGCATCATTCATCAACTTTTAACAAAGAGAGATCAAGAAACAAACCCTAGATACCTCCTTGTGCATGTGTTTAATAAACAAATCTAAAATCACCTTAGTAGGAGCATGAACCAAAGATACTTCAGAAATTGCCTTCAAAGAAGAAAATAAACTCTCCTCAAGAGGCACGTGCATCACTCCAAGAGCCCTAGTAAGGGTAAAAGAATAGCATAGTGTTTTATCCCAATTGTCTTATGTTTGAAATTAAGTGAGGAGAGCCTTATTTATAGCCTTCTCACACTCACTGTAGAAATATAACCATGTCAGCATGCCTTTAAAATGACAATTTGAAATTATAACATAAAATAAACAAATTTGTGGGTAACTTGGGGCATTTTCCCCAGAGTTTACCCAAAAATGACTAAATAGCTCAAAATACGAAAATTACTCTGCACTGAAGGCTGGAGTAAGAAGGGCGAGGGGGGGTTCATGTCCCATATATCCCCACCCACCAATGTTGATAATCCCTCAATGCCCCCCCCAAAAAAAAACAAGCAATACGGCCTAGTGGAGATGATGACATCATCAGTCAAAGAGACCTAAGGAGAGAGGGAGCTAGTCTACAAAGGGAATAAGAGGGTGCCTAAGGTGACCTGGAAGAGATACAAAATCCTCACAGCTGAAAGAAATTTCACCAGAGTAATGAAACAAGAGGGGGGTCGTGTGACCCAATGATCTGGCCTTATGAGCCCTAGACACCAACCCTAGGGTTAAAAACTCCAACAAAGGGCACTCAGCAATGCCACTAATCCATAGTACTCCTAAAGACAAAACAAAAGAGTCTGGCCATAACCATCCCTCAGAAAATGATGGATAACACCCCTCTTGGTCTAAAAGAATGACCCTCTCCTTGGGGACACATCTGAAGGTGTGTTGGTACTAGTACCATGTAAAACGGTACATGGTGTATGTTCATCCCCTAGATGGTTTGAGATGGATTTCAACATGAGAGATATTCTATGATGGATATACAAAGTTGAGACCGCTTTCTCAATGGATGCTTGATCGCAGGGTTGTGCTAGTGAGGTGATAGTCTATGTTCTTCCCTTAGGCTTTGAAGTTCTCTTGCTTGATTGGTGGATTCCTTTCATGATGGTTTCATAGAGGAACCACTTGCTTGGAAAGCGCCCCATTTGGGATAAGGAGAATTTTACATAGAGGAAGGGTTCAAGCCTTAGATGGCATGTGGCAACTTGGATTTCTATTCGAAGGATTGAAGATGGCTCAGGGACGGTTAAGGCTTCAATAGTGCGCTTGTAGAGGGTAGTTGACCTAGTGGAGTACATTGATTAGGAGGATCAGTAGAATTCATTGAGGCTCATAATAGAGTGGTGTGGACTTGTATTGCATAGCTATATCACCTTGGAGACAATATTGTTCATGACATTACCATTGGAACATAACACATGTACTCTAGAGTGGACGTCTCCCTTGTGTGGCTTACAAGGGCTCGTGTAGGTTTCTTGTAAGGGGTTAATCCCACATATTATTGTTATCCACCCTTACATAGAAGAAGGAGAGAGTCTTTCCATTCATATCACTTGTGTGTTCATTCTTACTCACTCATGTAGAGATGTGACCTAGAAGAGGAGCACGCTTGTCATCTCTCTCTCTCTTTTGGAGTCTTTACTTGTACTTGGAATCTCTATATGTCTCTCTCTTGAGAAACTAGGTATTTCTTGGTTGTCTTGGAGCATCTTGGAACATCTTGAAATTCTAGGGTTAGGGTTTATCCCTTGGATATTAGAGAATAGGGTTTTGAGAGAAAAAAACTACCATGGATTGGTGAAGAAGAGAAGAGGAGGACAATGTCTTGCAATGGAGGTTGTGTTGGAGAAATTCTTGCACTTAGATCTTCTTGGTTGAACTAAGCTTCGTTGATTTACCATAACTAGGCCTTTTGGATAGTTGGAATTTTTGAACTAGCCTTAAGAAAGGTCCATGGTACGTACTTCATCTTGAGCTTATATATGAATTTTCCAATTGTTCATATATTATGCAATTTCTAAATTTGAATTTCAGCTATATATATTCTTTATGCATTGATATTTGCAAGTGTTTGTCTTGTTGATTTGACATAAATACAAGAGAGAATTGTTAAGTGTATTAACATCTAATGAAGAAGATAAGGGGTTGAATTTCTATGTTGTCAAAGTACATTTCTAGATCCAGTTATTGGTTGATAAGTAGTTCTAGAAGGGTTTGAAACTTATCTCATTGTTTAGTATCGTGTACCTTTGAATTACCATGAAGTTTGGGTTGTTTGAACTGAATTATTGTGTTTTTCCGTTGTTTTATATTTTTACAATAGTTCTAAGGTTGAAAATTCTAAGACTAAGTTCCATAAAACCTTTTAGGAAGAAAGTGAGTTTTAACCCATCTAAAGAACACCCAAATCATTAGTATTTCAAAAAATGAATGGATTGGAGGAAAGCGTTGACTTGTCATAGAACAAAAGTAAGTTAAAAAAAACTCACAGTAAAGATTGTTGAGTTTTGTCCACCTATTAAGTCAATAAGAGTTAAAACCATTAAGCACAAAAATATATATTTTAAATGAAACTCTTCAACCTGAGAATTTAAATTTAAAAATTGCCTCCAATTTCATTTGCACCATCACATATGGATTTGTATCCCCCAGAAACCATTATGTGCAGTTTTCTACAAATAAGTCTACAACCTTGTGGCAAATTCTTTCTACAATATTAAAGCATGCCATATGGTTTCCTCTGCAACCTAGCAATTTTAACTTTTCTATATATCTATCATTAATTTGTCACAATTCATTTGTGTCCACACATCTACCACATACATTTGGCTGGCATTCTTCCACAAAACTATCTCTACCAAAAATTTAACCACAAAAATCATATGAAAAAATCCCTATGTTAAAAAAGCACTACGTAATTTGTCGTTGTTGTCGAATAATATAGAAATTTCCTACTTACACACAAAGTTATCAGAGATGTTTGCTTTGCGTGGAAATTTTCTAACATTGTGTGCTTTTGTGTTGTATGGAGGGCCAATGCTTGAGGAGAAATTTCCACAATGAGCCACATTAATCTACCTTCTAAAAAATATTGTTTTCAAGGCAAGCCAAATTTTGTGTAATACACCCACCATGAATTGCAATGTCACTAAACCCCATCAAAGTCCAATTATCAGTACTGATCTAAATTTTCATATGTCCATACTTGGTGATTATCCACACTAATTCTTGTTGGCTTTAATACCATGACGCAAAATACAAATGTAATGTAAACTAATTTTATTAATGTCTATTGAATACCTATAATAAGTAGGTTAATGAGACTCGAGTATCATTATTCACCAAAACTCTATGGACAAGGCCATTGAAATCATAAAAATAATCATAGATGAGGAGACCGTGAAACTGCTTAGAACTTGTTTGAAATCCACTTACCAACCTCAACGGCAACATATATGAACAAATTGAGGGAATTGCAATGGGATCCTTGTTTTCATTGCTTGTGGCTAACATATACATGGAATACTTTGAAAAAACAATCCTCAAGATCTTTCCATTAAAACCAAAATGGTGGAAAAGGTTCGTGGATGATACAAACGTGAACTAGCCACACTGACGGTGGAGTTTGGATAGGTTTCTTGAACATCTAAACCGCAACTGATATCACATAAAATTTATGACGGAGATGGAAGAAAAAAATCAACATTTTTGGATGTCCTCATCATCAAACGTGATGATACTAACTCATCAAATGTAAAAAAAAAAACACGCACAAACAAATATATGCATGCAAACTCACCACCATCCATCTCAAGAACTTGGCATTATCAATACTTTGGTGACACATGCTATGAGAATATCAGATAAGGAATATATGGATAAGGAGATTGAGCATATAGTGTTTAAGAAAAATAGTTATAAAGAATACCAAGTCAAGAAATAATCTAAAAGGCCTAAAGGGAATAATCTAAAAGGCCTAAAGAAAACCTCATAGAAAACAAAATAATAATGAGAAAAAGTCAGGCAAAATTAATCTCCATTACATTAAAAAACAATAAACAAGCTAGCAAAGATTTGAAAGAAAAAAAGAAAAGAAAAAACTGAACATAAAAGTAGTGTTCTCCCTTCCTACAACCATCATGAATATACTTGACAAAGCGAAGGACCAAACTAACCCTAGAAGACACTTGAGGGGTCAATGGTATCCCGTGTAGTTGTGTGAAAGTATATATCGTAGAAATGGGGCAATCAATCCTAGTAAAGATATATGAGCATTGTGTCGACATTACTCACAACCGTTTCCAGAAATCCACTTTAGCAAGGCATTCTCATAGCACACGCCATCACATATGTATGGATGAAAAAAGGTATCATTGCCAGAGAAGATCATTATACGAGAAAGTTGAATTCGGGAATCCGTGGAAATCAAGAACCCAAATAACAGGAGCAGGGACAGCGGTTAAGTGAATGATGGGAGCCTATGATCTGTGGTATAAGGAAATATCAATTACAATCTTGTAAATAATGCAGCCAACATGACTTAATAATATCGCAATTAGTGTTTATAGATTGGCATTTATGGGTATTGAAATTTTCTGGATCTTATCATCGTGATGATAACTTAGCATGAGGCTTAAAACGTTGGGTTTCATAACAAATTTAACACAGCCCTATAGTTCATTAATGTAAATCTTAAAAGGTTTTGTAAAGGAGGGTATCCTTATTTTATTTCTATGTTTCTCTTGATAAAATACAACAGGTCATAGATGGACAACTCAAAAATGACCACGATCTAACTCAAAGTATGATGATGGCAACTAAAATGGTCTCTAAATTACCAATACCATGTAACCTATGGACAGGGCCTCTCTCGAAACTGAATCAAATGCCTTTCGAAAGTGCATGAAACAACATAAGGCTTTTGAAGAGCAATGATGAGCCTCCTCAATGGTGGTACATAGCTTGAAGATTTGATTAGTGATATGGTACTTTAATTTCAACATTGTTTATCTTTAAGCTCTAAGGTTTGCCTCCTCTTGAGCGCATTTGTTGGCCTCAAATGAAGATGCTATATCCAATCATGATGGCCATGCAATGCTTTAGATCTAAGCTAACCCATGATTTGAAAATCAATGGATTATATGGTGTGACTATGACAAGGAGAAACTTGGACGAGCAACATGATTAAACAAGTCCATAATGCGATGAGTCAAGAGAGTGAATACCATGTTTGAGGAACTTAGCCTTCCTCACTGACAACCATGTTAGTGCTCAATCCTAATAGTTCTACTTATGTTTCCATGAGAGAATGTATGACAAGAGGGCGAGAGGGGATGTGGACTAGAGGTTGTCAAGAGATATCATAAAGGGAGGAAGTATGGAAAAACATTGTGTGAGGATCTAAATTAAGAGGGGAAGTAGTATTTTTAGGAAAAAATATGCACCATAAGTCTTGGTTGAATGGAGGGGGCTTCATGAAGGTTGTGTCTCCATAGAAATGAATTCCCATTTTTTCAAAGCAGTTGCCAAAGGTGACAAATAGAAAGGGGATCGAATGAGAGTGAACAAATGTGTCTATGGAAACAATGATTCATGGAATTGAGGCTAATTTTGTGGGCGCAAGAAAGAACTTCAATGGTACAAGGGTAAGAATCAAGGGCGGCCTCCCATATGACCTTGGAGAGAAGCTCCTACTTGGATGTAATGGTCTAGAGGGACAAGAAGTGAGGAATAGGTGAAACAAACCGGCAAAGGAAAGGGGTGGAGTTGGCGCACACCGTTCCAAAGTGAATAATAGTACATGAGATGGAAAAACCCGACAAGGTAGGGGGAGGAGGGTAATGGGGGTTTCTAAGGTAAAAAATAATGGGTGCATGATCCATAAGAAGGAGGGAGGGAGACTAGAAGGTGTACAATACGGGGGAGAACTACTTGTTAGTCAAGACATTATCGACCGCACTATCATTGTCACTATGGGGGAAGGACATTATACTATTGACATCCAAGGAGCATGGGAGAACATTTAAAGGAAATAGATCATGAAACCCCACAGTCTCTAGAAGGTGCCAACTGGATGGTGTAATGGGCCCTAAACCATCATTTGAAACCCTATAAAGATCTGCAGTGTTCGAGTAAATCACTTAAAGGAAAAGAGCATCCTAGAAGCTATCATGAACCGGTACATGTAAAGACTTGGTGCAAGTGTTAAATTCCCAAGATGATAGCATCGCTTATATTGGTGTAATGAGAAATGTTTAGGTTTACATCAAGGAAGGGGTACTCGTCGAACTTAATGTGGAGTGTGAAATGCAAGGAAACTAGAAGGAAGCAACAAAGTGCAATGAAGATGCCTCAAGAAGGGGATCTTCCTTGAACTCAAATCCACCTGAACCTGGCATGCTCCTTAGAGGTAATCTTTGAACATATTCCTTGTAGGGAGTCACAAACAAGACATGTATCACCTCTAAATCCCTTGGTGTCATTGGAATGACAAGTTCCTTATCCACAAGGCAAAGTCCAACAATAACCATAGATAGAAGATGGCTCTCTTGGAGCTCATGTGGATCTTGATCAAAAAATGAGATCTCAAGGCATAAGCACATCATAGAACATTTGGATGGGAGAAGTCTCAAATCATTGCCCTAAGATCATAATTAATGACCCCTTTTCCCTTTTTGGCTCCATAACATGCTCTCTAGATCATTTGAGCTCATCACATCGATCTCATAAGATAAGCATCCAAAAAAATCATGTGTAATAAGGGGGAAAGTAGTCTCTTACCCTCGGGGTCCTTTAAAAAAGGAAAAACATCAAGTTGGCTCTAGTGCAAGCTCGTTCCTTCAAATCAAGTGTTTCATGAAGGAAAGTTATGCCCATTTAGAAAGGATCTAAAGAGGAATGCGGAATCCACACACACTAAGATTCAACACTTTGGCCTATGTAAGACATTCTTCAATTTTTGCTTAAACCACCTCTCTGGCGCGATAAGTGGGGGAACCACCTTCCTCCTCCTAAGAACTTGTATCCCAATATCCGAAGTTTGATGTTGAGTTTGTGTTTCTTGCTTGAACAATACAAGTTTGGGTTGTATCTCATCATGCATGCTTTTAAGAACAAAATTTTCAAATAGCATGGCGGTGGAATCATTAAAGGAGATGGAAAGAATTTTTTCTTAGTTTTTCATATTCATAATAAGTGGTTTCACGATGAGGTTTTCAAATTCCAATTCCACTATCTTATTTGTAAGATTTGTAACAATTAATTGCAGAGAGAATAAAGAGGTCAAGAGTTGGTTGTGGTAAGGCCTAGAGAGGGTGGGAGATTAGATGGAGAGTGGATGAAAGTTGTGTTAGGGATCAAGAGGGTCAAGAGATACAAGGGGTTTTAGGAACTCTATAAAGCACTAAAGTTACGTAAATGTTGAGTGTAAAAGCCTTACTTTTTCATAGGGCAAGCATGATGGACTTGCCTAGTCATTTGATCAACTAGGGTAAGTGATTGATACATATAATTCAAACTCATAAACCAAGAAACATAATTAGTATTTTTGTGGAGATGTTATGATGAATTGATGTTATCGAATAAGCTGATATTTATGATTATTAGAATGTGTTGCACTAGGGTAGTAGCTCTTATTATCATTTTGAAGAGTAGGTTTTTTTCCTTAACTTATAAAGTTTTCCATATTATAGATATATGATTCTTTTCTATAAGTCAAGCATGAAGCACTTGCCTAGTCATTTGAAAAACTAGGGCTAGGGTAAGTGATTGATAAGTAAAATTCAAACTCATAAACCAAGAAATGTAATTAGCATTTTTCTGACGATGTTATAATGAATTGATGTTGTCAAATAAATTAATGGTTATGAGATTATTATAATGCATTGCATTAAATTAGTAACTCTTATTATGATTTTGAAGAGTAGGTTTTTTTACTCAACTTATGAGGTTTCCATGTGTTCTTGATTAGGATGTTTTGTTTTTACTTAGTTGAAAGAGTGTTTCTAATTAATGTGTAATATCAATGTAAATCTTAGACAGTGGAACAAGTTAACCTAAGAATGTTTGATTTCTTTATTTGAAGACTCGCTATTTTAGTAATAGTGGGGAAAGGTGGGTTGATGAGAATGAGCCCTCAATGTGGGCTTGAGATCTAGGGGTGCTAACATACTCAAGGGAAATTTCATTAGTCTTTATGGTGCCAGTTCATGCAAAAGAAAAATTCAACTGGAGCTGACCTACACAAACCCGAGGGAGCCAAGCTAGACTTTGAAAAACATTAGAAACAAAATCCAAAAAATGGAGTCACAGATGGGGTATACTGATACATAAAACTCAAATGATAAAATTAGTCTCAACATTGTTGTCAATATATTAGTAATTGGAAATGGCAGCACGTTTTCGAACTGGAATCTCTCCAATATCCATAAAAGTTTTAACCTGAATTAACCAAGTATAAATAACTACTCAAAAAGCATTGCCTTTGAGAGAAGTGAGATTGAGATTCTTTGATATTATTCAACGTATAAAATGTTCACAAATAAATGCCCACAGAAAAGAAAATGCAATGTACAATAGATGCCCATAGAAAAAAACAATGACATGTACAACAGGGTTAAGTTATTTAATTATTATTCACCGAAATACTATCAACAGCATAGATAAAAATTCGTTGATAGCTTTCTTAATTAACTATTTAACCGTCACAGTAACACCATAGCAACAATTTGACTTAATGTTACATGTAACTTTATTAACTTGGAAAGTCAATTTTAGTTATTAGAAAATATCACCAAGTTCATTGACTATTGTTGACCACAAAAATAGAAAGTAGTTTATGACATTCTTAAATAAGTATTTGACCGTCACACTTTTGACACTGTGGGACAAGATCGTACGCATTGGGTACAACCAATACATATATCATAAATTTTGACCGAATATGCCATCATCAAATTAGTAATGTATTCTCAAATAAGATCCCAATGCCGTAACTACTAGCGTAACTTGCATAGCTTAAAGTTGCCATAGTGACCCTAGAAGTTAACATGTTATGAACATGTCTCACTTAGGGAAAATTGAACTAGGTGAAAGGAATACCACCAACCAGCCAAGGCCCATTCACAAATCATTTTAATTTATGAAAGCATCTAATATTAAATAACTAAGTTAAATAATAGCCATGTTGAATAATCACGTTATTTGCGTCGGAGAGGCGTATTCTACAGTTCAGTATGGGGAGATGTGTAACTCATTTTGTGCTCATCCTAAAGCTGACATGTGTCCTTTTTAAAAAATAATAAAATATTATAAAAATTAACATGTCGACTCAAATTAAATTTAAAACATTTACAATGACATACATATATATAAACTACGCAAATTAGATAAATTAAACACTCTAAAAAGGGGTCTGCACCTCAAGAGATTTGATCTCTTTCGACACCCTGTATATCCTCTTTTATGATGAATCTATGCTGGTTTATTAAATCCCCTACACTAAATAACTCAGTTACATAATAATATTAACACTAGCTAACATCTGTGATTTTGTACATCAAAGACGTTAAAATACTCTTAATCCCAAGAGTGACTGTAGTTCTCATACTGATAGTGATAGAAGGTATCGACATGTTCTATTTCTTGGAAAAAACAGCAAAAAAACCGGCTGTTTGAAGTTAAAAGCGCTGCATTAGCGTTTGTTTTTTTTTCTGTTCCCACAGAGGTTTGACATATTTACCTCAAAGAAAGCTTTTGCAAATTCTTAATCCTGTTTTCATAATATGCTGATCTAACATTGAGACCATTACAAACATTTTAGACAACCTTAATCTTACAGTATATACTCATCTTGTATAGATTAAGCGAAAGCAATATTTTTAATGAATCAAAGTTGTCATAGTATACTCTTTAACTGAGAGTAACCAAAAGCAACATCTATGATTATGAACGTTGAAGGCAATTGCTTTACATGCCAACTCTAAATAGCATGATAGTGACGCTGAACTAAATATGTGGAAGAAGCATTCAATTTTCCGTTATGCTCAAACAAGAATATAACCCAAATGCAATACTTTTATCGCATGCTACAACCATTGATCGGGGCACCAATATATGGAGGACAGTCCGTGCCATGAATGTTCTTAACAGACATTATAGCTAGGATCTTTCAACGGATGCCCATTTGATCTTCAACTTGAAACTCATAAAGATCCTTTAACTTCCAAATTCGTCTGGTAAGGTAATCAACGTAATCCTTTAACTTCTAGAAGCCCTTCTTGGTAATTATTTCGCATGAACTCTAACAATCGAAAAAGTTGACTTATTAGGGGTATGTTACTGTTTTCAACCAAGAAGTATTTATCTAATCTACACTAGCTAAAAAAAACCTTAGAAATTGTGAGGGAAGCTTGCACGCAAGCAAATATGATATTTTCATAAAGTTAGTGTTGTTCCTAGATCTTTATTGTTTGTCTTTAAAATTGAGTATTTGTATCAGTAGCTACCCCATTATCTACTTCTTTAACTGGCATTCTGCCGGACCTCTATCCTGCACAGATATAAGCTGAAATGGAGGGATCGATCCCTCTTACCCTGCACTGTGATATTAATCGATCTCGGCAATATTCAAATCCCAGCTTTTACTAACATATCAAACTACCATATTGCAGGTTGATATGATTTCCTTCCTTGTATACTTCTGATCAATGTGTGGCCCTGAACAAAAGAGCCATTGTCATTGTATTAAATTTAAGATATAAATCCAGCTCTGTACAGCACAAATCTACTCCTTAATGGCAAATGGAGCATACTGGATTGCAAAATCAAACATGTTAACCATTGAATTGATGTTCCTTGGTTAGATTTTTTTGCATCGAAGGCCACTAAATTCTGGCAACTTCAACAAAATAAAACAAGGTAAGCCTATCCAAAGAATCAAAATGACTGATATGAAATCAAACATATTACAGCATCACATCACAGAACATGAAATGCCACATTGCTTTGACTAGGGATGTTTAGAAAGCACATTATCTCCTTCACACAAAACTAAATTTAATTTTATTCATGATGTTTGATACAATAACAGGTTATCAACACCCATTGTGAACTTACAAAATCATGGGATGCAAAAAGAAAATTTAAGATGGATTTCTTAAACTCATGAAAAAATGAGAGAGATAGAACAGGCTCTAGAAAATAATACTAATTACCACTTTCTGCAGAATCAGTATCAAGTTTCTGAAATATCTTAAGGATATTTGTTAATAAAGAGGCATAGATTGAAGAAAACAGTCTTTGAACATTGTTTGCAGCTGAAAGTAAAAAATTTTGAAGATTCTGAGCTCTATCCTCCAGTATTTTCAATGACTTTACAGCATGTTGTTGCAAGGTAGCATAAGTCATGTGTTCAGTTGAAGGCCAAAATTGTTTCGAACTAACATTGGCATATTTCTCCACTTCCTGCACTGTGTCTTCGTTGATCTTTTCCTGATGGTGACACCAGCAAGAGCATTTCTTGCAAGATCCAGTAAAGTTCCATCTTTTCACAGCTTCTGCCAACATTTCACCCCGAGCTTGAGTTCGCCTTGCCTCCTCCTCTACCCACAGCCTGGTTTTATATGGCACAAGGAAATCAAGTTTGATGTTCAGAAGACATAATGACCTCCAATGCTGTTAGCAAAGAAAAATGTATTCTACTCTCTGTATCTGAACATTAGTCTCTTCAAAACTGCAATAATTGACGCAAGAAAAATCTCACCTGGAAAGTGTTAGGGCCCTTTTCTCTGCCTCTACCAATGACTTAGCTTTGGACAAGGCTTCACTTTCCACCTGACACTCCAGTCGGAGTTGTTCAAGTTGCTGCTTCTCAAAAAGCATTTCTGTTTCCTCTTTTAATATCGTATTCTTTAGTTCATCAACCTCGAGCTTCAAACTTGCTAAAAACTTCTGTTCAAATTCCAGCCTTGCCTTTTCCTTCAGGAAAGAAGGCAAACTCCTCTCCTTGTCATCTTTCTCTTTTTCCAGCTCAGATACTGCCAGTTCCAAAATTTTCTCTGCTTCTATTCTTCGAAGTTTTATCTTTGCTAGATCTTTCTCCCAAAGAGATTTTATTTCTCCTCTGGATATCATCTCCAATAAAATTTCCTGAAGAACTGCTTCCTTTGCAGAATTTTCAGCTTCAAGTCTAGACAATTCCTCTGAAACCGTAGCTGCCATTTGTCCACTTATGATGGCCACCGCCACCTGTCCTTTAGTAACAGGCTTATCTGGCTGGAATCGCCTGCTATACCCTGGATACTAAAGTGGATATTAGCACACTATCTAACAGCAACTGTTGCTTCATTTTAACTATTTACAGCTAAGATCCCTATGCCTTTACAAGTAAAAGTTGACGCACCAAATGCTCTTTGTGTAATACTTTGATCTCCTGCTGTAGCATCAATAAAAATAGCAGGCCATGCATCTTTGCGAATTCGCTGAACATCAAGGAACCCAGATTTCTTCTCTAATGTCTGGACTGCAAACAGGTCATTCTTTTAAAGTCCTATCTAGAGTCATTCTTTTAAAGTCCTATCTAGAGTGCATGAATATTTGTGTAGTAATTGTTGATATTAACATTTGTTATTATCTGTGCAAAATTTTAACATATAAGTGCATGCTCTAACCACTTTTTTGGCTCATTATCATTGCAGTCATACCCTTTTATCGATTTGTGGTAAGTGATTGTGTTCTACAACAATTTTCCAGGTCACCAGATCCACTCGTGATAAAAGACTGTAGGAAGGAAGAAAAAAGACCAGTGGGTGAGAAATGAATCCAGATATTGCATTTCTTTGACAGGCTAGCTCACAAAAATAGATGAAAAAGCTTGCCAAAATCATGCATTACCTGTCTGGGTAAAACAGGTTACAACTGTGACTCTGCTCTTTGTCACTGATGCTACATGTTACGTCATTAGATAACTTACTAGGTATAATCCCTGCTTCTGCCAGACCTGACTCAATCAAGCTTTCATAAAAGTCAATGTAGTTTCTAAATACCTATTAGAAATTTATCACCAATCCCTACAATCAAAATCATAAATAGAGAAACTCAAACCTTGAATATAAGGGAAATCTGGACTTTGTGGTGTTATATCATCAAAGGCAAGTTGTGTAACACCTTCAATGTATACTGAAGGAAACACCTTGTTGCTTGGCCTTCTGCACATGTGATATTTAGAAGATTATAGTTTATACAGACCTCTTGAAAATCTATTGGGAAAATGGGTTTAAGCTTTGCACATTCAGTTCTTTCATGAAAACCATATTTTTCTTAACTTTTACCTTGACAACAGTGAATTTGAAGAAAGAAACCATCGGGCATATTCCTGCCTAGTACATAATTCTCCAGGCTGAATATGTGATTCTACAATCTGTACATTCAATGAAAAAAAAATGAATATTTGGCATCACACTTCAATTTCCTTAAGATATGACAAAAACATATCAAAATTGCAGCTCCTATGATACATAGCCAGGACACAAGATCAAAAGCATTCAATAAATGTTGACGTATGGTTTAGATTGTACAAACTAAAGATAACTTCAAATAATCAAAATAACGTAGAAGCTTCTGCCAAACATAAGTTGCATGTATCAAAGAAAGAAGCAAAATATGTAGTTGGGTGGGAGAATAAGCAACCAATCTTGAAGAACCCTTGAAAAGCTGGTCAAAACTAACTGACCAAAATGGAACTTGACAAAAGCTATTGCAAATAAGAATGTATGTCCTATAAGTCTTGTTACTGCCTGAAAATGCACGACTCGTCTTTGCATTCTCAAGGCATTCTTCTCAGCAGTACTGTCACGAGGATGTGAGCTTTGGTAGCTTGATACGAGTTGTGAAAGCTAACATAGTCTTGTTCATCAGGCTTGGGGGAGATAAAGATCTATATGTTTTCCTTTTTCTTTCACATGTTATGCTGCAAACATCTTTTGAGGCATGTTCTATGGTTTAGTTCACATATTTGGATGCAGTGTTGCACATGTTGTAGTAATTCACCTTTTGGGATGCTTCTACATATGATAATTCATTTTCTTACTCTGAATTGTACTTTGAGGCATTTGACATATCCCAAGGCATAAGTTACACATTTGGAGGCAATTCACACCATCAAAGATTTTAGGGGTGTGTCATGCATTACATGAAGACAGTTGACATATTTTTGTTATCCTAAGGGAAAGGTGGAACCACATCTTGAGTGATCCATTTAATTGGTCCCTTATTGTTATTTTAATGTACGTCATTATCACAGAAACCGAGCACATAAAGAAACCAATAAATAACTCATCAGAGTTATCGTAATATATTGTATACATGAGAAAGTGAAAGCTTTCTTATATAGGGTTACAATAAGGTGGAGCCAATCCACTTTATGGATGTGGGATAGACCAAGAAATAGGATAAAGCATAAAAGTACAAAATAATATAAAGTCTGAAGTGACCTTATTAAAGCCTAAGTCTAATATCTAATTGACCATTATATAAAGCTAAGTTCTACATTAACACCTTCTCTTAATGGCCAATCTACCAAGCACACCAAGTTTCTCTTGAAATTTTACATGTTTTTCATGACTTGAAGACTTGGAAAAAATGTCTGCAGTTTGGTCCTCTATGGTACAGTACTAAAGCTCAAAAGTTCCATCTTTGACAAGTTCTTTGATAAAATGGCAATGTATCTAAACATGCTTGGTGCGTTCATGGAAAACTAGATGCTAGTTTTAGCACCCCATGGTTAATGCATAGTAGGGGGGGCGACTTTGTCTGCTACATCTTCATATCTCAAAGCATCCACCTAATCCAAATTACCTCACATGCTCCTTTCGCTGCTACTCGATATTCTTCTTATATCGATGAAAGGGCTACTGCCTACTGCTTCTTGTTGGTCCAGTGATTGCACCTGTCCCAAGGCTGAAGACATATCCAAAGGTTGATTTTTGTCATCCACGCAACTTGCCCAAACAGAATCTGAGTATCCACACAACTTGGGATCTTTGGTTTTGTTGTATAGAATGTCAAAGTAAAGTGTCCATTTCACATATCTCAACACCCTCTTCACTACAATCCAATGCTTTGTTTTTGTTGTCATGAATATGGAAATGAAGCTCGTAGCATAACTCAAATTAATCCTAGTGGTCGTAAGATATATCAAGCAGCCCACTAGCTACCTATAAATTGACTCACTCACTACCTCAAAGTCGGTTTTGGCAAAAAGTTTCATCCCTTTCTCCATAGGTCTAGATGAGATCTTGCAAACTATCATTCTAAACTTGTCAAGTAAACTCCTAGCATATTTTGTTTGTGAGACAAAATGTTGCTACTTGTTTACCAAACTTCTACACCTAGACAATAATGTAGGAGGTCTAGATCAGTCATGTCAAAAGATTTACTCATGTTCGATTTTATCTATTCAATCATGTTTGCCCACCTGTAATAATGATGTCATCTACATTAGTGACTGGTAAGACGATATCATTACCACTTCTTTTGACATTTAGGTTGACATCTAAAGGACTCCACTGGAACCCCCACTCAACCAAGTACCTGTCAATCTTGATGTTCCATGCCATGGGTGCTTGCTTCAGGCCATATAGAGCCTTCTTTAATCTGCAAACAAAGTGCCCTTTCCCTGAAACCTCAAATCCCTGTGGTTGATACATATAGACCTCTTCCTCCAAATATCCATTGAGGAAGGCACTCTTCATATCCATCTGATGGACCTTCCAACCACACTGTACTGCCATGGATAGAACTAGTTGAATGATGCTCATATTTGTTGTCGGAGAAAAGGTCTCCTCATAATCAATGTCCTCCCATTGAGAAAAATCTTTAGCTACCAAATGTGCCTAGTACTCCCATTTGCAGCCAATGGGTTTCTTCCCTGGTGTAAGTGCTACAAGATCTCAAGTCTGATTTTTCATCAAACTTTCATGATCAACAGTCACTACCTTCTCCCATTCAAGTCTCCCTTTAGCTTCATTGAACACTTGTGGCTCGAACACTTCCTAAACATTGGCCATAAGAGGAAGTTAACTGCATTGGGTTTATGTTTGCTCTTACCTCTCAATAATCATCCCTTGACCATTTATGTTGCTCAAAGATCTCCAATGGTGTTATGCCACCACTTGGGTCTCTTCTTGGGAACATCCTCATGCAAGTTAGTATTAAAACTGGAACTTGAGTTGCTTGTACCTATGTCACATGAATGTTGATTCGAGCAATGTGGATGAGAAATTATGGAACTAGGTTTGGGAGACTTATCAGAATGTTCAAAATCTTCCTCCCTTTCAGGTGGAGCCAGTTGAAGCCGAACACCTAAATCCTAAGCCATGATGGGTGGTTCCATGGTAATTTTTGTTAAATTATAGCTTCGGAATCTATTTTTCATTTTTCAAATTACCATGTAAACTTGTGCCAAGTGTCAACATTGGAAGGCAGCTTGAGCAGCTTAGGACGGTGCAGCTGACCAGATAGGGTGGTGGAAAGGGGCAGCCTTTGACTGCCCCAAAGGCCAACCTTTAAGGGCCAGCCCTTGGCTGCCACATGGGCCAGCCTTTAGGGTGTCCTTTGGGGGCTGCTTAGGGCAGCCACCCCATGCTATTTAAACAGGCCCTCTCACCCCCCATTTATTCATTTTTATTTTCATTGAGTTTTGAGAGCTAAGGCAAGTAAGATTTCTGCCATAGTTTGTTGTTGTCCTATACCTAAGTATACTGCTGATATACTGCTGATTCACGAGCTGATATCTTCTTTGCTTGTTGTTGTCCTGTACCTGAGTTACTGCTTTAGTGAAGATTGAAGAAGGTTGTCCTAAAGTCTAAGGTTGCTGGTCATACAGTCAACTATTTGTTTTCTTGGCAAAACTCATTGAAGAGCAAAGTTCATGGTGATTTTATAATCTGGGCCTGATATACTATTTATATAAGGAAGATTGTTTGCTGGAGTTTTTCTCCCTTCTAAGGGTTTCTCCAGGGTAAATATATGTGTTCATGTGAGATCTATTTGTGTACTCTCTATTGCTGATTATCATTTCAAGTTTTATCTATCTACAGGTTTAAAGTTATCAGATTTGCTGAAATCATAAGTAAATGAAATAACAGTAAAACTTAGACTATGACATGTATCCCTGCTTGAATTAAAATTTGACAATTTTGAAAGTTGATGAAGAATAATGGAACGGTCAAACTTCCTCATCAACTGTGACATCTCTATTAAATATGTTGAAATTTATAGCGAGGAAGGTCTTCTACATTGCTTGGTGTCTATGCATGTAGAAAGGACCTAGGTGACTTTCCTAGTCATTAACTTTAGAGTTATAAAATTAATGTGAATTTATATTAAAGTAGTGAGTGGAAAATAATCTTTTATTTCATAAAGCATAATTTTTCTCACCCATGGAAAGTGAAAAGTCACCTGGGAGGTGTGAAGAGACAAAGTCATTCTCACCTTTAATAAAAAGAGTAGTAGGAGAGTTTAGACACACATTCCAAAGTGAGGAAGTGTGAAGGCACAAATTCAAAGAAGAGAGGGAGAAATGAGTTGAAGGAAAAGAAGGGGAGCAGCTAAGAGGGGCGCACTTTCCAAAGAGTATTTGGTGACACGCATCCCAAGGCAAATGAACAGCCATTGATGCTGGTCCGTACAACCGTGAAGTAAGACGCACTTTTGAAAAGGAATAGTGGGCATGCATTCCCAGACTGGATCAGCCTTTATTTCTGTTTGTACAGTTTCTGTTAGAAGCCATACTGTTGAACAGTGAAGGAGAAGCACAGAAAACAAGGCTGCAGATTGGCTCTGTTTTCAAGGTGATTTTCTGTTTCAGCTGGGTCTGACTGTGACTGTACAGTACAGTCATCTACACTAAAAATCCAAGTGCCGAGAAGTAGGAGGTTGCTGTAGAGTGGGCCATACAGGCTGTACGGTTTCATGGGCACATAGTTCTAGAGAATTGGCACTGTTTTCAAGGTGTTGGGGCAGCTGGTACTTGAGATAAGTACTGTGAAATTTATGCTGATATTGACTGCTGTAACTGAGTATTTTTCCTTCATGAACAAGTAAAAATCTCTCTTGTGGACTGGTTTTCCCCTTTGGGGTTTTTCCAGGGTCTTTGGACCAAAATGACTTTCAAATGTGTTTAAATGATCGCTGTTCACTGTGTACCATACGCTGCAGTTAATTTCCTGATTTTCTTAGTACTAGTGTTTCTGCTTATAAAATGTACAGTAACATGTATTTGGGCCCTTAAATGACTAGCGAAATTTTATTGAAGTAGTAACCAGTGAGCTGCTACATGTTTGTCAAAATTCCTAGCTAAGTTTGCTAGCTGTTGACTGAATTATGATGGGTTCTTAGTATCTTACCTGATTGATTTCCACATTAATCAACTTGTAAGCTTTATGAATGCAGTTGTACACTGAAAACAACAGTTTCTTGCTCTTAGGTTCTAGCTTGGCTTTTTTTCCACTTGGAATCCAGGCATATGCAGTAGAACTAAATACCTTAAGATTACTGACTTTGGGCTTCCTCCCAAACCATGCTTTCTCGGGGGTCTTCTACTTCACGTTAAAGATCTATCCAACAAATATATTGTTGTGAACACTGCTTCAACCAAAAACCTATTGGGATTAAACCTATTCTGCATCATACATCGTGCCAGTTCCATCTCTCAACCACTCCATTCTGCTGTGAAGAGTAAGGTGTAGTGTATTCTTTTTGGATCCCATATTTAGCACAAAAAAGTTTGAAGTTTTTGGAGCAAAATTCTCCATTATCAGACATAAGAGTAGTTATAAAACAACCAAACTCTTTTTCTACCAATGCTTTAAATTTTTGAAACTCATTAAACACTTCAAATTTTAACTTTAAAAAGCACACCCACATCTTCCTACTATAGTCATCAACAAATAGAACACCAATAATTGATGCCATGTTCATTGGTCCACAGACGTCTGCATGAACCGGCTAAAGAACTTTTCCCTTTCTCCAAGATTTTCCTTCGTCAAATCGTGTTTTGTGCTACTTCCCGTTAACCCCTGAAATAGGGATCTTCAACTGGGATACCAGATTGGATTTTATCAATTTTATCAAGTCAACATGTTGCTGTTAAAACTTAAAACTGATGGCTGCTTACCTGCTATTCCTCCTTGTGTGGACCTCCCAGGACTGTACATTCAGGAATCAGTTCTGCCCATTTTACCTGGTGTTGACATTAAAATAATTGCTCAAAATGATAGTAGCAACAGCCTTGTGAAAAGGGGTGACTCGTTCTTCAAATTTCAACAGGATCAGATGGTTTGTTTTGGGGTATGATAATACCAAGGAGGATACTGAAAGAGCTCCAAAATTGGCTTGCTGTCCCAATACAACATCGTCGAAGTCTCAGTCTGATCTGTATCGATCTGATACTGGGAGTAGAACAGATGATGGGTCTTCAACTTTTGTTCATGTCAACTGGAATTCTTCAAACATTAACCTCTCCCGACCCAGGATGGTGGTTACAGTGGCAGCCTAATTTTGGAAACCAGAAGGATTTCACCTGAGCATCTTAAAGACATGAAATGCAAAATTGATAATATTCAGATGGAGAATGAGCTTCCTACTGTTTCCAAGTATGATGCTGATCACCCTGAAACTGCAAATAGACACAAAGAACAGTCTGCTTCTAAAAATCAAGATATTGCATTCAAAAATGTAGAGTGAGAGCGTTGGTAGGCAGAAGTTACAAGACAATAAAAATGCTAAGCTTCTTATCCTGAGTATTGAAATCGGGATTATCGTTGGATGGCTGTGAAGACGAAAAATTATGCAATATGGGAAGGATATGAATAATACGCCTGTAACATAACAACTTTCAGATCATGTAATAAAGGTGGGCACACTGCCGACAAGGATAAACTAGCCACACTTGTTGCACAGAAATTATCAGAGTATATTACTATATTGACAACTGCGACCTTCCACCACCTTAAGATATGCAAACAGAAAAAAAAAGGTCTTTTACTCACTGTAGATAAATCAAGCTATGGGGTCTTTTCAGAGTCTGGTGATCAAAATCGTAAGGGATTTTCTGAGTCTTCTGAACGGAATGTCTCATTATTCTTGAAAGCAAGTGAACAAACAATGATATGCTACAGGAGAAAATCACAATACACCAGCGATTTGAAGGAGAAAACACCTTAATATGGAGACCATAGAGAATAACGCATGCAGATTACATGTGTCTAACACAACGAGTTTGAAGAACCAAAACAGCTCTCAATACCCATGCATTCTGGCATGTAAAGTGAAAAACGAAGGCATGGAATTTCTTAAATCATAGCATGAAATCAGCATCTTCTGTTATCCACTAAGTTGCACTTAGGGGATTTTTCAAGTGAACCACCAAGGAACGGAACAAATCACTTGTTCTTACTCGGTGCTCGGAAGTTCTGTGGTTTCATCAGAGCCAATTGTGGCCTCTTTTGGATGTTCACACCCTTTCGAGGGAATTGTAATAAATGACATAGCATGAGGTTCTTTCATATAAAAGACTTGGCCTTCTTAGATTTGGTCATCAAGGTCATCATCCTTGAGTGTTTTTTCCATTGTTAATTATATGACGTTTTTTTAAGCAACATATAATTTTCAACTTTTTCACTCAAAATCCAAATCCTCCAAAGCCAGGATGGTGAGTTTGGAAACTTTTTTCCTAGAAAGGTTATTAAAGCCTAGGGTCTATGTATTATACCATGCTAGTCATATGTCCAGAGTTTTGTGAACATCCGATAAGCCCCCCTAGGATTTTTAATTTTTAGTTTTTTAATAAAATCATCGATAAGGTGTATTTTAATTGTAATATTTCAAAAGGTCATAAAATTGGGCCTAGGGATCCAATTTGGTCATGGGAATGCTCATTTTCGAACCCAGAGACCTAACTTAACCCCTAAACCCACTTCTGAGAGTCAAATTATTAATTTGGTTTTTCTCTCCAAAATGACTCGGAGGGTCAAATAAATGGGAAAATTGGAGAAAATCCAATCCCTAAATCAAAGGCAGCTTGTCTGGGACTTGTCTCTGAGGTGTCAAAGTTGTTGAGGATATTGTTTGGGACATTTATGAGCATAGAGGAGCATCTCCAACCATCAGAGGAGGGGCTCTAAATCACTTCCACAAAAGGGGGGCAAATTCACTCATGGAGGGTGGTTTTGCCACTTGGATGAAGTGATTAGAGGAGATAAAGGCTTCCCAAACCAAGTGGGATACCTCAATATAGGTGGCAGCCCTTCATTCCAACACTCAATCCTTCCTCCCACCATTTTCTCAACCCCCAAAACACCTCACACTTGTCAAATTCGCCCCCTTGGGGTTTGAGCTTCTTTTCTGCTATAAAAGCAGGGTTCTCCTCCTTTGTTGAGGATGGAAGGATGGAACCTTTGTTCATTGTATTGTTGTTATTGCATTTTGATTCATAAGATTGAAGGCTTTGGAGGCTCATTTTGGCATTGTCTCATGGTTATGCAATTGGATAATTTCTGAGGTGATATTCAGCTAAATTAGGCTTTCCCTTTTGTCAAGTTTGGTAGTATTGATCTAGCTTCTTTTGGATGAGCATTTGTAGTTGTCAATTTGTTCATTTATGTTTTATTTGTAGAAGATTTCAGGAGTAATAGATTGTATTCGGTTGTACTAATATTCTCCTTGTCTTTTATGATGAAATGTACTAGATTAACCATGCTTGTTTGAAGGATTTTCTAGTTTTTGCAGGTTGCTTTAGGTGAAAGGATTTTGGAGCTCAAATGCATCCACCTTCTTTTCCATTACATTATATCAGCTGCAATCTAATGTGTTTTTCCCCATAGATGCTTCTTCTCTTTCACACTTTTAAAGATCAGGGCTTGAGGACCTCTCTCTTCTCTCTCTAAAATTCAAATCTTTCTCGGTTGCCGATTCTTTGTGTTTGACAAATTTTAGATCTGAAAATTCTGATATTAAAATCTGATTTTTTAAGCATATATATATCAGACCAGAAGTTCTTTAAATTATCATCTCAAACTAGATCTAGATACGCACTTATAGTGCTTTTTTCATAAAAAAATTCACAAATTTTCAAGTATTTGAGTAGTATAAGTTCTTGTACTTTTATTTGATCAATTCATGGGATTCTAAAAGAAATCGCTCGCTGGTTTTTAGCAGGTCTGAGAAAGAGAAGGAAACACTACCGAAAATCAAACCTTTCATCATCCAGAGCACCCAAAATCCTTCCTTCTTCCCTCTTCTTCTTTCCTCTTTTCTTCCAAAGAGTGTATAAGCCTTTTGATCCATTTTCAAGGGTCAAGAGGTATTTTATTTTCTGATTTCATTATTTTGTAAGTCCATCAATAAAGAAAGCAAGTGGGCTACACAGCACCCACACTCCATCCCCCCCGAGGGGATTCACAGTGTCTTTCATGGTTTGCATTTTACTAATCAACACTTGCACACAATCCACCTTCTTGAAAGGCTGTATAGATTAGTTGTTTTTATTTTATTTCATCTCATATTAGGTTTATACTTTCTTACCCAACTCATTGCCACGAAGTATGCTCTCGCCACCAACTAAAGGCTTTGTCGATTATTGGTGGATGATCAAAAAAGTGGCACATAGTTGCAGTTCTAATTTGTTGTTAATCCTTTGATTTTACAAACTTATTTGTTGTATCAAATTGGAATAAACATTTTGTCGTCAACTCGTGTATGCTCTTTCCCTCTACTGGCTTTGCCTGGTCATTGGGAAATCAAAAGCAGTTTTCGACACTTTCTAATTTATTCGCATTAATCTAATAATTCATTAATAAAATCAACTCCCCCTAGAAACATTACGAAAATCCGACATACGATAGTTGACAATTGTGGGCAAATTTCTCAAAGGAAGCGGGAACAACTAAGTAGTGACCTCGAGATACAGTTAGGCTACATCCTTGTTGGTGTAGTGTTGGACACCTTCCCAGAGACTCCGATTCAGCCCACATTTCTGAGTGAGGAACCACTTTAGTCATCTTCCGGACACATTCTCCGTACTTCCAGTATATCGAGAATTCCCTTCCCATAATTCAACTCATCTCTTAATAATTAAAACTGACCA
This sequence comes from Pseudotsuga menziesii, assembly GCA_001517045.1. Lineage (NCBI taxonomy): Eukaryota > Viridiplantae > Streptophyta > Pinopsida > Pinales > Pinaceae > Pseudotsuga > Pseudotsuga menziesii. Next base: position 411,717 of record LPNX010851083.1, read on the forward strand.
AGACAGATTTGCAAAACATTTTACTTCAACAGCATTATTTCACTTTGACTCCATTGGCACTGATCTGATCTGCAATTATTTTATTCTCTCTTTATGTGTTGATGTTATGTTGTTGAATATTTACTTAAATTTGCAAACAATCTTGTATCAGAATTTACGTCAAAAAACTCCTAAACAACTTACTTCCATCAATAACGATTAAAACTTAAAGAGCCTTAGACAACTCTTTCTTAGGGACCACCCCCCTTGGCTTCGTTAGGAGTTTGGCCTAAACGAAGGAGTCAAAATCAAGTGACAGTACTTGACTCGAGACTTGCCCCCAAGGACACACCTAGCAGCTTGAAGATTTCTGCTGCGCTTAACCCCCAGGTGTATGAAAGGCGGCAACATCTCCTTGTCAACACACGAGTTAAAGAGCCAAATCAACGATTAGAGTTACACATTGTGGCTCGTAAAGCAAAAGCCAAAATCACATAAGATTTTTAAATTAAAGGCATCTCTATTTTTATAAGCATACATGACAATTAATAAATAAATATGCTTTTAAATAAAAGGGTCCCCATCACCAAAGGCATACACGATAACTGCTACTTACGCTTCGCTTAAAGGGGGAAGCACAAGTTCGATATTAAAAAGGAGATGACGCCCAGATCAGAGGTATTTTCAGCACACGTAGACTTCAACACTATTCTCAGACCCACAAATTCATTGGCCAATTAAAACCGCATAGTCTAAAAATTCTACAATTTGGATCGGAATAGGCTGATTTTTCTGGCACGATTTTGATAAAATCCAGTCAAAATTTTTAAAAATCTAGGTTATAGTTGTCAAGTTTTGGAATTTTGGGTGCCCCAGGGATTTTTGAGGGTGCTGAATCCATTTCTACCATCAAAATTGGGATTAAAACATAAAGATTCCGATTTTGCAAAATATAAAAAACGTCGGATTCCGGAAAAAAAATGGTCGTCTGGTCCAAGTCGTTGAATTTTTAGACATCTCCAATTAAAATACCACATAGGACAAAAGCGTGAATTAAGTTTGACTTAAACTCTGACTAAACGCATACACGCTATATGTGCGAATAACAATTGGTCGTCGAGGGATTAATCCCTGGTTACTCTCCATGCAATGAGGCGCAGTCTGAACAGCAGAAAGGTTATATTTTTAAATACGAATTTGGATTACTGTAAGCAGAGATAGTGAACTGTTAAAAAAACTTATCCAAGGACAAATAAAGTCACACAGCAGACTTTCAAATTCATGCTTGACCCACCAGTCGAAAGGGGGCACATTGGTTTAGGTCAGAGGGAGCCTATAAAGTAAGGTTCAAGACTCATTGTAAGCGTCGGATTTTCACAGCGACAGCATTCATATTCTTTGTTTCTCATTCTTTAAACTAGCTATTCTTTCTATGTTTGAGCAAAATACTCATTATACTTGTTTTTTATTGTCCATCGTGGTGCAATCAGCCCTTTGGCGAAACTTTAATAAAGGAGTGATGTGTTTCTTCGAACTTTCCTTCTTGTCGGTATTATGATCTTATCTTTGTTCATTGGTCAGTAGCTCATAGCCTTTTGTCGTAATTAATTTCGATCTTTCAATTGGTATTCTTTCTATCTCTTTCATCTCTCTCACACTAACCCTGTAGGATCCCTCCAAGCAAATCTACTCAATATTTGTCCTAAAGGCTTTAACAGAGTATTTACACTCTGTCCAAAGTCATTTGCGGCTGTTTTTTATGAGTTTTTGCAGAAGGTCAGGTACAAATCAGCAGCCCGGTACCTAGGGACTTCCTCCTGACGTTGGCAACTTAGCACGCACAATCCCAAACGGAGAGGAAATTTTCCCATGACACTTTGAGGTATTCTCTTCTTGAATTAGCCGCTTTTCATCACTAAATTTTTAATCATATCGGATCTGATCAGAGGGGTGAAAAAGTGTGCCGACACTTCCCTACCTAGCAAGCTCCGCATATTCTTTGAATCTTCTATTGGATGTCTAGAAATCCATCTACCAAATTCTCCCGAGCAAACTAAGAGAGGCAAGCGAGGTTGAGGTGCCCATATCACTAATTATAGAGTGCACTAATATCTGAGGCACTCTTGGCTACTAATGAATGCTCTCTGACCTGTCCATTGTCGACTAGTCAAAATAGTCCATGATCCTCCACACCATTAGCAATGATTTTTTAAATCTTCTTGACAACTGCATAGCACCCGTGATTGCTAGAGTTGACAGCAAGCTAGGGACAGTGTCTCATAATCTAACTAACTAATAACAAACTAAGCTCCATGCCTAGCACGTAATGCACATTAAGGAAACTAATCATGTTACCTCCAAAGGAAATCTGAACATTTCCTCTCCCAACGACCGTGTACTCTTCACCAACACTGAAGATCACTAAATCTCTAGAAACACTGGGAGTGTACTTCGTGAACCAATCCTATTTGTTGGTGAAATGGCAGGATGCACCTATGTCAATGTACCAAACAGATGACCCGTGGTTATTTGTTGGTTGTTTAGCCATGAATGCATAGAAGGTTGACTACTACTCCTCTATATGTTAATGCAATATGATCCTTTTGTTGAGGCCCTCCTTGGTTGGTTTTCCATTCAGCCAACTTTTTTTTTTAAACTTCTTCATATGACCAACCTTGTCATAGTAGTGACAAGCAATGGTCTTCTGACTCCATGTGGCATCATTTCCCCTACCTTCTTGGCCCATTTACCGTTTCCCTTGAAAAAGGTGACAAAGGCCTATTTTGAACTCTCTGTCTCACCGTAGCTACCAAACTGTTTCTTCCATCTCACCATTGCTACCAAACTGTTTCTTCCATCTGTCCTACTATAAGAGCTTAGTGCAAATCTCATCGAATTCCAAATCAAAACCCATAGAGGTGATGTTTTGAGTCTCAATTAAATGCTTATAAGCACATGGTAGGCTTTTCAGCATAATCACCACCATGTCTTCTTCTTCCATTTTGCACTCAATGGAAGCCAGGTGTTCTCGAATATCCTTGATCTTGAGTAAGTGCTCCTACAATGAGGCACTCTCGAGTCTCATCCATCGTAATTGAGAACATGTTCTTCAAGAAGAAGGCTCGACCCTTGTTCAGGTCTCATGCATGAACTGCTTCCAAGTCGCTGCTAAAGTCTTCCCAATCTGGATCTCAAGAAACATAGCATTTGTCATCGACAGCTTAAGCAACATTATTGCTTCTCTCTCTCATCAAACTTGTCTTGGTCTTTACCCACAACTATGGGGCAAGTATCCTTACCTAGGGCAATGTTAGCCAAGCATTTGAACTCAAAAATGGACAACATACATTGTTTCCACATATTGTGGTTCTTGCTAGAGAACCTCTGGTTGGGTTCCAACATGATGTTGGTCAAAGAGACCATAATGGTAAGTCACAAATGCATTGAAATGAACTGAAACAGAGTACAATGCTAACAATTACCTGGCAAGACCCCTAGATACTGGCTCTACATCGCTATAGCAACTAGGTATCTCTAATCAAACACGCAGATTTCTGGTAAATCTACCCACAAACAGCTCCAAAACAGGTAAATTTTCATTAATATGCTCAAAAATCACCCTAACAAACCACAGATCTGCTCTCAAACAGAGAAAAAACACACATATCCTTGTAGATCTGGTTCAAACAACTCAAAAAACTCAGATTTGTTAAAAATACAGCATCACAATGGTAAATTTCTCCTTGGATCTGATAACAAACTGTTAAACAGGGACATATAGATCAATTCTCCCAACAACAACAAAATCACTGTTCATGCAATTTCGTACAGTCCATACAAATACGTGCAGTATGTTCCATAACGTCTGTACAAATCCATACAATCCCATTGCTTCGAAATTTTAAAAAAAAATCGAAATAGTACTTGTTTCAATGAAACCCATTTGGCCATTTGATGTGCTATGCTAGCAATTCCTCGATCTGTCTCTGCCGGCAGCAATCCCTAGGTCATCACACTCTCCACGTCTCCGAAGTTCTAACTAAGCTCTGATACCATATCAAAAAAATTGAACACATAAAGAAACCAAGAAATAACTTAGAAGAGTTATTGTAATGTATTGCATAGATGAGAAAGCGAAAGTTTTTTTATATAGCGTTACAATGAGGTTGAGTTAACCACTTTATGAACGTGGGATAGACAGAGAAAAAGCATAAAAGCACAAATAATAAGTCTGAAATGACTATCAAATCCTAGGTCTAATATCTAATTGACCATTATATAAAGCTAAGTTATACTTTAACAGTCATTGGAAGATGAGCTTCTTGAAGGGCATACCAAGGGAAGAGGTTACACTTGGCATGTACTTACACATTTCCATGCATGTTTCTGGAGAGGAACACCCATTCTGGCATGTTGTTCTATGAGATCCTCATAGTAGGGGCACATATGTCCTTGAAATGCACTCTGTAAGGATTTTTTGAGAGCACCACCATCCTGCCCATATATCTTTTGACAGAGTAACCAGATTGTAGTGAAATCAGTGCGAAATGCAGAGTGGCTGCAGCATTTCATAATTGTGGTCACAGTAGAAAATCCAACCAATATAGGAGTTATGGTGATTTCAAATTTGTCACAAACCCTAGTTGTGTTTGAAGTGCTTGACATGAAGGAGGTTTTGCGGGAACACCCTTGCTGTAATGAAGACGGATGGAATTCTTTTATAATCCCAAGAAGGAATATTTCATTATCTTGAAGACTGCCCTCTTTCACTTCACATCTATTATTATTTTATGAGGGTAGTCAAGGAGTGGAAATCTAGAAGGGACCACTCAGCCTAGAAGGTCCTAGAGCAGTCCATTTATCCAAGAAGGAAAGCATCTTCAAGGAGTTTGTTCATGCTTTCTAGACTTTTATATATAATATTTTATTGTAAATATAGTTGAATAGAAAAAACTATAAAAGGATGAGCTCTCCTCGTTTGCAGATCGGAAGTTTAAGTGGAGTACTCTTCCTTAGAAGGCCAAGGGTATTGTAAGTTCACAAGTTACACTAAAGAAGAGCTTGGGTGATTATGTTATCTTTTGCTGTGGTATAGATCATAATGATGCTAGGCGCTGCCATATCGGATTCTGCCAGTATATATCTCTATCTTCAGGCCAGTTATACGTTTCTCGTGGACTGTTTGGATGCTGGAAGAGGACATTCTGGAGAGGTATTCATGCCCTCCTTGTTCCTTGAAGTAATCAATATTTATAAATACAAATTAAGACTTTTGTTCATTCTCATTTGATGACTGTTGCTGTTCTTTTACTTTATTGATTGCATCAATGCTAGTTGGTTTTGAGTTGGTGACGACATGGCAACTTATTGACCATATCATATAGTTCCTTGTACCAATATGGTTGATTCAATTGTTGATGTTCATGTTTAACATCACCTGCTGATTTCCCTTTTGCATTATAAGCTTCTTCATCAGGTATTGCTTTGACTTAAATTCCCCAAAGGACAAAGCACTCAATCTTGCTTGTGTTCTCATCCTTTTATTCTAAAGAAATCACTGAACACACAAATCAGTAATCACTAATATGATTTTCCAATATGGCTAATATAATAGACAGATTACTGAATTGATCTTGGGAAACCCCCCTTGTGCTGAAGTAGAGCCAGCCTAAAAGGAAAGGGAGGTTCCACTTGAGGTGACAATTGGTAGAACCTCCAAGAATTGCCCTCGGATTTGTACATGAAAGATTGGACTTATCTTGTGTGCAAATCCAGGAGGCAACAAGTCTCATTTTGTTATTAGATTCGTCCCTTAAAAACATTTTCAAAACAATGCAAAAAGGCATATCAGTTTAAACTTTAAAGGTTCTCATTTTCAATTTTGTGTGCTTTACAAACCCCTTGTCAAAATTAAGAACACTGCAAATTCGTAGTAAATTTACCATAAGACAATAGATGAAGCTTATGCCAAATTGGGGAAGTTGCCAGTAAATTTGTGAAAGGATAACTTAAAGGAAGTTTTCTTGTTTGTTAGAAATAGAAGTGAGACCACTTCAATCAGGACTTCTAATCATGCACTTCAACATTGGTCAACAGAAATTACTAGGCACAATAAAATCCCTCAAATGTACTGAAGATAAGTTGATTTATGCCGCCAATAGTCATCATAAATGTCAGAAGTTTCAATGTTTCACTTGTAGAAAACGTTAAGTAAATAATTACTAAAATTATAATATCATTTTCATCGAAGGAGACTGTAGTTATAGAATACATTTCTTGGATGTAAAAGCTTGAGTTGTCAGGCAAGGCATGGGCTGTTCTCAGTACCAACAGGATGTCTGTGTACTGTTTGACAAAAGGACACGTTACTTCAAATAGACAGAATATAATCTCTGGTTGCTGACCCAATCATGTTTCTTATATTTCAGATAAATACAAAATGAAGTAAGGTTTCTGCAGTCTTCATATAGATGCAACTACAATAATACTATTTTGTACTGAATGTAACCTGTTACCTAACTGAAGAAACTTAGAAAATGCTAAGAACCACAAATGATATACCCTGTTATATTTAATGGAAAATACTCCATGTGTTAACTTAGGCTTGTCATTCTTCCCTTTCTTTAGTCATATATGAGGAAACAAGATTTTCCTTCAGCCAGACTTAAAAGTTACACATGAAATTTCTTTGCAACAATGAATATCTGCACTGTAATAGAAACTGCCAATCTCTATATAAAACATAGAAACTTTACACATTTATCAATGTTAAAAAACAATGATTCGTGTAAAATACCTGCAACTTCTCCAGTGCCGATAATGCTTCACACTGAGCAGAGTCAATAGCAGGAGGGATAAACATTTTCCCAAGCTTTGTTTGTGCTACAGAAGAAGAAACATAATAAGTAAATAAACCATACACCTTAACAAGAATATTTGATCAGATAGCTCTTCAATTCAAAACAAGATATATATAGAATTGGAGAGTGACCAACATAATATTAATCATTCAAAACATCAGGTTTTCTTTTCCTCAAGGCTATAACCAATGAAATACCGTTTTCTTTGGATGTATTAATTTTAGTTCAATGCAGAATCTAATGAATAAAAGCAAAAATTTTGGTATAGCATAGCTTTCTGCTACTCCATCCACCACGTGATTGCCTTGTTTACACTAATTCATTTATTTTATGTAAAAGTCTGCATAGCACCCTATTAATGACAACCCATCATACCGGTATTTCTGCAAAAACAAAAACCCCTGAGCTAACCCGACACTCTGTGTGTTAGAACAAAAACTAGCACCGACAATGTGTTGAAAGTCCCAAGCACAAGGTGATAGCTTTGTGTAACTCAGAAAGGCTACCCACTGTCACCTACATAAGCTCTTTCTGTTGCTTTAGGTTGGCTCTTCACCAACACAAGGGGGTATCCTAAGTAGGATTGCTAAGGCTATGGAGTGGAGGCTTGGGGACTCTAGGCAATGTTTAAAAAGTAAGCCTTAGCAAAACAGGTAGTTGTAGAAATAGTGAAAAGATGAATGAATTAAGAAAATAAGGTGATAAAAACCCTAAGACTAGTGACTACTAACTTATGGGCAAAAAGGGCTCAAGGAAGCATGGATCTAAGAGGAAAAGTGCATGAATATGTAAGGTATATAAAGCCTGCTATACATGGCACAAATCAGCCTTAGCTTGCAGAAAATTACCCTTGGAGAGCTGGGGATGCCACTCTAAACAATAATTATGAAGGTCATACTATATGGCTTATAGTAACAACGTACATTGATGGATGCAAGCTTAACATAACAAAAAAGAGAATAAGAGGGATTATATCCTCACATTATATCATCTAAATGGAAGATACTCCATTAAAAGGCCTTCATAACAAGTTACAAGAATTTCCTACAACAATCAACATGTGAAAATAATGCAAACATAGAAGCCTCACATGAAATAGAAGCTACACCTCCAATCTTCCATTAAGATTGCCGATAATATAAAATGTAGACCAAGGGGAGAAATCGTTCAGTCCCTATTCTCCCAACCATCATCTAAAAAATATGGAGATAAAACTCCTTTACATAGAGGGAATGTCTTGTATCTTAGAATAATATACATTATTTTCTAACTAACACCATGACATGTCAAAGAAATAATAGCATAATGGAGTAGTTAGGTCTATAATTATTAATTATCCAATGTTGACAAATCAAAAGATCTCCGCTCTCTAATAGAGATTGCTCTATCTAAAAATAACCAAGAAATGTATAAGATAAGGCTCCCTGAAGGAGGCGCGTCACTAAAATAGGCATAGTTGACAAGTCAACAAGATAAGATGTCCACAACTAGTGCACGCCCTCCAAGATGCTTGCATGCAAAATATAATAAAACATTCTTCAACATAATAGGGTGTCCTCCATGGTCCAGCTAGGAAAACTCTCCAAGTGCGCCTCCAAGATGCATGAGAAGAGAAAATAATAAAATACTCTCCCTAAGAGAACGCTCCTCAGTCACCTCCTCAAAACAGTATAAGGTGCATGAATGAGTGTGCAAACCCTCCACATGTTTGAATCCCAAGGTGGGAATTCCAACTAACTCCATAGATATGTGTGCAAGAGTGCCATCAAGTGGAGCACTTCACAAGAAATGCTTCGTCAAAAGTCTTCAACAACCTCTTAAATAGAAGATTCCCCAATGTATAACCTCCCATCAAATAATAAAATAATGGGCTTTTGTAATTGTATACAACTATGTCACATGGTTCGAGTTTGAATTCGAGTTCGACGACCTTAAAATTCGATTCGAATTCGATTTTTTTTATGAAGTTCGGGATGAAGTTCGGCATTAGGTTCGATGTAACTCACTTGGAATGCCATTTTCTTCACATAAGGTTATAGCTGTCGTGTCCATAGCAGTTGCTGAAAGATTAAATATATTTATTTGTATATGAAAAATGTAGATTTAAAAGTATGTGAATTACATTTTTATTTAACAAAAATAAAGTTATACTTTTTATTTTATTATCAAATTTTTATTATATATATATACTCTGATATTTTTAAGTATATTGAATTAAAATGGATATAAGCTCAAAAAAACATTTATGCAAATTTATTAAAATTGTTATTAAAATTAAAATAAACTAAGACAAAATATTTAAAATATTTATTGTATATTATAAAATTATTATTAAAATAAATATATAAAATAGTTAAATTTAAAAATAAAAATAAAAAACATATAATTGAAATTAAAGATTTTATAAAATTATGTTATACAAATCAGATGGAAAATTGTTTAAAATCTCTGCTGTTTAAAATGAAATAGAAAACTATATTCATATTGTCTTGTGAATTGAATTCTAAGACGACATGACCCAAATATTAATATTAAGTGGAGAGCGATAAGCAAAAGTTAATAACTTTGATGCATCACACTGTTGACATAGACAAATTATAGATTTAAAATCACGCTGTGGGAGTTCGGCTATAACGTAAGGAACTGGGAAAAATCAGTGCAGTGATAAACCTATAACTTGAAGGCTGTAATTAAAAATTCTAGCTGGCCCAACGTCAGTGGAGAAACAATTTGAATGTATTTAAATATGAGTCTTGGAACAAGTTAAAAACAAATGAAAACGTTTCCATTTCGATGAGATTCATTTAATCGGCCTTTCTCTGTTTGTGGGTGCCGGTGACAGTATATCTCTATTAATCTCATCTCTCATCTCTGTATCTGTAATTGATTGGATCAGTCCGCCATGGATCAATATGAAACGCTGGAAAAGATTGGCGAGGGCGCGTATGGGAAGGTGTACAAAGCCAGGGACAAGACAAACGGCCAAGTTGAATGGGCTAAATCTTTTAGTGGGAAGCAGAGTATATATCATATGAGAGCGGTGGACTCGGGAGTCGGGAAAACCTTGGAAAGTGGGAAAACCGGCGACAGGACAGTGGAACGCGCGAACCGGCGAAAGGACAAAAATTGAAATTCGATTTGAAATTCGTTTGAGATTCGCCTAAAATTCGATAAAGTTCGCGTTCGTTCAAGTTCGATATGGTTCGATTCAATTCGCCTTCAGGTTCGACCTTGAAATTCGCCGAATTTAAACGAATTGCAAATTTTTTTTGGAGTTCGGCGAATTTCGAACTTCAAGCATAAAATTCGCCGAACCCTGTGACATAGGTATACAATATATATATATATATAGAAACGCTAAATAAATAAATAATGAATAATGATTATTAATAATAATAATTAGAATAAGTAATGAAAGAACTGGTCTTAACTAAAAGACATGTCTCTTCATCTATATTGACCAATCAATGCTTATTTAAGCACACTGCCCCATGGCTTTGTATCATCTAATCTTTTCAATATATATTTGTATTTGCCTAAGTTACCAAGATACAGATACAGATTCACATCCAGATCCGGATACGGATTTGCCAGATTTTTTAAAACCTAGGATCCAGATACAACGAAGAAACGGCAAGTACAAAAAGATATAAAAATATTTTTATAATAAATAAATAAATAAAGAGTGAAGAAACAAAACTATTCAGGAAAAACAACAGTAGAACTATAAATTATTGTCAAAAACAGAATTCATATACCATAACTGATAATTTGATGAGTTGTAACCATGATTGATATTGATAATTTTAAAAACCATTTCAGCATGAGCTTGAAGCAGGGCAAAACAGTGTTTTAGTGAGCCACAATCCACATGTCCCTATCAGCAGAGAATAAAGTGGTTTTGTTGAAGGCTATGGCAAGACTACATAACAGTGTTGAAGTAGGCAACAACATAGCACATAAAGATAGATCAGCCCTTGACAGCAAATCTTAACCATAAAGATAAATCAAATAAAGACATTGAGAGCAGACCTTGATATTGATATATTACAGTTCAAGAGCAGATCTTGACATAAGGATAGATCAGACCTTGAGCAAGAATGGGGTTTATGCTTTTAGCCACTAGGTGTTTAGGGTTTTTTAGGTTTTTCATTAAAAAACCATTTTTTTTGGGGGGGGGGATCAATGGGTTATAGAAGCACTAGAAGTTTCAGGATCCGTTCGAAAATTTCAGGAATTGTTTGATTTTTCACAGGATCCGTTTCATGGGACCAAGATACGTTTTCTTCTACAGGGGATACGTTTCCATGACGAATCCTAGGAGGATCCGATCTGGATACGTATAAGATCGGCAGATCCTGCACACTGGAGTGGTGGATCCGGAAACATAGGTATTTTCCCTCCATGGATTATTGTTTTCTATCCTACTCTGTGTTGTGAGGAAGCACTCCCCCCCCCCTCCCCTCCCCTCCGCACCGGAAGCTCGCTTCGAACCGAAGCGTTGCGGGAGCTAAGGCGAAGCGCGCTTCCACAGTCACTCCTGATCCGAAGCGTTTGGCGAAGCGCGCTTCCTCCTAAATAATTTCGCTCCCTGTCAAATTAGGAAGCGTTCGCTTCCGCCTCGCTCCCAAAACGCTTCCTCTTCGCTCCCGCGTTTGCTCCCAACACTTCCCTTCACGCTTCCTCCTTTTAATGTTGCCCATGCGCTGCCCACGCCCGCGAAAGAGAGAAGGGGTTTTGGAGGGACGGAGGAGGGCCTTGGGGGATAAAGCCCTCTCCTCCTACTTCATTGTCACATTGCAAGAGAAGAAAGGAAAAGAGGAGAGGAGAAGAGAAGAGAAGAAAAGAAGAAGAGAAGAGGAGAGGAGAAAGTTGCAGCTTGCCACCATTGGAGAGTGGGAGCCAAAGAGGTAGGTCCTACAAGACTACAACCTTCTAAGTTCTTTGTAAGTTTGTAAATTGTTAAAAACTTAAATCTAAGATTCTAGTGACTAGAATGTACATTGCTAAAAACTTAAATCTCTAGTTCCTCCCTCATTCTATTGCAGGCAACATGTTAAATCTCTAGTTTCATTTGGCATCAACCATGATGATGGGTTTATCATTATGGTTTATTTTGTTGGTTCCATTTGTTATTTTGATGGTGGTGGTTGGAAATCGGAGGAGAAATGAGGAAGAGGATGAAGAAGTGGGAAGTGGCACATACCATGGAGAGGAGGAGGAGGAGGGGGAAGAGGAGAGGGAAAGCCAAAAGAAAACCAAAGAGGACCCCACACCCTTGTGGAAATATGTCACAAGGCAGGCAGGAACTAGAGGGGGTG